>JACDJE010000638.1:38531-61263 GCA_016647715.1 Pavo muticus | reverse complement strand
CCCCCAGCAGGGGCTGTGGGGAGGAGTGAGTGAAAGGCTGTGTGGCACTAAGCTTCTTGCCGAGTTAAACCACAATAATTATTCACAGCCAAGTCAGACTGTAGAAGATAGAATATTTTGATTAGACGCTATAAAAATCTAAATTCTATCTGCCGTGCTACCCCAGTAATTCATATCTTTGAGGCAGTAGCAATCTATAGAAAGCAGCAAAACTAATCAGGAGCTGGATTTTTGGAGAAAAGTGTCCATTGTTTCTAAGGAATTGTCTTTGCCAGTTCAGAGATTCCAGTGCAATTTTTCTGTGGAGATATGTATTTTATGATGTCATATTTTCTGCACAATTGTAGCTACACAACTAATCAAACCAATGAGCTAATTCTTAAGAATCACTTCATTAGAGTACCACCAGGCCAAAATCAAATAAATTTCCTTGTTCATTTTAAATAGCTTCTTTGATAAGTTGATTATCTCTAATAATGTAAAACACTTGCATATTTGGAATGCATGTCAGTTCAGTCTGATGAGATACTGGTTGTAAAACAAAACCACACCTCTTTTCTTTTCCCTAGTACTCCTGCTGTGAAATGTGAAAGCACCAGGAGAGAAATAAAATATTAACTAGAATTCAGAAAAAATGAAAGGAGAAGTAATTCTGGCCAACTGTTTAGAAACCAACCAAAAAAACTACATACATATAAACCCAATTTTATGTTTTGTGTGCTTTACTGATGTTTGTTAGATGAGTGATATTTGATGAGAAGCGCAAGCGATACCTGACATGTGAGTTCAAGTTTAGGCTCTTAATTGAGCCTAAAGAGAAAAGTTCCACACACACAGTAATATCTGTGATTCACTTCAGAAACTAGCCTAAATAAAAATCAGGATAATTTGGAAGTATCAGAATTACAATCACAATTACATTTCTTTTACCAAGTACTTTAATGAAGAAAATTCTGCATGTCAGTAAATAAACACATACTTCTGATCCATTTAAATATGAGGTTAGCTTTGACATTCTACAACTAATTTATGAACTGAACAGTTTTAGGCAAGCCTCAAACAATGCAATCGAAAAGAAATTCAGTAATTCTGTTTTGAATAAACTTGCTTTCCCTGAAATACTTGATTTCTCAAGAGTCATTAAAACTTTCTCTTGCATCTCTTGCAGGTTAACTTTATGTAAGACCTTATTCATACCTATGAATAACATTAGCATACTGTATTAGTATACTAACATTCATGTACACTCAATTCCAATTTAGGAATTTTATATTATACAGGTCAATTTCATTCTCATGAGAGAAATTGCTTCCAAGGTATTGAGATTAACTGTTGTTCTCCACATAATATTAACTTAAAATTTTTCTGAGCTCCTTCACATAAACAAGTGGCTGCAAGAATGAAAGTCTCCAACTAAGAAAACAGCAAATTAAGAGCCTGCTCAAAGAAACTTTGGCTATGATTTTGAGGAAGGACACCAGCAAGAGGACAGCTTGAGTAGCATAAAACTACAGCTAAATTAGAGGCTAGTGAAGGCTGATGTGTTGAAACACACATTGCACATTTCCAGCCAAACTCAATTCATATGTGTTTTTAACTGTTTAGATTTAGGCAAGCTACTTATTTCACACAATCAACTTTGAAAAGGGCAAAGGCCTCCTGTTGTGTTTGTTTTTATTTTCCAGTTTGTTACTGTTGTTTAAGTATGGATTTATTTTTAAGAAATCAACTCCCTATATAAGACATGATAAAACACAGGGGGGAAAAAAAAAAAAAAAAAAAAAAAAAAAAAATTTAATAAAAAAAACACAAAAACAAACCACAAGAACTTCCAGCCCAGAGAAGCATTACAGCCTCCTTGGAGATCTCCCCAAACTGCCTAGACACAGGGGGGCAGGGGGGGAAGGCCACAAGGAGTTGGGATAAGACAGAAGCAGGACAGCTGACCTACACCAGCCAAAGGAATATTCCATGTTGCAAGACATCATGAAAAAATATTCTTGAAAAACTGTGGAGAATTTACCAGAGGGGCTACTGCTGCTCAGGGACTGACTGTGCATCAGCCAGCAGTTGGCGAGCAACTGCATTGCGCATTACTTGTTTTATAAATACATATTACTGCAATTACTATTATTTTCCTTTTCTGTTTTAGTAAATAGTTTTTATCTCAACCTATGAGTTCTACTATTCTTTTTGGTTTGTTTTTTTTCCAATTCTCTCCCCTGCCCCCAGCAGGGGCTGTGGGGAGGAGTGAGTGAAAGGCTGTGTGGCACTAAGCTTCTTGCCGAGTTAAACCACAATAATTATTCACAGCCAAGTCAGACTGTAGAAGATAGAATATTTTGATTAGACGCTATAAAAATCTAAATTCTATCTGCCGTGCTACCCCAGTAATTCATATCTTTGAGGCAGTAGCAATCTATAGAAAGCAGCAAAACTAATCAGGAGCTGGATTTTTGGAGAAAAGTGTCCATTGTTTCTAAGGAATTGTCTTTGCCAGTTCAGAGATTCCAGTGCAATTTTTCTGTGGAGATATGTATTTTATGATGTCATATTTTCTGCACAATTGTAGCTACACAACTAATCAAACCAATGAGCTAATTCTTAAGAATCACTTCATTAGAGTACCACCAGGCCAAAATCAAATAAATTTCCTTGTTCATTTTAAATAGCTTCTTTGATAAGTTGATTATCTCTAATAATGTAAAACACTTGCATATTTGGAATGCATGTCAGTTCAGTCTGATGAGATACTGGTTGTAAAACAAAACCACACCTCTTTTCTTTTCCCTAGTACTCCTGCTGTGAAATGTGAAAGCACCAGGAGAGAAATAAAATATTAACTAGAATTCAGAAAAAATGAAAGGAGAAGTAATTCTGGCCAACTGTTTAGAAACCAACCAAAAAAACTACATACATATAAACCCAATTTTATGTTTTGTGTGCTTTACTGATGTTTGTTAGATGAGTGATATTTGATGAGAAGCGCAAGCGATACCTGACATGTGAGTTCAAGTTTAGGCTCTTAATTGAGCCTAAAGAGAAAAGTTCCACACACACAGTAATATCTGTGATTCACTTCAGAAACTAGCCTAAATAAAAATCAGGATAATTTGGAAGTATCAGAATTACAATCACAATTACATTTCTTTTACCAAGTACTTTAATGAAGAAAATTCTGCATGTCAGTAAATAAACACATACTTCTGATCCATTTAAATATGAGGTTAGCTTTGACATTCTACAACTAATTTATGAACTGAACAGTTTTAGGCAAGCCTCAAACAATGCAATCGAAAAGAAATTCAGTAATTCTGTTTTGAATAAACTTGCTTTCCCTGAAATACTTGATTTCTCAAGAGTCATTAAAACTTTCTCTTGCATCTCTTGCAGGTTAACTTTATGTAAGACCTTATTCATACCTATGAATAACATTAGCATACTGTATTAGTATACTAACATTCATGTACACTCAATTCCAATTTAGGAATTTTATATTATACAGGTCAATTTCATTCTCATGAGAGAAATTGCTTCCAAGGTATTGAGATTAACTGTTGTTCTCCACATAATATTAACTTAAAATTTTTCTGAGCTCCTTCACATAAACAAGTGGCTGCAAGAATGAAAGTCTCCAACTAAGAAAACAGCAAATTAAGAGCCTGCTCAAAGAAACTTTGGCTATGATTTTGAGGAAGGACACCAGCAAGAGGACAGCTTGAGTAGCATAAAACTACAGCTAAATTAGAGGCTAGTGAAGGCTGATGTGTTGAAACACACATTGCACATTTCCAGCCAAACTCAATTCATATGTGTTTTTAACTGTTTAGATTTAGGCAAGCTACTTATTTCACACAATCAACTTTGAAAAGGGCAAAGGCCTCCTGTTGTGTTTGTTTTTATTTTCCAGTTTGTTACTGTTGTTTAAGTATGGATTTATTTTTAAGAAATCAACTCCCTATATAAGACATGATAAAACACAGGGGGGAAAAAAAAAAAAAAGAAAAAAAAAAAAAGATTTAGTAACAAAAGCACAAAAGCAAGCACTAGAACTTCCAGCCCAGAGAAGCATTAAAGCCTCCTTGGAGATCTCCCCAAACTGCCTAGACACAGGCAGCTGGTCTGGGTGGCCCTGCTGGGGTAGGGGATTGGGCAAGATAGCTGCCACAGCCTCTAGAGGGCCCTGCAAGCCTCAGGTATTCTGGGAAAGTTTTAGGACTAACAAATAACTAGTTCAAGTAGATGAATGATATGTGTAATTCTTCCTTCATTCTAGACTCAACCAAATATTTGCAATTTCATTTAGATTTGCAATTTGTGTTTTAGATTTCATCATGTGATTCTACAAGGATTTGGGGTCAAGATTTAAGTATAGTGAGATAGCACATTCTCTTACGTGTTGTCTAGTGTTAAGATTCTGCTATGACAGATTTATTATTTTAAAATAAATGAAATTCTTCAAGGTGTTTTACAAAGAGTCAGACTTTATTGTTGTTGTCCACTTCATTCAGTCATAGGCATCTTAGGACAAAATACAGAATTTGAATTGATTATCCAAAAGGCAACCTTCTTGCAATCCTCTGATTGCCAGGACTGGAAAAGACAACAAACATTTAGGAACACATATGGAGAGTAGATGGCAATAAATCTATTGGCATTATGATTCACAAATAATATAACTCACAAGAGGCTAATTCACACATGCGTTTACATTTGTGTAGTACAACAGAAACAAGTACAGACATCCAACCTACCTCTCACGTTACCTTTAGAGAGTGCATTAATTTGATGTTTGTCAAGTCACTGTTATAGCACTGTTGCATAATATAAGGAAAATCATTTAAAAAGAAATTTCAGTCAGTCAAGTTTAGCTATTTTTTTTTTCCTTTGAGGCTGAATTGTATCCATAGCCAATCACCTCCAAATCTGAAGACGCTTCTTACACGTGAATTGTCACCCACAAGAAGCTTTTCTCCTAGTAGCTCCCCATAGCATAAAATTGTCTAAAACTTTTTTTTCCCATCTTTAAGCTTCCTTCATCTTCATACATGATAGCATCTGTTTCAGAGCAAATAAACTACATTCTTTTCCCTGTCATAAATTTCTTTTATTACTTATCTTTGTTAACTCCCTGTTAGGGACTGATGGCAGGAGAGGAACAAAACTGCACCAGGAGATGGTCAGACTGGATGTTAAGAAATATTTCTGTACCAGGAGGGTGATCAAACGCTTGAAGAGGTTTCCTAGAGAAGCACTTGATGCCTCATGCATGTCAGCGTTCAAGAGGCCCCGAAGTGCTCAGGAGTTGGGCTTGGTGATCTTTGTAGGTCCTTTCCAATTGAACTATACTAATTTATTGTAATAGGCATCGTGTTTCTCTTTAATTAATACCAACTATATGTCTCACAAGTCTGTTCTTTTTCACTTTCTCCAAAGAGATGATGGTACCATCACCTTTAAGAATTAAATTATTCAGGCATACAAAGATATTTTTACAGTGGTTCAAACTAGAACCTTTAGCTTCAGCACACTGACAGGACTAAACATCCTTCCAGCTCCTCTTTTTCATTAAATTTCAAAATAAAAGTATCACTGAAAAAAATCACATCTACCAAGACCTACCTGTTTTTCAGCATTCTTCAGCATTTAGAACGTAATTAGGTTATATAATTGTTCAGTACAGAAAGAATTAAAATCGCTTCTGACACATTCTTGGCAATAGCAAGCCAAGTATTCAAAAACAGGCCAGTAGTCACATACAAAAAGAAGAGTTGCACTTACCCAACCAGTGAAGAGGCTCTCTAGTTATACAACATTCTTTTACAAGATACAGCCCAGATCAAAGAGACTTTCTCTCTTCAGTGGCTGGGCCTTATATGAACCCAGGGTGGTCCACCCCTTCTGGTCACATGAAGATCACAGATGCAAATTATTTGCCTGCGCTCCCTAGGCCAGCTACAGCCCTTTACCAGGTGCTCAATCACCAGTTCAAGCCTTGACCTAACAGTTCTCCTACAGTAATATTGCAGACTTTTTTCTGTTGTCATGCTGAAATATTTATTCCATAATTTATGCTACACTTTGATGTAAGAGCTTTTAGAAGGATTTTTGAAATGATTTTGAAAATCAGAAGCATCTAATTACAATTCCTTGTTACTTAGAACAGCAAAACTGCTGAGAATATAAATTTCACAGTTCCAAATAGTAATGCATTTCCAAAGCTTGCATTACACTACGGAGAAAAATCAGTCTCTTTTTTTAAACTAGCTATAATGTCATTTGCTTACCTTTGTGAGTGTTCAGGAACCTCATTGAGAATGCTGGGAAATGTACCTTGAGCCATTTTTAGCACTTGTACAGGAGAAGAAATAGGAATTGCATGAGCAGTCATTGCTCCTTTTATAATGGCTCAGTGCTTAAAAGTGTAGCATTACATTTCTTTTTATATAGCTTTTCAAAGCAAAAATAGGATACAACATTAGAAAAAATTGTGGTTCACATGATCCTCAGAAACCATGAAAACAACAACGTTCTTCTCCCTCAAACACCCTCTCAATCTTCCTGCATGTAGGTTGTTTTTGTGGTTGTTGTTTTTTTTTTTTTTACCCTACTGCAGGTTTGGTTATTTTTTACATCACTGGTACACCAAACCTTAAGCAAAACAATACAAAAAAAACCTAATCAATGTTTTCCTGTTTTTCCAAAATATATCACATTTTTACAGGGCCTGTTTACACTGCAAAAAACCCTGGCCACACATGTACTTAAGAATATATCTTTTCAGTATTACTTATAAGCATGAATTCATTAGAGGTCTTCTGTCCCCACATACAAGGAGAAAATTTGTGTTTCTTTTTACTCATGGAGTAGAGCTGATTTAGACCTGTAGAACTCACAAGTCATTGAGAAGAGCAAAGGTCAATAATGTGCAAAGTCAAATATATGATCCCACTGTTCCCCCTCCTCTCTTATTCCTCCACAGCTGCTGTAAATCTGAAACAGCATAGCTATGAACAAGAGAAAGAGCAAGGAAGCAAGCTAAATGAAAACAGGTTTTCTGATGGGCTAAGAAACCATGCCATGTGGAAAACCCAGGTGTAGTGGAAATGCTAAGTCACAGCCTGAACCAGTGATTGAACACCTGGTGGGAATGCAGGGTCAACCCAGGGGAGCTCAGGTGTACGCAATGCAGGGTCTACAGATGTGTGTCAATGAGAAGGTGAAGAGAGAGATCAAGACAGGCACCAGGGCAGACAATAGGTTCTAAGTCAGAGCTTTCCCTGTACAGCTCCTGCAGGCCAGGCTTGGAGCAGTAACTTTACCCTGTGGTTCCTATACTGTATTTGAAGTTTTTTTCTCTATGTTTTGGGTAATCGGCATGGAAGAAGTTCCTTAGCATATTACAGCATGCTTTCAAGATACAAATGTAATTTAAACTGAGGCATTTCCTACAAATAGCTTTCATTTCTACGCTCATTTAAAATTGTCATGCAACACTAATCAAGATAATCAATGCAAACTATATTCATAGTCTTCTTCTAGGTCATGGTGATATAGAGTTATGGTAAGTATGGATTTCTGAAGCCACCTGAGAAAGCAAAATAAACTACAACACCGCTGAATGATTTATGAATCCAGTATATATATGAAGTTGAGTTGAAACACAAAATCACTGAGATAGGCCTGGCACCTCTGACCTACCTTCTATAGAGCCCTGGCCACAACATGTAGGAGAGGGTGAGTGGCAAGGGAAAAAGGCTCAGATGGAAAAATCCTGCCTTTCCTTAGTTAGAAGGAATAAAGTTTTAGGGAAAAAAATTCTCTACATTATAAGGCCACTAATTTTTTTCCTAACCTTTCATTACTTTAATAGAAAAATCAGAAATATTTTAATATATGGATCATATAGTGCATTTCATATAGATACACATGACTTGTGTGTGAAAAAGTTGTTACTTGTAAAGGGGTTTTCTCCATAGGCAATTGTAATCTTAACAAATTGGAGTAGGCTAACACTGCATTCAGAAAGTTTATGCAGAAAGAAGCTAGATAAACAGGGATGTCTCTTAATGAATTCTGTTTTCTAGATAAGAGGACAAGCTGTGTGAATGCTGAATTCAGCTTGCTTACCTTGTTGCAGAAATGTACTGTATGAAGTAGACAGATAGAAATATGGCGCTCATTAAACTGAATTTGAAGGTGTGAAGTCATTGCAAAACCTTGAACAGATTTCAAGAAGCTGCAAATGCTTTGCTCACCTTCCACCTGGTGAAACCCAGAAATACTTTTACTGCAAGCCTACAGAATCTATGGCGCATTTAAGGTTTATGACTTTGACACTAATTTCTATAAATTCGCATTAAGTATGTCAGCTTTTCTTCTATATTTTTATCTTTGCTATCTGGGCAGAGAACTAACCTTGAAAACTGTGAGCTTGCTTCTTGGAAAACAGATGCTTAAGGGAAACTTCTCATATTCAACATAATACAAGAATCCACCATTTTACAGATTCACTGAAGCCTGAACTGAGGGGAAGACAAAATAACAACAAAAAAATGAGGTAAGTATCTTGTCAGCTTAAACAATGCAGATAAAGTCCATCACAAGTAGATCTTTTTAGATCTTTCAGAAGCCTTTGATACACTAGATGGCAAGATATCTGAGGATACAGACATGAGCTCTACTCACTACATTCTTGTCTTTTCTGTGAGTGAGATGAAGACTAGAATTATGCATCATCTGTTCCTGGACTTAACACTTCAATTTGTTATGACTTTATATTCTCATCATAATAGAAGTAAATGTACATATACATTATACATATTAGACAGTAGAAAAAAATTGACCTGCTAAGAATATATCAGAGAATGCATGTGTGGGTTTTCTTGATTCTGTTTGTTTTTCTTAGGTTGTTTTTTTTCCCCTGTATAATAGATGCAGAAGGTGCAATCATTCAATGTAATAAGATTAGATTAATCCTGTCCTTTCCTACCCTTACTTCCTGTGAATATAAAAGTATTCACTGAGCACCTGAAATCCCTTCAGTCTTTCAGAACTCAAAAAAAAAAAAAAAAAAAAAACAACTGAGGTTCGTTGTAAAATTTCCTGTCTTCCAGTAAAAGGGAGGAATGGCTGGAAAGTTCTTAATCACTAACTGAAAGTGAGAAGAAAATTATTCTAGACCATTGGCTGCGATGGTTACTTACCTGCAGGAAAAGGTTCACCTATAATGACCAAAGTTTACATTAGGAACATCATTGGACCACTAAGTAGTTCATCATGCTCAGCTTCAAGCTGCTGTTGAGAAATATAATTTCTTTGCACCAGACATTGTATATATACATTACATATTCTCTACAGCTATCCCTTTCCATCTGTACAAACTTTTCAATTACTTGAAAAGTAATTGGAATTTACTTGTGTCTACTTGAGCTTGAGTTTACTATTTAGACAATTACTACAACCAATTTTGACAGTTTCTCAGTCATACTTGCTTCTATGTATTTTTTCTACTTGATGATACTTGCTTCTGTGTATTTTACTGACAATTTTTGGTTTGGTGAGTGTATGCCTTGACAAAAGGGCTATGTTGCTGTTGTGAAGCACACTTCTTTGTTGTCAAAGTCAATATATTAGCACATATTTTGGGGTAAGAAACTAAGCATCCTGGAATTCTTGATCATTGTGATTAAAAATAACTCCTTTAGTAAACCAATAATTACTTGAATTACATTGTGGCATAAGTACAATCCACAAGAATTAACAGCCCATTGCATTTGACTGAATGGATCCTCATTCCTCCTTTTTATCCCTGGAATATGAATGTGTGCTCTCTCATCATAAGCAGAACTTCCAACATGTATCCATATTTTCCTATCTCAGTACCAGATAATATCTGAGTCTATACTTCAATACTTGTCCCACAAGCTATTTCTGTTTCTAGTCTGTTTCCTAGGTTGCGCATATCCAATGAAAGCTATTACATTATCCTCAGTGGTGACTTTCCCACCCATTCATCCTTCACATTTGACTCTCCTTCCTCAGAACAGACCTCATGGAAAACACCACCTGTTCTTGCCTAAAGCTAGATTAAAAAATTACTATTTCTTTCTCCTGGAAGATCTGTTCTATCAGTTGTATTTTAAAATGGATTATTAATATATGTAAAGAGAAATAGAGTAAGCGCATTTCAAATAAATATTTGTTGTACTAATAACTCAATGCTTGAGGAAGTAAACTGCTTGAATAAAAACTTTCAAAGCTGTTAATGGACAATTACTTAAGAATGACAGGTTTACCAGCAGCATAGCTAGTTACAGTGAGCAGGTTTCTGGTTTTTTTTAGGAATGAGATGCTACAGAATATCCTGTGGTTCGGATTTTTTTCCAATTTTACTTAGAAAAACTTATTTGTGTAACAGGCCTGATTATCCGATTGCCATTTCACAAGATCTGTCATAATTACAAGCTTAAGGAGTGTTAGAAATTCCAGCCAACCAAGGCCTACTGATCAACTAACTCCAGCGCGTATCAGAATGCTTTGTATCATTACAGTTTAGGTCAGAGTCATGAATTTTCATTACAGTGAAATAAATTCCAAGCTGTGAGTTTGATGCCTGTTAGACAGTATAAGTGTAACAGCAATTCAGCAAGGGACATTAAAAACATTAATGAACAAACATAATGGTCTCAAAATGAAACTTTTAAGAATGCAGAACAGTTCTCCATAATAGTAAAACTAGGAAGCCAGAACAGTTTAAAATAAAAGTTTTCCCAAAAGGCAGGGAATGCAACTGAAAGTGGAAATTCTTCTATTAGAGTAGTTAATTTGGAGCATAACTGGATCCTGCAGACTTAACACTAAAGAGACACTAATGAGAGCATATAGTTAACTGAAGACAAAGCTATGAATAAATCTCAAAATAAACATTTAGTACTATTAAATTCTATGGAATATGAATTCAATGACCCTAGCTGAATATAAGAGAGTTGCTGCATTTTTCTGGAGCTTCTCATAGTAGAAGCATTTTTGCAAACTGAATTACTGCTTCAGGAAAGAAAAAAAAAAAGCTGCTGTGGTTTTGCTGCTTGTGTCCCCAACACTCCCTTCGATATCAGCCTGCAAGTTTCTTTGATGTCCAGACACAGAAGAATTAAATGTGACTGTCATTCTGTCCATGTTCTGAGGCCATATTATGATGGTAGTACTCCCAAGTACTAGGCCAGATGGCAGGCAATGGATGCCTGGCTGATATTTTTAGCACTGTATGTTATATATGACCATTTGACGGATTCTTGCATGAAGGAATAACAGCAACAATTTCTGGAGGTGTTTAAAATGTATGAAAGCTTTATCACTGAAATGCTGAATGGCAGCAGGTCAAGAATAAAACTTTCAAGGCCACCTTTGGAGAAAATTTGTTTGCATAACTTTTCCCAGGTAATAATAACAGAGAAGTAGACTCTTTTAGAAGATTTAATAATTGTTGCACTTTTTCCTTTAGGATTCGTATCGTGCATGGTGTTCCAGGTTGAACATGTAAGAAACTAATGACTTAATACTAAAAATGAAGCCCATTATTCCTGCAGAATAGCTTAATATAAAAAGAATTATTCATTTATGAAGAACAGTGATTTTTCTTTTCCTCAAAATTTGAGCCATTCAAAATCATTTGATGTGCTTCTTGGTGCTTTCTTTAGTGTTCACCTTATTATTATTATTTTTCTTCTTTGTTAAGCTTCACAACTTCATCCTCTTTTTGGAATTTGACTTCTAGAAATCTCAGACATAATCTCACAAAAAATTGAATTAGCAGAAGTCTGAGATTAATGATGGTTAAAGAGCTACATGGGCAGTTAATCCTCTCTGATTAACTTGGTTGTTAACTAGACAAACTTTTAAAAAAGGTAAATTTAAAATGACATCTGATGATGGCTACCACAGGAGGGTGAAGAGAGAGAAATTGTTTCTTTCTACCAATTGGTACTCCATGCCATTTTTAAACTGGCATTACAATTTCTGCCTAGGAATAATGCCAGCCTAACAGATGGCCATAAGTGCTGCTATTCAGAGGAAACCAGAGTGTGCATGAGCTTTGAGGATTTGGGTAATGTTCTTATCCAGGGGATGTCTGAACTGAAATTGCAGCCAGATTTTCTTCACAGTTATAAGGGTGTAAAGGTATACAAATGAGAAGCTGAATTTCTTTTCTACAGTCCTGACATCAGACTACCGAAAGATCCAGTTTTAGATTTTGTCAGATCAGAATCTGCATGGATTGTTTCTCAAGGCCAATTATTTTAGGTTGCCAGCCTAATGAGACTAGCTACACACTTGTGTTGTGAGTGGCCCTACACTGACCTTTTGGTTTGGAGTACACACAGGCTGAAAATTCCTCAGGAATCCACACAATTTATGCAGTGTCATATCATTTTTTCACCCTAGGTCATAATCCACTTAGGAAAATGAAAGGAAAGCAGATGGATTGACAATAACTCAATTTTCATCCAATGAGCAGTATGGATACAACTCGCTTAAGTGTCACTTTGAATAAAAAAATGTCACTACAAAAAATAGAGGTGTTTCTTTATCTGCTCTGACCAATAGTAGTGTAAGATGAGATCTACTGCGCTCTACCTTTATACATGTCATACAAGTAAAATTAGATTTGGATTTCTTGATTTCTTTTACTTTCAAACATCTACAATAATAACAGTCTTAAAACATATTTTATTTGATAACATAACATAACTCTGTCTCACTTGAGTTTGTACTTTACTACTAGCTTTTTTAGACAGCCTTTTGTCCAATCTCAAAAATAAAAATAAAAAAAATCAGTCCTCTAACTATGTTTTTATCTGTCTTCTGCTGGTTTAATGAACTTATTTTCCCTGACAGATCACTAGAATTGTTGGTGCTACTTAAATATTTTATCTTTGTGTCCTAGCAGTCCCTACAGAACACATACAGCTTTTGTTATCTACTGTGCAGTCTAAAAAAGAAAATATTTTTTTTCTACAATACACTTTTTTATAGATTACCTAGAAATATGTATATAGGGAAGAACAAAATTGTTATATTAGAGTGAACTAAATACATAATGCATATACATTACACATGTCGTAATCTCAGGAGTCATTCATCACTCTGTGGAAATCAGTAATTTTTCATATGAAATAGTTCTTTCATATAGCTTATTTTAGATTAGTATTCAATCCAATGCATTAGCCGCACCTTTAACATATAAGAAAGAAGGAAACTAATCAAACTATTCCTATGTAGCAGATTTATACATAGTCTTATTTCTTTTTATCATGAAAAGTATGCAAGTATTCCCATACAGACTTTAAAAATCTTGTGATATTATGAAGATAACTTAATATTTTCTTCTAATCACAATAACCAAACAGAAAAATAAATAAATAAAAAAGCAGGAAAAAATCCACATATGCCAGCAAATTTAAGTTACATCTAGAAAAACCAGAAGTAGAGGTTAGATCAAATAACCTGGATGCCTCCAAGCAATGTTAGAGAAGAAAAAGAATTTGAAAGAATTTTGAAAGAAAATCATAACCTGTATGTGCAGCTAGGACATCGTAATATATCTTTCTACTGTCTCCAGTCTGAACCTTGTTAAATGCTATAACTCTTAGAATCATAGAATCATAGAATCACCAAGGTTGGAAATGACTTCTAAGCTCTTGCAGTCTAACCATCCACCTACCACCAATATTTCCCACTAAACCATGCCTCGTTGTACAACATCTAAATGCTTCTTTAACACCTCCAGGAAGAGTGACTCAACCAGCTACCAGGGCAGCCCATTCCAGTGCCAGACCACTGTTTCAGAGAAGAAATTTTTCCTAACATCCAACCGGAATCTCTGACGCAACTTGAGGCCATTCTTATACTAGAAGCTATTGCTCCTGGTGCTATTGTTGCTTAAGGTTCTCTTTAACTGTGCATTAACCTGTTTCAATCAAAATGACTTTAAGATCTGCTATTTATTTATTTATTTGTTTTTGACTGTAAAGATCTTCTTAAGCTGAGTATTTTATCAAAATAAGTTAGGGTGTCTTTTTGGAGTGAGTAGGATGCTAGTTACAAAATGTCTCATACCTCAAAATTTGTATTAGGTGTAATCGGTAGACAAACTCTACCCAGAATACTAGAATACTGTTCTGCATATGTTGATATAGCTATTTATACCTTGTACTTACTATTTGCTCATCTGTGTTTAGATAATCAGGATAATCAGCTTGGACTGATGACTTTGTGTTGTTTATTTACAGGTTTGTTTTTTTTTTTTTTCAAAACGGACAGAAGAATTTTTACAGGTTACATTATTTCTGGAAATTTTCACCACCATCAAGATATAGAATTGATATAGAATAGTAGTTGTTTGATGCTAGAATATGAATGATTTGCATTTCCTCTGTCTCCAGAACTGAGTCACAATAATTGAACTCCTTACTTTCAGCATCAGAGTTTCAAAGTAAAACTAAGTCAATCCAGCGTGGCTGATTCACCACTTTTGCTCTTGTTGCTTTCAAAGGTGCTAGCTGCTACAATGAGGGAAAGCATCCAAGCAAACAGGTAGATGAGGAAGGTCTTTTGCCACTAAAATTATATAGCATCTTTGAGAAAACACTTGCCTGCAACTCTGACAGAGGAGGGGTGTTGATTCTTCCTATAACAGGAAAATTTGAAACTAATCATACAGGAAATTTTAAGTCTAAATTTTAACTACAATCTTTGGGAAAAGTTTATATAAAAATTTATATAAAAACTTATATAAAAGCACACTTCTGTCTGTGGAGCATTCAAAAAATAAACACACAGAAGAATATTGTATTCTACTCTGCTTTTTGACGATAAATCTCAGGTAGCATCTACAATTAGAAATGAATCGTAACATATTGCTTCACAGAAATTAATGGAATTTTTCACCAAATTATCAAAACAATGTCTTCTTATCGTAAGAGACTACACTACATTTAAATCAAGATTATAAAAAAATTTATATAAAATTATTAATGCAAATATCACAATAATTTTTAGCAGGTAGTGCCTGCAGCCATACAATTGATATTCAATTTATGTGTTTTCATTCATTTTGTATTTTATTAACCATAATTTCCTATTTTCTATCAAATGTATCATAACATACATTTGAAATAGAAAATGAATGTTTTTCTTTCCTAATTCACTAGTGATGCACAATGGAAATAGAAAGTCAAATAACTACATATGCTGACTTCAGATTAAACCTCTGGAATGTAAAAACAATTACTGGCTAATGCTGTTATATTTGATTCACGTCATTATATTACTATTGTTTGGAAGTACAGAATATATCAGCACATAATAATTGCTGTGCTTGTCTTACCATGACATTGTTAAGAAAGTAGAAGCACTGACATCTATGACTTGGCCAAGGATATTAACATAATTAACTCTGCAATGAAGAGGATAGTGTGCTCCTTCACTTGAATTTCCAGCAAAGTTTTCTTTTTTTTTTCCCCCTTGAAATCTTAGAAAGAATTTTAGGCTTCTAAAATTTTTTTTGCATCAGTTCTGTATTGAAAGATAGAGAAGCATTCTTCTATATGTCTGGTTTTAATTTAGCATCAAACAGCGGTAGTCTTGTTAGGAGAATTGATCCACTGCACGTTCAACCTACAATACACTCATTTTCTCTTCTAGAGGGGAGAGGCAAAACGAAATTGAACTCACATCTGTACCACGTGATCATGCCATTTAGTCAAGTTGAAAATAATGATGATTTGTATCAAAACCAGGTCTTCTGTTTCTCCAAGCCTATGCTTTATTCACTGCCTAAAAAAGAAGCAGGTAATTTTTGTTTCTGTTAATACTGTCCAGTGCCAAGATTTTCTAAAAGAAAAAAACCCTTTCAGAAGGGTCTATTTAGCCATGTTATCTTGTTAAAAGGTGTTTAGAACAGAAGTGAACATACTACGGAAATTTCAGATTTCAAATGCTGCTTCAGACTTCCGTTAGTTTTTTTATTGCATCATCAACACATACTTGTTTACTCAAACTTTGGTGAGTATAAGCAATTTACCCTTATTTTGAGGGGTCTGGAGCAACGAATATTTATTCAAATTGGTCTGAAGCACAGCCTACATTGCAGGCTCAATTTTACGTTGTGTAAGGTAGAGAAGTGAGTCACTTAGCAATTTCTGTTTCCCATACCTGACTCATTGTGTATTAAAATACACAAATTTCTAATTGCTCAGAAGAGCACAAAATAAGATGGTCCTTTAAGTGTATATTACTTCACCGTTACGCATAACAATTCGTTTGCTCTGTTGTACCAGCTCAAAGACAAAAAAAAAGACCAAAACCTCTCAAGTTCACAAACCTTGCTCAAAAGCTATGTTAATTTTTGTGTTACCATGGCTTATAGCCCTACTGCCTCCAAAACTTTCCCTGAAGGAATGAGGAACTGGCATAAAAAGTAGGAACAGCAGCACATAGCTTCTATTTCCCCTTCTCATTGTTTCTGGAACAATACAAATACTACTGCAGTCTTCTACACATTATTGACATGATAAAAGTTCTGTATGACACAGACTGCACATGATCTCATTTTTCTGTACCAAAATCAATTTAGGTAACTACATCAAGTCACCTCCTAGTAATATTTATGGAATGTTGTCAAACCAAAAAAAAAAAACATTAGTAGTTCAACTGAGATTATTTTCAAATGATATACTTTTCCACAGTTAGCTAATGTGACTTGGTTGAAAGCAGACAATTTCAAAGGAATAAGAATTTTTATCTAAAGGAACTAGGAAAAAATTTTATGATCAAGATGACATTTTAGACAACATAAAAGGCTGTAATAAAAGAGACTTATAAATCCCATTAAATGCACTCAGTTCCAGGCAGTCAAATATTCTTGTCTTTGTCTTTTAAATGAAAGGGGGTGATGTTCTATTAATTTTTCTTTCCTACCAAAAGTTATGTTCATTACTTTTTGTACTTAATTTTGAATGTAAAGTTTTCCTCACCTCCAGTGACATAACATGAAACTTCCTCAGTTTTTCTTCTTTATAATAAAAAAAATGCAATTCATTCAAGATCTTTACTGACGCTGCCAATAAGCATTTCTTATTTCTTCTGTGACTGATAGCATTTATCACATTTCTAGACATCAGTTCACTGAGAAACAGAGGGGCATTCAAAACCTGCTTGAATGTAACCATGGTCAACATGGTCTAGCCAGACACTGCCTGACCAGAGGAGTGAGACCAGAACATCTGAGAAGGTCCTTTCCAACCTCAGCTATTCTATGTTTCTGTGAAAAGCGTGGCAGAATTCTGCAGTATGTGCAGAATGTATCATTCAGTTTACTAAGCTCTGTCATAACAAGTTGTGTGCCCTGAGGGGCATTTTTAGGAAAAAATAAAATTCACAGCAATTAAACATTCCATATCCCACTGTATTCCCTCTCCATTAAAATCAAATCACAGATTTTTTCCCAGCTTAAGACTGTGCATGGTAAAAAATAGTGCAGCTTAAGCTAAAAGACAGACTCCTTTTCCTTTTACAATGCTTACCAACTCTCAAAGGATTGAGGAGAATTCTTGCAGTGTCAAAAGATTGCAGTTCACTTTTTTTCAGCTAATTGACATTATGTCACAAGAACCCAACTTGCAGTGGAATAATTAAAAAGAGAAAATGAAAATTAGTTGGCTCCTATTTAAAGCTCCCAGTGGGAAAGACACAGACAAGTCTGTATAACATAGTACCTTGTTAAGAAAGGTCAAGCCTTTGGACTGCATTCAGAGTGAGGCACAGAATGTCATCAACCTCAAAGGCATTGTGCCTTTACTTCTGTAAATTTAAATGTTTGGATTATGTTTCAGTGGCTTGAAACAATAGGAAGCCTCAATGAAGTTAAACTTTCCATTGTCATAAATGAGGGTAACTGGGACTTGAAAACAGGCATCATAATTTTTGCCCTCCCCTGACTGAAATGAGGATGAATTGATAACTAAAGTCAAACAGAAATAAAGGTAATCTATCTTTCTTGCTAGAGAAAGACTTTCTGGCAAGTATAGAAATAATACTGAGAAATCACTCCTAATATTCATCTTACCACCTTTTCTAAATGCCGCAATGCATATTATATCTAAAAGCAGATTTGATTTATTGATTAGGAACTTAAGGTCATGCTGTTTCATGGGCTTGTGCAGAAAGAGAGCATCTGAGAAATACTGTTGTGCACAGAAGCTATTTGTCATGGAAGAAGGCTGTCTTTTTTCTATAATCTAAAAGAAAAAAATGTATCTTTTGAGTTTTTAAATAAGCCTGTGAAAATGACTGAACGGCACATGCCTAGGTCCAGAAAGATTCCTTTGAAACCTAGTCTTAGATCTTTTAAGCAGTTTATTTTATGCTGTCTATATGTAGATTAGTCACAGACAGGAATGGTCAAGTTTTTAAGGGATTAGTAAGGCATATAAAAACCAACTGTATAAAATCTTTTGCATAGATATTATATAAATTTGGATGACATTTTGTTTCAAATAGTTTTAAAGAGTAGCTTTAATGACTCTCCCTTTTATATATATGCGGAAAATCCAAATGCATAGAAAGCACTTAGTGTGTAAACATCACTTTTCAAAAATGTTTACATTTCTTCTTATCATATAACTTGATTAAAAGCCCAAAACAAGTATTCTCAAAGCAAGTCAGATTTTAAAATTTCTCAAAGCAATGGTTAAACATATACAATGAAATCTGTAGGACATTTAAAACTTTTGTCCATTTTATAGCAAGTATTTCGTACCACTAGATTTATCATCCTTTTTGAAACAGCTCCTCAGAGTCACAGTTCATTTGCTTCTCAATGTTTAACTTTCAGTATCCACTTCTATCTTTGGGCCCAAATTTATCTCAGTGTTTAGAGGACCAAGAAAGAAGTGAGATCAGATTGTATAAGACTTTCTTTTCCCCTCAAGTTGTGAGAACAGGCTATGAATTAATTATCATTGCAGCTAAGTAGCAAGTGACTTTGACACTGTGTTTTAACAAAGTGTAATTATACAATAGGAAAATGTTAGAACGTTTCTTTCCCAATAAGACAAAGCCTAGCTGAGACATATGGTGTGATGGTCATACACAAAATGATATAGTTGCTGCTGAGTTGACTAGATTCAGGAGCCATGTGCAAACCACACATATAAACAGTTATAAACTTGGAGATAACTGCACCCAATGTTAGGATGACTTCAGTTAGGAGTCTGTGTAAGTGCTAGGAGTCTAATAACTTTTGCCACAGGGGGACAGAACACCAGTAAACATCAGTGCCAGACTTGAATCTCACACAAGATTTCTTTCCTCATACTTCTTACCAGGTCTCAGCTGAGATTTCAGACCTCACATTTATTTGAGCAGAAGAAAATTATGCTAAATATGTTGAGGAAAAGTACAGATTTTAAGTGATAGAGAGATAGAAATGTTTTGTTTCCTCTCAGAGTGATAAATCAAGAAGTATTTATTTATTTCAGACATGACAGAGAAGGCATTGATCTACACTGCAATTAGATACACGACATTCAAGGCAGAACAGTTCTTATTTCACTGACTCCCTAATACTGTGCAACACAAGGCCATATCAGTCTGCTACAGTACCCTCGATAAGCTATTGCATCAATGGAAGGAAGTACACAACATGCAGAGTTGCAGAGAGAGGAACACACTGCTTCCTCCAAGGCTTTTCTTTAAGGTGCTCTGCTCAACACGTACAATCCCCAGAGCAGGTGTGTGTTGTGAAAATCTCACCATTGTCTCATGCTAACTCCTTCAGTAATTAGCAGAGACTCTATGCAGCCAGCGGATCTTGAAATGCTCGACTTTGACAAAAGGAGATGCAAAGATTTTTGCTTAAGTAAACCTGAAACCTAACTACAGCGGTAGTTACATGATAATATCAGCGTAAATCAACACTTGCTAATTGACAAGTCTCACTCACTCTCTCTCAGTATTTTATGCTGGCATAGTGATTTACAGAAGCAGGGGTGTGGAGAGAAGAGATATAGAAAAAGGTGGACATTGCCTTAGTTTAGACTGTTTTACTGCAATTCGTTTTCCCCAAGGGACACGAAAGAGGAGACAATTAAGAGGATGAACTTGCCAAACAATTGGTAACTATTATAAGAGTTAGTATATTGAAAAATCTGTATTCTAGTACTAATTTATACATTATTGTGTGAATTCATCTCTAGCTCAAGGACTTAGTAATTGGTTTCCTTCCATCTCCAGATTTACTTCTTCAAAAAGGACTGGAAAATAAATTCCAAGATATTCCACACCTCCTATGGGAAGTCTACTTCCAGTTCAGTTAATATTTAAAAAATAAAATCTTCCCTCATCTTTACTATAAACCCAGAGACAGTAAAACAGTGGCTCATGAATTGTCAGCTAAGCTAACATCTGAAAACTGGTTGAAACTTTGTTACTGTTAAACACTTAAGGTAGAACAACCTTTAATCTTAGACTTGCATAAAGTACAACTTCAGAAATGTCATGGTGCTTTCGCAGAGTCTGGCTAATACCTCAGCCAACAAGTTAAATTCATAATTCTGGTAGCTACTATTTTGTCATACAAACAGAATAAGAATTATAGATGTTATTGAAGATGGAAATGTTATAATATCAGATTTACAGCTGCATACCAGGAAACACAGAGGCTATATTTTCAGAAGCATGGTTTTCTTCAACTTTTGCCTTAAAGCTGTGATTTCATGCAATAATTCTAAATAATAGAAACAACAGTAGTGAAGTACACATGGCAGTAAATAGAGAGCAGTGTAATGAGTCAGCTCTAGAAAGAAAAGTAAAAACCTTGAAAAGTTGAGGGGATTGATGATAACTCATATATGATTTTGAAAGGGAAGACAAATAACAGTTTCTTCATCAGTACAGTACTTGTGAATAATATGTATATATATTCGACCTAATCCCATCTCCTACATATCATCCAGATGAGACAGTAAACAAAACTACCAAGAATAAAAAAAAGGAGAATGATTGTTCAGCGCACTGCCACTTGTGCATTTGAAATCTACTGATCTACTGTTTAAAAGAAATAAAATATAATTTAAAAAAAAAAAGAGAGAGAGAGAGAGAGAGAGAGCAAAGCATTTTCTCATGTTATGTATGTCTTAGACTAGCTTGTATTACTCAACAGATAATACACATCTGTTTATCAACAGACCAAAAGTCTACAGCTTTTTATAGACAACATATGTGACTGCTAGAGTNGAGAGAGAGCGAGAAGAGAGGAGAGGGAAGAAGGGAGATAAAAAAAAAAATACAGCTTCAGAAATAACAACAAAAATATGCCTCCCCTCCCCTTTTGTTTGCTGCACAAAAAGTCAGTTGCCTACCAAGCAAGAAAAAAAGGATTCATTTGAGACTTCACCAAATATGTCAAAACCTAAATAAATTAAAATGAGGTAGCAGTTACTCCGCTTAGAGACCATGGATGAGATGGAAGTAGTTAAGGCCCAGAGAAATGAGCTACACCAGACAGAAAGAATAAAAGAGGCTTCCAAGGGGCTTACTCATTAAAAAGTGATTGAAGTAAGATGAGATGTGACAAATCTAGATGTGAGTAAATGGAAACCATATCAATGAGACGTAGAAAGCTATTTCAACCAGAAACTGAAATTATACATGAAAACTGTTCTGCATCAAAGCAGGAGAATAAATGGGGTGTAGAAAGATGTTTTGTGTAAGGTGTCATTTCAATAAGTAGAAAGAAAGAAACAGAAGTTCTAAAGAAAAAAAAATATATCAGTACATAGTCAGTACATTGTCATTCCAAGATGTACAAGACACTAAAGTATGAAAATTTTTACTCATCTCTGTACAGTGACTGCTATGCCTGGGTTCTAACAATAAGCAGATTCATCACTAGGAACTGGAGTTAATGAGACATATTCCACCTTTCCTTCAGCTGAATCAGAAGCATTCCTATTTCTGCAGATAGGAATGAAGATCTATCAGGCTAGAAAAAAAACAGAAATGAATGCAGTTTCAGCCTTAAAGTAAAGGTAACTTCATCCTAAGTGAAAGATGCAAGTTATGGTTCCTGCCATAAGCTATGTTTGACCTTTAAAACAAATAATTACTTTATACTAGATGAACAAAAGATCCTAGAGGAGTAAGTTAACAGCTGCAAGTAATCCACCACTAAAGGTATGTAAAATTACTCTTAACCATTTTTCTGCATTAGACTTCAAAGATCCGGGGAAGAGTGTTGTAATAGGCGAAGGCGGGGATTCGCGATGTCACGGGATAGGATAACCCCTCCCCTCCCCCCTTTGGGGGCGTACACATGGTAGAGGCTTAGTATATAAGGTGTTGCACCACGTGAATAAACGGACCACTTTCTTACACCATATTGGTGCATGCTTGCGTGGTCCGGGCCACAAACTGCAGGTGCATGGGAATCCATGGGAAGTTCAACAAGTGGTGCTCGCGTGCGAGGCCTGCGTGCGGCTGGGTGCCTGGCGGGGGCACTAGCCTGGCTCGGTAGGGGAGCCGGAAGAGTGGAGGGGACTGATCACCCCCTGGGCTTATGATTTTGTGTATCCCCTCGGCCCTCGGTTAATCCGAGGGAGGCAGGAGATTTCCTGAAGTCTGAGGGAAGGGCAGGGGAGGACATTTCCTTGGCTGCCGATATGGAATCCGT
>JACDJE010000638.1:0-36667 GCA_016647715.1 Pavo muticus | reverse complement strand
ATGATACAAGTGTTGGTTGATCAACAGGAGGAATATCGCCGGATGCATGATAGGCTTTAGTAGGTCCTAGTAGGCTTTAGTAGGCGCACGCAGGTACCTAGTAGGTTGTATTAGGCGACAGCGAGGATTCGGGATGTAACGGGATAGGTTTTAATAGCATGGGGAGGGGGAGATGTTGTAATAGGCGAAGGCGGGGATTCGCGATGTCACGGGATAGGATAACTCCTCCCCTCCCCCCTTTGGGGGCGTACACACGGTAGAGGCTTAGTATATAAGGTGTTGCACCACGTGAATAAACGGACCACTTTCTTACACCATATTGGTGCATGCTTGCGTGGTCCGGGCCGCAAACTGCAGGTGCATGGGAATCCACGGGAAGTTCAACAGAAGAGAAATACACCACCAGGTAAACTCATTTTGTTTTGATGATCAAAAGAGTCAGAGTTCAAATCCACAAATAAAAACTACTTCAAGATGGAATTTATTCAGATTTTTTTTTTTCTGTAAATCACATGAACAATTTTTTAATAATTTGCTGTTTTATTAAAATAGTTGCAAAGGATCCACTGGTGTCTAAGTATCTTTGCAGTATAGATGACACTTGTAACGATCACTGCCAGCACCTGATAAAACCTTGCCCATCAAGATGTTCAGTCTTGCTTTTGTAAATGAAAGAAAGTGGGAAAGAAAGAGAACTTTTACTGTGCATGTACATTCACTCTTTCTGGCTTTCTTGTTCAGACCTGGAAAACTAGCCTTGGGTATATTCTACTGCACAAAGTACGCAAATGTGTACATCTTCACGTGCAAGTACAATACCATTATCAGCAGTTGTTTCATTCATTTGAACAAAAAGGCAGATGGTCACAGCATAGGTTTTGACAAGCTGTTTGACTGTCCCAAAAAGCCAAGAGCAGCCTGGTCACTGTCATGGTTTGGAATTTAATATTGAGAAAATAGTCCTTTAAGGAATAAATAAATACATCTATTTTATAACATCTATCAATCTGTCCTTATTACTTTGTTTAACTCCCCACTATATATGCACATCTCTTGTCTCCCACTGGAAGCTTTCAGGGAAACGGTCATCACTTTGTCATATGATCCAGACAACTCAGAACAATATGCTTTTGTTCTGCATACTTCTTGTGATACTGTAATGCAAAGAACTGTTATTAAAAACTAAAACAAACAAAAAAATCCTAATCAATCCCTAAATTAATATTTTGTACATATTTATAGTACAGCATGATGTATCCTTCAGAATAAGACTACTCTTCCCAGCGCTGGGGAATCTTGCTGACAGTGGACTGGCTTTTGACCCAGAGACATGCTTCCATTTTGCAACTAGAGTCATAATTAAATGCTGCTTCTTCTCTTCAGCGTCCCTAATTTGCTGAAGAAGGTCACGAAGTGCAAAAAGCAGGATTGAGCAGTTTGTATGTGGCTAACAGATAAATGCATGTGAATAAAAATCTTCCTTGGAGACTTTTTTGAGCTGAAAGGCTGACTCCAATTATGTTTTTTACTGCCAAAAAATAAATATGCTTTGAACTCCAATGGAGTTTAAGAAAAGAAGTTTATTTTTCTTGTCGTCCTGTGCTTTCCTGTGGGTAGCACCTAATTTCCTCAAGAACTTCTAGTTCTGAAAATCAGCATGCAAAAAAGATTCCTCTGTATGTTGATAATACTGTTGGAAACACAACTGAAGCAATGCATGCCTTTTTTACCTTAAGCCTTTTTATATATATTTTTTTTTTTTACTCTTCATCTAATAGATGCTTCTTGTCTCATGAAAAGTGCTTCCACACCATCCCCTTCCATACCTATTTCCTTGGTCTTTTCTCACTCTGCTTTTTACTTATTTCATTATCATGGAACTGTGAATCTTCTACAACCATAAAAACATTTTCTAATGAAAGAAAACTTCTTCCTCTAACTCTAATGTATGAAATTTCCATAATGTAAGAAATTTCCATACTGATAGATATCTATTATTGTTCTGTCCTGGTTACCAAGAGCCATATTCTGTCTGCAACAGTAAAAAGCATATGATGTAGAGACAAAGTCAACATCAGGGAGGGAGGATGATTATCAACTGAATGTTTAACATTAAGCAAGCTAACTTTAAATTATCTGACTCATTTCACCAGAGCTTTCCTAAAGTCTGCTCTTTCCTTTGCTGCCTTTTTGTTTGCCCACTTTATTGACGGCGTTGCTCTCACCATACTGTGAGTGGGTAAGAGTTGTGAAGATGCATTTTCTTCTTTGTTTTTAAAGAAAATATTGGTCTTCCTTCATTTTTTAATAAAAGGTCTGAAGTATCAAAGTTCAAAGAGTGGGAGGCTGTAAATGTCTGTGGAGCAAAGCACCTGACTGGGTCAGTGTTGAAATAAAAAATCTAATATGAAGAGCAAATGTCAGAGAACATGATATATCCACTTGCCTGTTTTTGTGAATTCCTTTTAACATTTATTATATTATTACTATATATTATTATATTACATATATATAATATAAACTATATATTTTTATATTATTTATACAACACAAGGGAAATCCTGAATGCCACAGATTTCTTCAAGTGGTTTAAATTCAAAACATTATGTTGAGATCAATTTCAATACTCCATTATCCTGGCATCATATACATTTATTTTATTAAAAAAAAAAACCAAATACTCAAAAGGTTATGTGCATGTTTAAGATCCCAACACAGAATTTTTTTTTGCTTAACAACAAATGTATTTCCCTTCTCTGAGGCTTTCTGTTAAGCACAAACCTCAGAACTATGCCAACATAGGATTCTAACAGAAACTCTATTCTCATTTTGAAATTAGATCATGAATTGTGCTATTTGTTCAAGGAAGTATCAGTGCTTTGTAACTTTTTAATGTACAAATAGTATATACTTACTATATCAAAGTATAATGTTCTGGTGAGTCCTCACCTGGAATACTGCATGCAGATGTGGAAGGAGAGTTGACGACCTATTAGAGGGCATCCAGAGGTGAGCCACAAAAATGAACAGATGTCCCTGTTCATTATGGGGGAGTTGGACTAGATGGCTTTTTAAGGGTCCCTTCCAACTCAAACCATTCTGTGATTCTATGATACAGGTATATATAATAGATAGATAGACACACAGACATAGATTTTTCACTGTGGCTAAAAAGTGAAGTATGGTCTCTGCTTCTCTGTTACCTAAGCACTTGGCATTTGAGATCAGTGATTCCACACCTCATCACCTCTGCAACCTACTTCTGATCTATTACAAATGCAGTGTCTATAATTCTGCAAAGAACTCTACTTACAACAGTCCCTCTTGCAAAGCACATCAATCATTCACATTTTTCTCATTATAGGCAATTTGACTGACAGAAGCTGCAGCTGTATGTCTTTTCTAAAAGTTCCATGTATTTCACTTTTTATTTTTATCTGAAGACACATTTTAACAACCTGGAACTGCTTTGTGTTTGTGAAATGCATGTCAAGACCTCTAGTATTTATAAATGCAAAGTAAAGGATTAATATACTATTGGAAATAGAGGGTTTGTGCTATGATTGCAAAGCTTGCTTGCGCAGATGTAAGATATCCAAGCTAACATAATAAAAAATAACTGTTGATGTTCAGTCTTTTAGAATTAAGCCCAAGAATCTGCTTTTCTCAGACAATCCATGGACATGGAGATAAATTGTTATTTCTTACCTACAGACCTTCCCATCTGCAATGCATGTACAAAAGCAAAACAAACATAAAAAGGAAAAGACACATAAAAGATTGCTTCCATTAGAAAAGGTTAAAAACCCTACCCAAACATAACAAAAGCAATGACTGAGTCACTCAGGCATAGGGAGAACTTCCATCATGTTTCTGTCTAAGCTTTTTTAACTTCTGCATTTAATGCTTCACAGCTAATTCTTTTCTGCTTGTGCAATACAGCATTTAAAGTTTCAAGAGGAAGACAAAAAGAACAAACGCAAACAATCTATTCTAACATTTATTTCAATACACAGGGTTTAATAAGGTAAGACTGAGTGTAAGGATAATAAGTGTAAGGATATTGAATTACAATTTTTTTCTAATAATAAAAAAAGGGATCAGAGAAATATAACTCATACTTAGTTTAAGACACCTGTTTACTGTACATTTCTGAGGGAAAGACAGAATACAAGACATTTAACTATTTTTTTTTCCGCTTTATTCTTAACATACAGATGAGCATTCTGTACTTTATGGCTTGTTTTTCACAAATAAAACTCCAAGCAGTTCCTCTAAAATCCAGAGATTCATGGAGACCAAGTTATTGGGACAGCTTCCACTTAGCAAATTTAACTACTTAAACTCAAATATTAGTTGAAAACAGTTACCCAGATATATTTTCCAAATTGCTTGATTTTTGCCGAACATAGGAGGGCTTTGAAAACTAAGTTCACTTCTCTCCTGAATACATAAGCTTACTCACAAGAACTATTACACTTGTGAACTAAGGCAAAAAATTCCTTTTTTTTCCTCTGCAGAAGCCTGTCAGTTTGGGTACTGAGCAGCACAGACTACACAGTGTATGTAAGGTTTTCAGAAGAAGTAAAGACTTGTGCATAGAACTGTGGACAAGGTGTTTAGTTGTAGGTCAACCTCACACATGCAGTTGGAAAAATAATGCATAAATGAGATGAAAAGTAGAAAAGTATAAAATCCGAAAAAAACTCATAAGCACTTTCGATAAAGCCAGAACAGGATCAAAGACAAGAATACTCTTGACTGCCATCAGTAGACTGGAAGAGCAACTTGAAGATCAAAATATGGCTGAGTATAGTTTCCTTTTAAGATGGGTGATCACTATTTATGAATCTGGTAGAAGTATAATGCATACCTCTCCTTTTCCTCTCAATATTCACTTCCGCACATAAATCTACTGAAGGCCTCTCAAAGCTTTCCCAGTACATATATGCATACACTGTTCATTATTAATTTGATGCACCAATTTCTGGTAAGTCATGCCTACCAATTATCTGAGAAAACCAAATTTTCAAAGAAGACAAGTAGTCTTGAGTATGCTAAAATGACTTTTTCACAAAGGTTTTTAAAACTCAGGAGCCAAGTTGCTTTAACAAGCTGTGTTGAATTAAACTATTTAAAGCTTGTGACTGGCTCAAACCTAAATGAGCAGCTAGCTGTGCACATCTCCATAAAGGATAGAGCTCACAAAAGTGGCTGAGGTAGTTCAACACAGTATTAAGATGCTGTATTAAGTAGTTAGCATCTCTAGGACATCTGCTACGGGTGAACTAAAGACATCACTGCTTGCTGCTCACAGCAGGGCTTGCACTCTTCCCACCTCAGAAACGTTCCAAGGTACAAACCTTGCTACAAATCAACTGAATGTTGTTTGCACTGTAGCAGGCATATAATCTTGCAAATGAGAATGGGATGCTGGTTTTCAAGTGCTGTTTATGGGCCTTTCTGCACTAGATGGGGATCATACATCATTCACAACATGTCACTTAGATTCTTTTAAAAACATAAATTAGTATTTGCCCATAAAACAAAAGAAGAAAATCTATTTTATTAGTCCCTTGGAGAAGCTAAACAAATTATGCAACATCACACTTCCACCTACTAGAAAGTAATAAATAATGTATGTAGAAATGGGAAATAAAAGTGGAAGTATTGAAGAAAGACAGAATATATCATAAGAATGCTGTTCACTCTACAGGATACAAGTTGCTTTTTCTATTCTGAACCTGCATGCTCTGGGAATCATCTTCACCTTAGAGCAATTCTTTTCTCTTGACATAGTACCCTGCAATGAACGTGCTCTGCTTCTTTTATTTTTGTCCATCCATATAATCAGCAAGCAAATCCTAAATGCCACTTGTATTGTTGAGATTAAATGGGAAACTGCCTCATATAAAATGCCAGCATAAAAGACTATTTAAACTAAAGCACAAGTATCCTGTGTTAGTAGATACTTTAAGATTAATTTATACATCAGTTCATAGCATCAGAAATCCAGTTTTGTGTTTGCTTATTTTTTTCCCATAGGGCACAAAGAAACTTCCTTCTTCACTGTTTTGAGAGAAAGCTCGTACTCAGTGCCTCTGGCTCTGGTGATTCTGGTACAATTTGCTAATGCACATTCCAAGCTGTTTCCCAGCGCTCCAGCTATACTAGTTAGCAGCACCAGTCATCCCAACAGCAACGTAAATGTCAGTTGAGAGCTCTGCAGCAGCTCAGTACCGTGGCTAACTTCTGCAGGACTGCCGTGGCAAATGACAAGGCATAAATTAGATCTGATGACATTTCTGCCTCTGAAGTGTTGGCTCCTGCATATTGCTGCAGCTGCTTTGATCTTCATAGACTCATCTATTTCTTGCAATACATTCCAAAACTATTTGAGCTGAATTCTGTTTGCTATTAATCAAGTTAGGAGAAAACAGAAAAATATCACATTCACCTTTTCCTCCTGTATATTCGGCTTTAACGTCAAGGCAGAACATAGGCTGCCAATCATATGAAGCGCCTCTAAACAGAGTGCTTTGGCCAGCAAAGGCAAGATGTCCTTTTGTCTTAATGATAAGCTACAGTTTGCTAGAAAGGATGCTGGAGGTTTTCTGCTCTGCACTGTGAGCAATAAAGTTTCAGAACAGAAGGTATTTTTTTCTCCAAATTACTTTTATATTTATGTTTGGTAGTTGTATGCACAGAAGATCCAATTACCCTTTTCTATAGATCAAACAGTTTCTTATCTAGAGTTTCAAAAAGCCAAATGTTTAAGAGAAGTAATGAAGAGACTACTAGCCTTTACTTTGATGATTTACACTTAATTTCACCCGAAATGTTGAGGTGTTACAAACTTTTTTCACTGTTGCATCCATATAGGATAGACACAGAGTATGAAGAAAGAAATCTTGAGAGAACTGCTAACCTTGTACTGTAAAACACTAGCAGTTTACCAAGCTGAACTAGTTCATTAAGTAGAATTTTATTAGCTTACTATATTATTTACAATCTGGTTTGCTTTTCTAGCAAGCTTGCAAAAATAGAAGATAGTTCAAAAAAAAACAAAAAACAAAAAACAAACCAAAACATTTTTCAGTAAATATTTCCAAAATGAACTATGTGTGCACTGTGACATAAACTCATAGCTTGAAGCACACAAAAATAAACAGTCCAAACAGAACTAATATTGGATCTGATATTGGAACAGGCTCTAGTGAGTTGTTTGCGGTTATTTTGACATGTAATACTCAGCTTTACTATCTATCTTTTCTGTACTTCGAAGAAATACCATGACTTAACTTCTGTATAAAATCTGAATTAGGTAAGAAAAATTTAGTCAAAAATAGCCCAGTCTCACTTTTATTTCTTTATTTTTAAATACTGTAATATTTGTTGGTACCTTAAAATCAATAAAAAATAAATATCCTTATTTAGCCCTCTGAACATCTTGTACAGTGAAAATTTTTTGCTTGAAAAAAATGTTCAGGTTATTCTTAGTTTCTCTAGATATAGAAAAATCATAGATGAGGAGGATTACAGAATTATCCAAAGATTAGTTACAAAAAAAAAAGAAATCAAAACATTTATAGCAATAACTACTATTTGGCATACGTTTATGCATGCTCCAATAAATTCAAATCATTTTTTCATCTCTTACATAAGCTCAAATTAACTACTAAAATGTAAAAAGGTAAAGTGTTTACAGAAATAGAAGACAAAACTCTATTACAAAAAGCATTGAAGAAAATTACAACTATGGATTTAGCCTAAGTAGTAATGTAATCACTTTAGAGAAATGGATTCATAAAAGTACAAATCCTTATATGCATTGTCTCAATTGCTGGAATTGGTTCATGCGTGCGCAAGTACTTCACAGTTGCTTGAGGCAAACAGTTGATGTCACAAGATCGTTGATTACAATAAATTACTGCATAGAGAAGGCAAATAATATTTTATATGAATGTAGTACATGAAGGGGCATCAGCTGGTATAAACGATGCAAAAAAAATTAATTGCAACTGTTCTTGTAGCAGTTTTTTTTTTTCAAGAGTCCATTTTCGGGAGCTAGCGAGCCCTACCTTCATTTTAAATAACTCAGTGGAAGAAAGTAGGTTATAATGGACAGAGGAGGTTTTCTGACCTTGTGCCTGAAATAACTAGCATTCCAAATGACTACACACAGTCACACTGGAACATGTAGAGGAAGCCTGATTTTTGCTCACAGATACCGCAGATGAATAGGCTGTATTCATCATAAATTTTGTTAATATTCCACCTATTCTTTCTAGCTAGAGTAGGTCTCTTTCTGAGAGCAAACAGAATAAAGAAGACTAGTGTCTTTGTAGCATATTCATTTGCTATAGGTTACCAGAAATTATGATCTACAACACCCTGCAACCACCATCAGCTGGGTATGAACATAAACATATAAGTGCTCCTGAAATTCAAGGCGAGGGGGGAAAAAATCATAATCAGGGGACATCTGTGACTTTGTGAAATCTGGAAGCTCCTCTGATTTACACCACTGGTGTCTATAAGTTGGCATAAGTGAATCTATACTACATTGCATGACAAGAACACACAGATAATTTAAAATAAATTCTGACAAAATAGCTCTCATAACTCACTTCATGAAAATAAATAAAAACTGAGATAGTTCTGTGTTTTCAATATGAGAGGGAAAATATCTTCATCAAATCCTTTCCTGAATTGGATTGTATCTCTTCATATTTTATTAAGAATTTAAGATGAAAAGGAAGCCAAAGTTATTATTTTTTAACATTACCTCATTATTTTTTATTTTTTTTTTACTGTAGTGTCATGTTTCTGTGGCAAAAAGAAAATTACAGGTATTGTTAAGTCTTGAGAAAATGCAACTGAGCTCTGTGTTCAAGTCAGCATCTATACTTCTCAGGAGTATTAGGGGATTATAAAACTTTCAAAAATTATTCAAGCTGAATTTGGAACAAGTTGTACAGGGTTTAGCATATGCTCATAGACGCTCTTTTGAGGACTGCTACCAACATTCATTCATTTTTCATGTATAAGGCATTGTCAAGAACATCTGCTTCTTAATAGGTCAAATGCCATAAATTCCCTCTGTTCCTACAGTTAGGAATAGAGAGCTGCTGGCTTACCTTGACAACCAAAGTTATTTGTGTGAAAACAATCACTGATAGACTATGCTGTGGTTCTGTACTTCTAACTGTATCATCAGTATGTCATATACCACCCCTGCATATTTCATTCTTGGTCAAAGGGCACCAGCAATCTCCCTCTCAATGGTGTAATACCTTCCCTTGCTCCAAACTTTCCTGTATACCTGTGTTATCAGTATTCATTACAAAACAGAAGAAATAGGATTGGATTTACCCCCGAGTACTCCTACATTTTTCTCATCAAAACATACATTTTTTGTTTATATAACTCAAAATCCAATTTTATCTTCTGGAAGAAACATGAAACTTTTCTGGTTTACACCATGGGAGAAAAACAAAAGAAGTTGCAATTCTTTGGAATTTTGATTCTTATTGCCAGTTGTAAGTAGCTTTCCCACTAGTCCATTTTTAAAAGGATATTTTTTTGAAAGCTTAGTTTAACAGGATGAAAGAAAATTCCTCTTTTGTTCAAATCTCTTTCTACATGTACATGTAAGATCAACAACCTAACACCCTTCTGCCCTCCAGGTTATCATTTCTTACACTCGCTATTTTTTTCAGCAGTTCCTCCTAATCATAACCTAAATAACAATACTAGGGATCACATAATCATAGTAAAACTTAGTTCTGGAAGGGACTCTGGCTGTGACTCAGTACAGGCTTCCTCTGCAAGGAAGGATGTCACAGGTAGACCAGGTTTCTCAGAACGTCACAGAGGAGTTTTGAAACCCTCCATAGCATCTCTGATCAGCTTGTCCAAAAAGTTATATCTCAACAAGGAATGTTTTACTTCATGCCCTAGCATTCTATTGCAGATTGTGACTGCCACTTCCTGCACTTTAACTGTGGATATCTGAGAAGAACGTGGCTCTGTCTTCCCTGTAACATCCCCTGTGTCATAGCGGAATACAATCCATTTTCTCACTTTCTAAAAATTTTCCTTTTTCCAACCTAGAGGATCAAAGTCCCTTTGACTTCTGTTTGCATGTTTTGTGTTCTAACCCTGAAAACCATCTTAGTGGCCTTTCCTCTTGTTGAACATCTCTTTTTCACTGAGGAGCCTCGAACTGGACACAGTGATCTGCAGCTTGCTGTCAGCCCCTTGAAGGAAGAAAATAGACTTAGGAAACAAATTGGAAAGAGGAACCAACTCAGAATCTGAAGTTACCAGAATGGCAACATAAAATAGTTCCAGCAAGAACCAATGTCAGTTGCTGTCTGTACCTCCTGAACCTTCCCCACTGCATTTAGGCTCATTGCTGCAATTCTTCTCTGTCCTTTCTCACACAGAAATCTTCAGCTACCTTTGTCCCTGCATACAGTTTTTAAACTTACTACCTGCAAAGCTGCTTTTTCTGGAATTTCATTAACTTCAGAATAAATCCTTGACATCTGGGATCAAATAGGAAGCTGGAAATCACTGATTGCATCATTTGTGCCTGAAAGTTACACAAATATTTGAAATTAAAAGCCACGTGTCCTGCCCAGTATTCTGCTGTTAAAGAACAAAGTCTGACATACGTCTTTATCCCTCTCTTCTCCATCTCAGTCACTCCAGTTTTCCCGCAGATTAAATTCACATGCCTTGTTCTGCTTTATTCCCCACAAGTCCTTTTCCTTTTTACTGCCTAGGATTTAAGCATAAGTTCATTTTCTGCCATTCATACAAAAAGTTAGTCCTCATTAAGTCTAACTATATGGTATATGTGATCACATGCAACCCTCAGCCCAAATCAATATGTCGTAATTCACAACCTGGCATCCCTTTTTTCCCCCAAGATCTGAGAATGAAATCGTTTTCCCATTACCTGCACTGGATATTGTCTTAGACATACTTAACACTGCTGTATTTTTAATCACAGAAGCCTTGCCAAACTACTTTTCCCCTCCTTGTTCCCTCAGAATCAAGGCCTCACACAGGAGACAGCACATGTGGTATAACTCATCACCTTAATGAATAATTTGCCTTTCTCTCACTTTTTCACTTTATTATTATTATTATTATTTTCTATTTTGATTAATAACTTTTCTAAGCAGGAATTTATTTGTTCATCTATTTTAAAATGCTAATTCTTTCTTATTTCTTCACTTATAAAGTGCCTAGCATAATTGAGTTTTATGCACAACCAAGCTAAGTCTAAATAGGTAATAATGATAGTAAATGATGTAGAAAAATGTGCCATCTTATCCATGTCCAAAAGTAAATCTATTGTGTGATATTCATGTGGTGCTAAGAATGATCCTTTTTTATCTTATTCAATCTCTTCACTTGACAGCTAAGTCAAATAAGTAAATTCACTGACTCATGAGGTGCAAGATTACAGGAATTTCTTAAACCTCTCACATGTTTATTTTAAGCTAATAGTGTAGATCTTTTCAAACTATTTCCTCTAGCTTTTTAAAATGCAATTATGAAAAAATACAGGTGCACCTAGTATATATACTGCTCAATATTAATTTCCTATTGGAAAAAAATTTACTACAATTCTAAGAAAAGTAAGCAAAAACCTAGATGTTTTCTGGACTGCTTTGGTATAGATCTGATAAAAATACAAAGACTAATGGACACCAAAGAATTCTGCTTACTAGTCACATGTCTTGTATTTTGAATCTTCCCCTTGTTACTTTCTGAAGGAAACTAGAGAACATTGTTTGCTGTCTTCGTGTTTCTCTCCTATTTAACATCTGCTGTTAGCTGTCATTGTTTCTGAATTTTGCAGTAAAATGTTAAGAAACACTAAGCTCAGAGAGAGCCAAATATATAGCTAGAATATTCTGAACTCATTTACAATAAAGAGAATCTTTAAAGAACCACATTTTATTAAGATAAAAAACTTACTTTCTGTAATATTTCTAGGGTAATTAAGCTCTGTTTGGAATTCACTATCACCTTTCAAGGCAGAAATTTCTGGGAGGATCCTGACTCGGAGTTTGAAATGACATAGATTTTAAATGCTGATCTGATACAATATGTACTTTGTATTTGAGATTCTTAGTGGTAGTAACACCATGCTGTGAAAGGATGAGTTGAATTGCCAATAAGAAACTATTGAAATCCTAACAAAATAACTCTCTCCTAGAATATGTGATATCTTTTTAATGTAGTGTTCCTTTTTATACAAAGGAAAAATTGCTGTAATTCTCTTAGCAACAGTTTTACTTCGCCAACACAACTTTGTAGAACAAACTCTAGGAGTAAATTTGCTGCATCATTATATTTTTCTGCTATACAGTCACACCATTTTCTTGTTTGGAGTCAGCTAGCAGTCTTTTGCTGTCAAAAGAGTGAGGAGAAAAAAGATAAGAAAAGCATTTTCCTAGAGAAGGAGTAACACTTATTCTGTTTGAGAACTTTACTTGTCAACAAAGAGCCTACTAAAAAACAGGTTTTAACTTTAGTCTTGCTAATAACATGTTGAAAAGTCTTTATTAATAGGCTGGATTTTAGTTCATCACTTATAACAAAAGACAGAAGCTGAACATTTTCATTCTTATCATTATGCACTGAAAAAAAAAATCAAACAAAAAAAACAATAAAACATCAAGAAAGATGCTTTTAAATAGAGTTCCTCAACTGTTGTTAATAATGAAATAGTTTAAGTGAAGTTGCTAGTTGACTCTCATGCCCCAGGAGTCTCATCATTAGTGTCAGCCACCAGGGTTTATGATATATAACATGTTGTCAAAGTAACAGTGCTACAGAAAGCTTTTAGAAAGATGTAAAAAGAGCATCCTACAGGCCATGCTAAAGGATAGTTATCCAAGGCAAATCTGTATTTTTCAGTCAGGCTTGTTTTCAGACATTACAGAGTTGGACTCGATGATCCCTGAAGATTCCTTCCAACCCCTACAATTCTGTGATTCTGTGATCCTCATGGGTCCCTTCCAACTTGGGATGTTTATGATTCTGTGATTATAAAAAGCATAAATTATATGAAAAATAAAAAGAAACTGAGAGATGTTGAAATATATTCAGTCCCCTCACAGAGCACAGCAATCCAAAATGTAGATATTTGGACTGCAACTTCACTTTTCAATTAAGATTTTTAGGCTATGCAACTGCAACATGTTGCCTTATAATCTCAGATTTGGGGACAAATGCAGTGAAAATTTTGAAACCTGTGCTAGATGCTCAATGGGATCACAGTACAGTGAGTGACCCAAAGCATTCAGCTCAGTATCAGGAGCCAGAAGTCATCTATAATCAGTATCCTAAGGTGTGCAGCTCCTTACATCTTCAGGTGGTTAGCAGCATTTTGGATAGAATATGGAAGACACTGTCTGAGTTGAAGCAACTGCATCAGAATAATATGAAATTTCGTCTTGTTTTTTAGGATCAACATTCAGGAAGTGGTTTCTTAAATTAATGTCTTTCATTCAAAAAAATGAGCAGTGATCAGTCCTCTTTTTTTCATAATGAAAGCAAACAACAACAAAAACAACAATGAAAGAAGACTGCTGTGGCCATACCAACAAGGACAATGCCTGAAATACTAGGCTTCGTAAGAATAGTCAGTGAGTACTCTGGTAATACTGCATATTTTATCCTCACATTATAACATATTTGTCTAAACTTACAACAGTTCAGCAACAGATCAGTTAATAATTAAATTCATTTGTGAAAAATAACAACTTAAACAGGTTAACTACATTCATGGTTATTTTTCACAGAAGTGAAAAGAGGTGAGGGAGAGGTAGATGGGACTTCTTATTTTTAGTCTCTCTACCAAGATTCAGTTACCACACTGGGATGAATAACGACCTATACAGAAAGAATTGGAAAATATGCCATACAAAGAAAGAATAAGGGAGAGGTGAAGCTATTTAAATTACTAAGTAGAAGATTAAGAAATGAATCAATCTTGGTTTGTGAGTGTCTACAGTAGGAACAAAGACTTGGTAACAAGTTCTCCAGTCTAGCACAGAAAGATACATCAAAGATGTAAGAGCAGGAAACCAAAGTAACAATGCTTTTGTTTCTTCCTATTACTTACAGTAATCACAGGAACTACTTAAAAGTGATTGGAATTGATTCTCTGCCATTGATAATAATATGTGATGGGATGGATTTCTCTTTTTTTCCCCTTTCTTAGAAAGACATGATGTGATTCAAGGATACACATAAGTTCTATTTAGGGTTATAGAACAGCTACAATCATACACTTTCCTTCTTACTTAATCATTTATGAATAGCACTAAAGCACACATAAAAGGTCTTTCATTAAAAAAAAAAAAAAAAGAGAAAAGGAAAAGAAAAAAGAGAGAGAGAGAGATTTACAAAACAGATTTATTGCTTAATGTACAAGCAATGGTATATTTTCCTTGCCTTAAAAGAACAATAACATTATCAGAAATCTTGAAATTAGGTTATCATTTGGAAAGGAGCATATGCCCCTAGAGAAGCATAATGGTTTTACACACGTTCATTTTCTTTCTTTCAGTTCAGGGACTATTTGGCACGAAAAAAACAGCTATCTACAGTGCTTCCCACAGCAAATATTCCATGTTTCTGACCATTTGCCACCCACAGCTATTCTGTAACCATTTACTGTTCCATAAAATGGCTACTTTAAATAGCAGAGCTTGATTCTCCCTTCACACATATACCAGCTGCAAGCTATGAGCTGCAAGAGGAAGTAGCAAGGTGAAATTCAGTACTCTAATCACCCTTTGCAAGCTGATAATATGCCAATGCAGAAGACACATAACAAATACAAACCATATCTGCTCACTGCATGTATAGACCTTATGTATTGAAAACTTATTTTTCCTCATTGCATATTTTTTTCTCCATCTACATCCTTAAATTCCCCCATGATCTTCAAAATACATTATTATCCAAGGGAAGTCAGTGCTGACAAAACAGTACAATGCTAAAACTCAAGTGCCTTTCAGCTTCAGTTCAACATAGTTTCTTACTTGGCAGCATTTCAATTTGAAGGTAAAGACAACTAAATCCCACTACCTAAGCACTTTATGCATTTATTTTCTGCCTTCAATCTCAGAATGAGCATCATTTCATATAAGCACAATTTTGAAGAAGATAAATGACAAAAAGAATGACAAATTTGAGAAAATGTTAATGTTGATGATTTTTACTGTGATCCTTCTAACAGATTTGCTCAGCTAGAAGCTTCACATTGTCAGAACTCAGTCTTCTAATATGGTTTTAAAACTTCTGTTGACTCAGCACCTCTCAAAGATTAGACCAGAAGGTATTTTGCTCATTACTGGTATTTCTCCCCTTCTCTTTCTGACTGTCACAAACAAGACATAAAAATGACTATTCTTTGAACTATATGCTCTCAAGAAGAAGGTTTCTCAGGTTGGCTTAAATATTTGCATCATGATAAATTGCCACAAGTTCATCTGCTGTGATAAGTTGAGGTCATTCTAATTACTGATTCCTATTGAGAGTCTGAAAACACTCATTACTTTATTGTATAATGGTCAAATAAAAAATAAAACTAGGTTTTTGGGTTTTGGCTTTCTGATTGCTACTTTTAATTTAATAGATAACCCCTAGCAAATAATTTCTTCTAGCTAGGAAAATAGAACTGTACAGAACTATAGGACGCAATATCCATGAGAGGTAGAAAAGACTACTTTGTCATCTTGAGGCTAGAATAGAGAAAAAAATAACATATTTTATATAAATATCACCATTTATTTTATTTTATTTTATTTTTTATTTTAATTATTATTATTTTTTAAGAATGTGATTTGGTAGAACGGGTTGTGTTGTATTTAGCTGCTAAGAAAACTGTCATTGAATGATGAAATCCAGTAGATTTTTACCTGCAGCACTCCCCACACAGCTGATGAAAGTACAGAAAATGTAAATCAATGCTGATCTTAGCCCAAGAACACTGGTTAGAGAATAATTGCAGTCTGGGGCTGGATAAGGAGTGAACTGAAGATCAAGCATGAGAGACTTCTTGCAGACTGTGCTTGTGCACTAGGCTGTGCTTTAACTCAAGAATTAGGCCATGTCCTTCAGAAATAAAAGGTTTCTCTTTCAGTCCCACAGAAAATATTTTCAATATAAATTACTTCTAATTACACATTTATTCTTGCATGGGACTGTAAGCAGGTATACCTGTGAATTAAGGAAAATAAGTTAGGTTAAAAGTTATGTGCCTTCATGGGGTGGTGAATTGGCAGCTACAGCTCTGACCTTGCTGGTCAGGACCAGGTTTTGGCCCCCGATACCAGATGCTTTTCTACAGACTTCGACAGTTGGTACAGATAGCGGTCTCCTGTTTCTCCAAATAACATTGTTAACTATCCAATCTCTGGAATGCAAGGTAGCAGGCTCAGACAGTGAAACCACAAATTAATGGAGAAGCAGCAGATTGGTGGACGGAGTTGTACCTGATAAGATGACTGGCCAGAGTGAGTCAAGCATCCTCCAGCATGACCCAGGTCAAAGAGTACACAGCAAGAAAAACATACGGCCTTCATCAAAAGACCAGCAGGGACCACTGAGGGATACCACACATACATAAAAGAACTGAGACTTGGGGCGAAGGAAAGATATCAATCATTTTGGGGACTCACTGTGATAACTGAACTTTTTTTGGAAATCTAATGCATATGTAAGCAGCTTGTTCTTTAAGTATGTGCCTTCCTTGCCCTCTGGTATGCAGGCTAGGTGGGAATACTCCCTCTGCATCCGGCGTTTGCGTAGTGCTGATTAAACATACCTGCTTTATAACTTCTCCGTGGTTATAGAGTTTGATTTCCGCACGTCACCTGACAGCCTCTAGCTGTACTTAGGAAACATTACACTATAAATGATTTTTATTTCACAAGTGAAGAAAGTCAATAATTCATGCATGGTGTAACCACAGACCGCCTTCACAGGTATTTCTACACATCAACTAAAATTTTCTATGGCATGCACTGTATTTCTTATGAAGTTTTATTCCACAGTTCATACTTATCTGTCTTTTTTTTAACTATAATTCCTCTATTCTTTCTCTAGTCCTTAAGATTCCAATGTCATTTAATAAGGCTTCATTTTCTGCTACCCATTCATTCTAGTTTACAAGTGATTTCAGTAGCAGAGAGAAAGGTAATTTTCAAGAACAGGTAGGTACTGTGGTTATTTTGAAGTTCTTCTCTAAGAAACACAGCAACAATAAGCAAAGGACAGAACTCAGTATTTTAAAATGGAATTTATGTCCATGGTCCTGCAAGCATCATTATGATCAATTACTGTCAAGCAACTTTCCTCTGACTGTCTTTGGCTGTAGATTTGGAGAAATTGTTAAGATTTTCAATTTCCTGAAATACAATTTTACAATGACGCCCATAAAACAAGATAGATGCTCTTCATAAATCTAAGCAAATGGATGATAGTAGTGATAGTATTTTCCACTCAGACACAGCTGTTATGTCTTGATACTTAAAAAAGGAAGAGGTGAGTCAGATTTTCATAGCATCTGAATCAATTTTGCTCAGCTATAACATAAAATATTTTAAAATTATGCACTTTCAAGCGTCAATGAGTTATACTATCTCTAAAATATTTTCATCTTCAATTACAATAATGTTTTCCATTTTATATTGTCAAGTTCTTTAGGTTTTGAAATGATAATTTGCTTTAGGAAGAAAGATAATTATTATGCAATAAAATCTGTAGGCAAACTGAGAATATGAATGAAAAAAATTATGAAAATATCATCAGAAAAAAAAAAATTGTATTGAAAAGATCCCTGCAAACTCCACTGGAAATTTGAAACTCTCATAGTTTCTGTTCCTATCTAATTCTTTGCAAATGTGCTCAACAGTATATGCGCTGAAGACTTGGACTTTAGAATGCCACTGAAACTACATACCACAGAAACGTATCAGACAAAAGAAATCATGTCAGACTTCATTACATAAAATGATAGGAACAAGTAGTCATATCCAGGCAAGAGTTAGGGACATGCCATTATAAGGATGAAAATGTTACCAAGGAAGTCTGGAGGACTGAGAATAAATTGATACAAAAGTAAAAAAATCGTGTACATTAAAAAATACCTGGAAGTAAAATCCTACAAAAAAAAAACTTTGCTCAATGACTATTTGATGTTTAGAAATCAACAAAAAAATAAAAGTTCAAATTTTATACTTCTCCATAACCTGAAGTCAGACATGGGATTGTGAACTCGTGTATACCTGTCACAGATTCCTGATTCCTAGGTTTTTCAGTATTTATATTTTGCACCTTTCGATAGAGTGACAAATATATATCTTTTGATGACTGTAAAGGTGACCGTTAGAGGTGGTGCTTATTCCATCTGAATGTCTCTGAATAAATATTTTTTCAACAATTAAAAAAAAAAACAACAAACAAATGAACAGAAAAACAGCATATTGAAGGAACATATCAAAAGGGTAAACAATGGAATTTATATCCAAATGAGAAAAGGAACTTGCAAGTTAAACGGAAGACTAAAGCGAAGCAATACAGGTAATACTTTAGTATGAAACTTGCGGAAAGTATAAAAACTAATAATAAAGATGGTTTTCAAAGATAGAAGTAGGATGACTGAAAAGTCAGTGGATCCAGTAAATTACCAAGATACAAAAGGAGCACTAAAGAAAGGTGAGACCACTGCAGAAGAGATAAGTGAATCCTTTCATCAGTGCTCACTATGGAGAAGGTCAGAAAGGTTTCCTTCTTCACAAGGGATGAGATGGAGAAGCTATTCCAAAAGAAGGAAAGTGTCAATAGAAGAGGTTTTAGCACAAATTAATAAATCAAGCAGTAGCAATTGTCAGGATCAGGTAATCTGTGCAAGAGCAAAGGAACTCCACTATGAAGCTACTGAGTTTCAAACTGAGATATATAAACTATTGCTCGAATCAGACATTGTGACAAGAGGAATAAAAGACTTGAAGAGATATAACTCTTGAGAAAGGATACCTATAATGACTAAAAGGGCTACAGACAAACATTATACTGGCTATCCTATCAGGAAAACAGGTAGGAATTATGACAAAGACCAGAATGCACTGATATGAAATATTTAGAAAAATTCCACATGGCTTTTATACTCAAAATTCCCACAAAATCTATCAGTTTATATAGAAAAAGTTAATGAGCATTAATTGATTGATATCATTCATTTGGATTTCCAGAAGGCTTTTGGCAAAGTTACTTCCCAAAGCTTCTTGCAGAAGCTATGCTTACTCAAGATAAGACAAGAGTCTCTCCTACCAATAACTAATTAAAAGATAAGAAATCCAAGAGAATAAAAGCCCATTTATTAGTAGAGGGGTATGTGCCATAGATGCTTTTCTGGTGACTATTGTTGCATTTCAGCCATTCAGGAAGAGGTTTCTGCCACTGAGCAGAAATGTTTGATTTCCTCAATTCATGCATATAGGGCAAGAGATGTAGATGAGAGCCTCATGATGACTTCTTTTACAGAAAGCTGAACTATACTGGATTAGATTCAGACGAATCTATTTGATGTTTTCAATCTACGGAATGAGGTAATAACTCCTTCATTATACTCCAGAAGTCACAGCTTTTAATTTCTCATGTTTCATGCCATTTTTTCCAGTGTATAAGCTATTTGAGAAAAAGAACAGTTAAGTTTGCAATTTTAGAATTTCACATTAATTCTTCATGTGGACAATTTTAGCTTACCATAAATTGTGTCAGTACAACATTACCTTCACTATGTATGTCCTCCTGGTAAACAAAAAACATGAAACAAATGAAAACAAAACAAAAACAAAAACAAACCCTGTCATTTCTCACCAAGAGAAAACTATCACTCAAAATTCTGTGAAACAGATGAAAGTATTTTTGCCAACAGTAAACTAAAAGCCAAATATGAATTTCAGAAATAAAATTGATTTGGAAAATATCACTTGTAGTATTATAAAATCATAGAACTGTTGGAAGAGACCTTTAAGATCATCTAGTTCAAATCCCCCTGCTATAGGCAGGGACACCTCCCTCTAGACCAGGTTGCCCACAGCCTCATCCACCCTGGCTTTGAATGCCTCCAGGGAGGGGCATCCACAACCTTGCTGGGCAACCTGTTCCAGTGTCTCACCACTCTCGCAGTAAAGTATTTCTTCCTGATATCTAGTCTAAATCTACCCTCTTCCAGTTTAAAGCCATTTCCCCTTCTCCTGTTGCTACATGCCCTTCTAAAATGTCCCTTCTCCAGCTTTCCTGTAGGCCCCCTTGAGGTACTGGAAAGCCACTATAAGGTCCCCTCAGAGCCTTCTCTTCTCCAGGCTGAAGAGTCCCAGCTCTCTCAGCCAGTCCTCGTAAGGGTGGTGCTCCAGCCCTCTGATCATCTTCATGGCCCTCCTCTGGACCCAATCCAACAGTTCCATGTCCTTCTTGTGTTAGGGGCTCCAGAACTGGAAGCAGTACTCCAGGTAGGGTCTCATGAGAGCAGAGTAGAGGAGCAGAATCACCTCCCTCGACCTGCTGGTGACACTTCTCTTGATGCAAACCAGGATATGGTTGGCCTTCTGGGCTGCAAACACACACTGCCAGCTCACATTGAATCTTTGATCAACCGACACCCTGAAATCCTTCTCCTCAGGGCTGCTTTCAAGCCATTCTCTGCTCAACATGTATCTGTGCTTCGGATTGCCTTGACCCAGGTGCAGGACCTTGCACATGGCCTTATTGAACTTCATGAGGTTGGCATGGGCCCACCTTCCAAGCCTGTCCAGGTCTGTCTGGATGACATCCCCTCCCTCTAGTGTGTCAACTGCACCACTCAGCTTGGTGTCATCTGCAAACCTGCTGAGGGTGCACTTGATCCTCGTGTCTATGTCACCTACAAAGACGTTAAATAACACTGGTCCCAGCACCTGAGGAATGCCACTCATCACCGGTCTGCACTAAGACACCGAGCCATTAACCACAACTCTGAGCGCTTTCATTCAGCCAATTCTTTATCAAGTGAATGGTTCATCCACTTTGCACAAGTCCAGGTAGATGACATCAGTTGCTCTTCCTTTAACCACTGACACTCTAACTACATCAAAAAAGGCCACTAAGTTTGTCAGGTGTGACTTGCCCTTGGTGAAGCCATGTTGGTTACCACCAATCAGCCTCGTCTTTATTTTCCAATTGCCTTAATAGGGCCTTCAAGAGGATCTGCCCCGTGATCTTGCCAGGCACAGAGGTGAGACTGACTGGCCTGTAGTTTCCTGTATCTTCCTTTTTCCCTTCTTGAAAATGGGGGTTATGTTTTCCCTTTTCCAGTCAGTGGGAACTTCACCAGACTCCATGACCTTTCAAATACAACGGATAGTGGCTTGGCAACTTCATCTGCCAGTTCCCTCTGAAGATCCCATGGACTTAAGCTCCTTCAGATTGTAGTAGCACATATCCTTTTGTAAATGATGTTTCTGTTATTATAATCTCCAAAGAACCTTTACAATGTCTCTTGGACATGACAGCAAAGTACTTCAAATTATATAGTATGTTTTCTGCAATTAAAGTCTGCAAATATGTTTCCAAATCTTTCACTCTCAAGTGATTCTGGAAAGCCTACAATTACGCAGTGCAAGCGAATGACAATGGAATATTATTTCTAATAATATAATATTATTTCCATTATTTTTAATAGTAGAATTTTGAGCTTCTCTTCTTCATTGTTTGACCTAAAGTGTTCTTTCTTTATTTCATTTATTTCATTTCTTGTTTTCCATTAAATGCATCCTTTTTAGGTCAGCTATATCAATATGATTTCATACTCCTACTCATTTCATTTGTTATTTTTAAGTTACTCAAACAACAAAAGCAACACAGAAAAAGCTTTTCTGCACGCTGATAAAAAGCTACCATGGCTACTGATCAGTTAATTTACAGAATTTTATAGAGTCCTTTTACAAAGGAATCCTGACAAGCCTTCCTGTTGATTTAATAATAAATGCATCTACTGGAATAATATACAGCACTGTTTTCAGCCCAGTGTTTATTCTGTTCAAATTGCAATTAGTATCAAGGTAACAAGCAGCGCTGTCAAATCCCAAAGGTAAACACTCTGTACTGTACAGATAAATGTACTGAAGATGACAGTCAATTTTTATGGAAGCAGGGAAAAAAACACCCCTTGCATTCTCCTGAAAAACAATTTTACAGAATAAGAAAAAATTCTTCTAAAAAAGCTTTGCAAAAATACAGATGCATAAATTAAAGAGAAATGCAACATCTTGACAAAGAGAAAAATATCCATAGTATCTTATTTCAATCCCTATAAACCCTGATACTCTAAACTTAGCAGAGGAATCAGCGTGTACTATATTACTGTAGAAAAGATTACTGTGATTCATAAACATGAAATACATCACAATAAACTCAACAGGCTTTTTTTCAGAGTTGCTGTAATAAGCGGTTATAAACAACGATTGAGAGGTGATTAGAGACAGTAGATTTTTCTTAAACTTGAATTATCATATATTTGATTTATGTTGCTCATGTGGCTTCTAACAGTTATCAAGTTAGATCTTGTTTGCTTGATCGAATATAAAGCTACTCCTGATCCCAAAACTTTAATGATACTTTGCACCACGTGATGATCTAGACAACATCAGGCTGTTAAATGTAATGCAAGTATGAATTGTTCACGTGGGGTGATTTGAAGTGGATTAACTTTTCTGTGTGATAATTACTCTGTTATTTACACAGCACAGAAAATGCCAGTTCAAGCTAGGGATGGTGATTTGATGTAGTCGGAGTGAAGGGAGCAAGGATTTCATGGGTAAGGAAGCATTCTCATTAAGAAAAAAAAAACACACACACAAAAACAAAAAACAAAAAACAAAAAAAAAACCATATAAAATGATTAAAATGAGAGTTTTCCACATATAAAGGCATCCTCAGGACAAAAGCCAACAAATAAATCATCTGGCTACTTTATCACGTCTTCATTGTATTCCTTAAGTACCTTATTCCTACACGCAACTTAAAAGAAGGAAAAATAGGAATTTATGACCCTTTACATATGACTGATAACATGTTTACCAAAATCATGCATTCAGAAATAATAGTAATATTTTGCTCTAAGGAAAGTATAAAAAACACTGCAGCAAACAATACAGCTCAAGTCCAATTAGGTAGAAGGCAAGCAGAAATGTCAATGAAGAATTTTGTTTCTTTTTTGAGCAGGTTGTTTTGCTGCCTATATTTTCATATTTTTCTGTTTATAGCTGGATGTCTTGGATCAATGTTTATTCTGCTCTTGGCTGTGTATGACACTACTTAAGAAGAATTTAAAAACATTATCTCATTTATAATAGATTATAAAAGAATATATAAAACTATATTATCGTGTATCTTGGGGTGGGGTTTTCTATTTAAAATACAAGTCTGCAAATAATAATAAAATCTAAAGTAACATTAAGAAAAGTGTCTCTTAAATATAATGTTCTACATTGCTGGAGCTCAGCTACCTAACTTGGTTACGATTGCAGGACAGAGTTTCTCCTCAGCTGCAGAACTGTTTCTTAGTCATGCAAAGGATTATTGCTTCTCCCTTGAGAACAAAAGGAACAGGCTCACAGTAGGCTAATTTTAGTCCTCTCTCAACTGTATTAGAGAATTTTATTTGGATTTTAAGTTTTATACAAGTAAAATCAATGAAACCTTCCCAAATTAATTTACTACAGCTTTGTTAGAAGAGGACAGAAATCTGCCCTATGAGAGGCTTCCACAATATCTATATGAGATACAGCACATAACTATCCAGTTAATTACATATCATGTTACCAAAATATGCCCTTTTATAAGTTCTTATTGATTTATTTATTTTTTGATTAGGAAGATGAAGAACAGATTACAGAGCACAATGAGTTTAATAAGGACTAAAAGGAAGTTTTCCAGCCCTAGGTTAATTTCATTCTTATCTTTGTTATCTACTGCTTGCTATTTTGCTTTAGTAATTGCATATTTTATATCCGCTTAATACCTTTGTTGTATATCTCTCGAAGATAATCACAACTAAATCACCAAAGAAAGGAGAAAATAATACATTCATCTCCCTCACATAATAAGTAAAAAAAAACAAAACAAACAAAAAATAAATACAACACAGCATACTTTTCAGGACACCCTTCGGGATGCGAAAGACTCTATAGGTCTGGAAGTATGTAACAACTTAAAATATTACCAGGAAGCCTATTTTCTATGGTAAAAAAAATCCTACCAAATATATGAAAGGGTTTGTAAAAAAGTATTATCTTGGTCTTTGAAACATAAGTTTTGTGCATTTGAGCAATACTTGACATTAGTAGTGTACTACACAAAACAGCCTTTGAAAGCAAAAGTAAATACAACAATTTATTGTTTTAATTGTGTCATTAGTCTGAAAAATATAAAGTGAAGATTATGCAGAAAATGAGTACTTGCTGTAGCCTAATGTAGCACAGAAGATAAGAAAGAGATGAATAACTTCTTAACTGTTTATTATCAATAAACATGAGCCCCCACATGTGAAAACATAATATAAAAGTCTCCAACTTAAATAAAATTTGACTTAATTCAAACCCATTCTAACACCAAGGGATTGTAGATTTCCAGTAGAAATACTCAAATGTTTGCAATATGCCACATGTGAAGACCTGCACTCCAGCTATAGATCATAATAGTTTTATTTAATCATAGTACTGAACTGAATATATTTATTTTTAATATCAGTGTGAAAGTATTTCAGTGAATTTAACAAAGCAGCAAACAATCCCTTTGCTTCTGTCATTCTAGTACAATAAAATTACAAGTGATTTCAGATTTCTGACAGATGCCTTTCAATAAACTCGAGCCATAAGGAGGACTACACAAACCTCAAAGCCACATCACAATGGGAATGCTTATTTTTAGAAAGTCCAAATATTATCTGCACTAATGGACACTAGATGGAAGAAGTTTAACCATCTCTTGAAAATGAGAGAAAATTCACAGAACAAGACAGGAAGCTAGCCAATAGATAAGCCTGAAATTTATTTTCTATAAAGGTATGGTAGACTCTGCTTTCACAAGAAAACGGCATAGCTGTAGTAGGGAAAGACTGCAAATAAAGCCATATACAATTACTTGAATAATTATTTTGTACCATGAGGACTTACTTCCTGTAAATGGAGTCAGTGCATCCTTACCAGCAGATATACTTTTCTAACAGAAAGGAGAAAATATTTGCCTGCTGGCCTGTTTGAACTCTGACATAGGTACTTGCTTTTAAGATAACAGACATGTTTAATCCTGCCTAGCTTGAACCGTTTTTGGGATCTCTACTGAGTCTCACTAGCAGGTGGCTTAGATGGAGCAGATACCTACCATCATTACTTCATAAAAAGCTACCAAAAAGAGATTCAATGTACCTTTTTTTTTTTCTTTTTTTTTTTTTTTTTTTTTTTCTTTTTTTTTTTTTTCTTAAAGATCTGAGGTCACCATGACTCCATATGGTGCTTAAATTCAAAGGTAGTTTAGTAGATTAGTGCTGAATTTTAGAAGTTCTCACATAGTAAACATTATCACCTTAATGTAAGTCATAACACTGAATCAACATTTTTAATGAGAGTATGGTTGGAAACCATTTGTAATCTCTGGTAACATGGAAGGGGTTAAAAAGAGGTTAGAACCTTCTACCTTCTAACTGATTAGAAGCAAAAACATTAGACACTGAGAAAAAGTAAATTCCAAGCAAATCATGTTAGAAACTTATAAATGGGGCAATCCTCACAAGTTTCTTTACAGAATACACTAGAATGTTTAGATAATTATTATGAATACAATCACATTTACTATTTTATGTTTACTCTGTAAATTACAAGACATGATTGAGACCTGACCAACTAGCCTTCAGCATGCTCTGTCTTTCAAAGTGTGTGTTGTCTCACTCACCAGCACCACTGTTTGTTTCTTTGAGACATTGGAAAGCACTTGTGCTAAATGTAAAACACTTCCATTGAATCTTTCCCGCACAAGAAACCTTCCAAGCAAAAAAACCTATGCAGTACTCACTTTATAGATTAATTCACTGTGATTTCTATAACAAATCACAAATATTAGATCCCCAAATTATACCTTTTACTGTTCTACTAACTCTAACAATAGTTTCTAGCACTGCATGAATTCTTGTTTTCAATTTTCTCCAGAGAAAATTGTCAGGAGGTGGCAATCTACACTTCACGCTCTTCAGTATACCTTAAGCTTAACTCTCAGTCCATTTCTGACTCAGCTTTAGCCTTTCAACTCCCTGGTCACTTTGTAGTCTAACACATTTTTATTTTTTTTTTCTCCAATAGAAAAGACATTTATCTTCTGGAAAATATCTGGTGGAAAAAGCATCCTTACATTATGAATTCTAACCACATAAGACACAAAGAAGAATTACTGATTGATTGAAGTAAGCGGTGGGAGAAAAGATTTACAAAGATTTACAAAGGTTAACAGCCTTCCCATAATATTATCCTACCTCAGTTCAATCCATCCTTTGCCTGATTTCTTTCAAAACATTTATTAGTTCCCTCTCAATCAAATACAGTCATCTTTTAAGTACTTGTCTTGACAATAAAATGCTATCACTGTCATTTAAAATGACTTTTAGTAACAATTGCAACTTCAACCCATAGCCCAGTTAAATGGAGGAGGAATGACTAATTGGCAAAGAACTGGAAGCCCGAGAGTAGGCCAAAAAACATCTCAAATAGTTAAAGTTACTATCAAGCTACCTTGAAACTGATGTATATTTTTTCAGAAAAGTAGAACAGTTTCAGTTTCAAGAATTACCTCTATATTACCTCTACTAGGAAAACAAACAAACAAACAAACAGAAAACAACAAAAAAACCAAACAACTAACAATAAAGTAAATAACTTGTAATTATGGAATATACAATTATGAAGAAAATATAAAATTCTAACAAAAAGAAGTTTAAGATTTTCAGTGGGATATGGGCTATACTTGAATCAATATAAGACATTGTTATGCACTAAGATCCAGTTAGTTTATAGAGTGATGTAATCATGAGTTTTTACTCAAATTATCTGAATCACCGTTTTACACAGGTTCTTCTACTAGGTGAGATGGGAAGATATATTACTTATTTGATAGCATATATCTTTTTATTGCTAAATATTATTTCTTATCAGGTATAAAATTCTCTGTATTCATTTTTTCTGTTTTAAACTGGGTGATTGCTTGCAGCTCATTAACAGCTTAAGCCCTTTATTTCTATCCAAGGTCACTAGTACAATACATGCTTTATACAGTAGAGTAATTTTTCATTTAGTTGTGGCTTAATCATTTCTGTGTGTTGTGTCACAAACAGGGATTTCATTTGTTCTACACAAAGATTATATTTTTATTTTAAAAATGACATTGGCTTGTGCTTTACTTGATCTTGTTTAGTTTCCATCTAAGAGTTAAAAGTTTCTGTACACATGAAATACTAAATTTTCTTTGTAACACTCCTTTATGTTACACCATGAGTGTAGTTCAATTTAAAAAAATATGAATATTTTCCTTCAGTAAAAAGAGAATTAAATCTTTCAAGTGGCAAAAAAAAAGGAAAATTTCTCAATATATGCAGTAAGCTTAACAGCAAAATATGGAACATTATCTCAGTTTCAGTGGCCAAGACAGAAAATAAAACTTTTTGGTTTTGTACTTCTTAGGGCTTAGAGTTTGTATCTGTCATGCTGTGAGCTGGAGTAGACATAATTTCATGGAGTAAATAACATAATGGATAAATCACACTCTTTGCAGAGTTTGTCAGAAAACATTCTGGTCCTTGTACTGAATTGTCTGGCCCAAAACAGTGCTGTTTGATTGAATCTCCAATAAAGTAACATTACAAAACAGACAACAAAAGAAAAAGTTATAAACGTTTCAGAAGTTTAGTAGCAGGTATATTACTTGATAATTACTCGACTTTCTTGGTCTGCCATCTACTTCTACCTCTTCTAAATCCAAGTGATGCTTGATTTCAAAAAAGGTAAGCAAAGAAAATATGATTCTTCTTCTCAACAAGAAAGTCTAGTACAAACAACTCTTGTTGTTGCAAGACAGCATTAATAATCCTCTGTAAAATCTGAAAATGAAGATCATATGAGAAGGGACTCAATAAGCACCATCTATGTTCTAAGTTGAACAGAAATGAGCAAGTTTGTGTACGAATCAGATAGCTGCACAGGTAAAAAAATTGTGTTTGAAGTAGGAAATCCTACTTGGAGCCATGATGTAGCACAGCAGAGTATGGAACAAAGCCAAAAAAAAAAGTAGATTAGAATTCTCTGTATATTTAACAAGTCTGTATCTCCAAAATTATTAACCTGAATTGTGATGCATACATAGAGGATACAGACTGGTTTCTCAAAAGTACTACCTAACACGTAGGAAGCCACCTGACTATGTTAAAATCTCAGCCTGAGGACTGACAATCTCTAATGGAAAGGTCAGTTTTCAAATGAGAGATTTTTTTTCTCTTATATGCCAATAATGAATGAGCAAATTGTATTTCACGATTGTAGCTCAACTGGAACATGGAAATTAATTGTGCCAATCAGTCAGCAAGTAGTAACCTGTCACAAATGCCTGCACATATTAACTATGAAATGAGTCAAAAGAATAAATATTCAGTAGGAAAACCTTAGTGCATTGTGGATAGTTATGTCTGCTTCCAGCAGCAGTCAGAGCACAGCTGCATTTGTTGTGCCAAACAGAGATGCAAGTCTAAAGCCAAAGTGGTATTAATTAAGCAAGGGTTGTAGGATCACCACAGGCTGATCTCAGCTTCACAAATGAGATGAAGCCTTCAATTCCTCCCGCATGCTGGCCAAAATGCTGTGCTTGGAAAGATAGCTCTGAAGGCATGTTATTTGGGTAACATCTTACAATTAAACCATGGATTAATCTGCTTGTTAATGTTTGCTATCGTGGACAAACACTTTAAAATCCCACATACATTATTGCTGCCCACTGTTACCAGCTACAATAACCAACTCCTTGGAATAAATTTAAAAGTAGCCCTTCATTTGAATTGACTATAGGGAATAGAATGGTTACTGCAGCAGTATTTAAAAATTGGAAAATAGATTTTGGAGAAGATGACTGAAGAAAAGCAAGTCTTTACTTTTCTGTGATTTTTTTATTTATTTTTTTTTTTAATTAAGAGTAGGAGAGGAGTATTTTGAAAAAGTTGTAATTTATATGCATTTTATTACATATGATTACATGTAAACTATATATAAAAGATATCATTTTTGTCTTAAAGATGTTCTAGACAAGTAACACCTTTCAGATAAGCTCTGAATTCTGTATTTCTGTTGATGGAGCAGCTCAGCACGTGTACCTTTCCTGCTGAGGGGAGAAGGATGGGTTCAGAAGAACCACCAGAAATAAATTCCTACTAGTTTGAATACTACAGACACATAACATGAAATTAGTGGAAGAATAAATCCTTCTTGAAAAGGGGACAGACACCATGGGAAGTGCAAGTAGATAGGTTGAGTTTAAAGGCAACTTGCTCAATGATAGATGAAGGGCAGAAAACATATCTAAGTGTAAAAGTAGTATAGGACAGGTCTCAGGTAAGGGAGAGATTCACTTGAGCCACGGATAATTTGTCCTGTTAAATAACTATTATTTTGCTGTTTTTTTTTCCTCTCTTCATAATCTGTCTTCCAGTCACATAGACAAGACTATTATCATGATTTGTTTAATCACTTCTTTTTTGCTAACTCTGACCAATAGATTGAACTTCAACAAACACTGCGTAGTCTAAATCTAGAAGAACTTGGACAAAGCCTCACCTACCAGGATAGAGAAAGGGAAGGCATTAAAAGGGTGAACAGTACAAATGGTGCAAGCAAGAAGAGGAATTTCATCACAACATCTGGGACACAATGTCAAGTCAGAGCAGTCATTTCTCTAGGTAGAGAACATCTTTAACAAGGAAACACAATAAATGCTTTTACAAAAGGCCAGCAGAAATCTATTAAAAAGAAACAACTAACAAGATGCAGTAAGTTATAATATGAAAAGTCTGAAAGTTGGACCAGGGCCTTTCTTTCTGTAGCTTGATTTAAATGCTACAGCATCTCTGAAGGAAAAAAAAAAAAAAAAAAAAAAAAAAAAAAAAAACACAACAAAACACTTCTGTGATAAAAATCTCATCTGGTTTCACAAACATGGCTTCGTTCTGTGTTATAACACAGCGTGGAATACTGAAATGCTTTGAGAGCAATCTGGTCTTATTCAAGTTAGTGGAAAATTTGAAAATATCTTCAGTGGAGCCAAGATGAAAGTTTAAGTGCAGTTCCATCAATTGCAGCAGGACCACTAATTGTCTGAAGCTATGCGTGAGCATGAATCTTCAAAGGAGCAGGGCTTCGAACAATTTGCTTCTGTGTATTTATCAGTTAAGAAGACAACAGTGTTTTGAAGTGGGCTGCAATGCTGACAGGTGTTTGGAATGACACATAAGTGCATTATTTCACTCTTGCTGAACATCACGTATGTGCAGTTTAACTGAAACGAGTCTTTTGGAACAGCAAGTATCATTCCCTCACTGTGAAGCAAATTAGACAACTAAAAGCAATAGCAGCATCCTGCAATAGAAACAGAGAACAATGGATGCTTGGGCTTTGTAACCAGGAACTTGAGTGTGCAGAGAACCACCTCTCAAGATGAGGCTCTTATGCTTTCCAGACCTGTAATACTCCAAGTGCTCAATTTTGTGGAGTAGAAAGTACTCCAGCCTGAGAAAAGTTTCAGAAGATTTTTCTCCACAGCATGAGATTTCCTCAAGCACTCAGACTCTTTTCAGCTTGCATGGGACAACTTAATTCACTCTCTGCACTGTTTATGAAGTCAAAGGCAGCATGGGAAGGCCCCAAAGCCAAAACAGCATGAATTTGAATATTCAGAATTGCAACAAGTTCTAAAATTCCCAAGATTTTCTTTCAGAAATTTTGTGTCAGATTCACGTAATTTATTTGAGAAATGAGATTTGCTTAAGTTATAACACTTAAAAAAAAAGAAAAAGAAAAAAACAAAAGAAAGTATTGGATGTTATCACCTAGGTAATAGCTAGGTGATGAAGAACACAATTATTTGTCATATACTAAGATCAAAATCTATTGTAATTCATGTTTACATCATAGAAAATAAGAGGACTGTTTTATTATGTTGGCCCATAATATCAGAAGCAGATGTTGGTGGCACAGCAGTAGAGATTGAACATACCCACCAATATTCCATTACATTTTGTTGCCATTCGACATATGGCAGCAGAGGGGCAGTCTGACAAATTGGAATCTGACATGGAATTGAATATGAAGCAAAGGTGTGGAATTGAATTCCTCCATGGGAAAATAATGGCACCCACTGACATTGTTGAGTATTGATGGAGACCAGACAGTAGATGTGAGCACAGTGAATTGATGGGTGGTGCATTTCAGCAGTGGCGACTGACAATCGGTCACCTCCACTGGTGCAGATTTTTTACTAGTAGCACACTGCTAGTGAAATTATACAGCTAATGGTGGTGACTATGTTGAAAAATAGAGTTTTGTAGCTGAGAATTTGCTCTATCCAATAGCATTATTGTTTTCTTTGTATCTGTTTTAGTTTCCATGGAAATAAATAGAAGACATTACTTTCAGAGAGGACTACGTATTTCTTTTCCCTCCTTTAGATGGCTGCTACTATCTTTAATCTACTAATTTTCATTTTTTTTTTCTCCTTAAATACAGTGTCATCGCAGGCTAAGATTGTAGAAATATACTTAGTAACCATTTATTTACATTATTTTCATTCTTTTTTTCTTTTGTAGTGTTAGAAGTATAAGAAATGCAGGAAAGTATTTCTTTATTACAGTCTATCCCATTCTATCTTTATTTTTATTTATTTATCAATACCACCTCCTCCCGCCCCACTCTCTCCCCATGCCCTCCTTACCCTTCTCCTCACCCTCCCTCCAAAAAAACCCTAAAAAATAAACCTGAGCACCTTAGGCACAAGGTAGAGCTGTATCTATCAGCACACAAGGCTAGCATAAGATCACCCCCAATGCAAAAAATGCCATATTATTATTATTTTTTTAACTAGAACAATCTGGTTTACAACTGTTAGTCTATGACTTATCTAATCAAATCTCTAATGAATATTACTTGAAATGCACTGATTTCCTCTATTGCTTCACTATAATTTATACTATAATTAGTTAAATTAAATATCAGGTATACGAATATCTTAAATTGATATACACCATAAATAAACTATTTTTTAAATAAAAGAAGACTCATAATCCATCATTTAAATTACTGCAATTTAACATCTCATGTTAGATTTTTTTTTTTTTTTTTTTTTTTTTTTTTTTTTAAGAAAAGGGATAAAGAAATAGTAAAATATGTTTTTACGTAGTGGTTATTCACAGCATCTACAACCATTTCTTTGTTTAGTCTGTTAACTTCAAATCTCAGAATTTAAATGCAGATCTAACATTTAGTCCATAACGTTCAGTCAGGTAAAGTTTGCATGTAAAAATTCCTTAATGAAATACATGACAATGTGATTTACCCTTTCAATTTTCTGCTGCCTAAAGGGCAGTAGGAAAATGAACAAAGTTGACTACATGTAAATATTCCCAAGTCTTACATTTGTAATTATTTCCTGGGAAGTAAATTCAACTGGGTTTCCATGATTAAAAGTTCAGTTTTCTAATAAAACTTTCTGTAATTGTATAAACAGTGTTCAATTCTTTTAAGCGTTTTTTCTCCCCTACATAGAAGGACATTTGAAGGACTGATTCTAGTAATGGATAAGAAAATTAATGAAAACAGCATTTAAATGAGCTTTGCAGAATATTTATGATAAATGAATCTCATTTTTGTAGTTATGAACACCTGAGACACAATTTGGATCTTAAGATATATCCAGCTGTCCAGTGAACAGCAACTATATTTCATTATTTATGTCATTGATCAAAACAATCAGAATTTCACGTCAGGAAAAAAACACACTGACTGAACTGTTAATGAATTACATATTAATTGAGATCTAATAATGAAGATTCATATAGTCTATACGTAATAGCAACTGCATTCACAATCCAGCATGAAATTCAGGCTTGAAATATGGAAGCGAATAGCCCAGGATGTGGACTTGCATCTAAGCCCAGTGAAAGCAGGTACAAATTGGAATGTGTTCCACTGCTTCAGCTCACCATTCACCCTGATTGGAAACCTGACTAGACCATCTGCCTTGATTTGTACTTGTTATTTTCCCCTTACAGGATCCCAGGGATGAGAAGAAGTTAAAACACACCCTCCTATACAAGATCAGGTCAGGCAAAGCCAGGGCCAGAAAACACCCTAACATTCTCTAAATTTTCCAGTTAAATATTAGTGCTTGTGAAACACTGAATGAAGACTGTCTGCTGGTGGACTGCATTACTGTTAGCCAGGTTAACCAGCTCATGGTAAAGTAACATTAGAAAGGTGTTCAGTGTTTCAGTTTTCAGAGCTCTAGTGTTCATCTCAAGTATTTTCTTGGTCAGAAATAAGTGAAGTGGTCCAGGATTTTCTTTGAGAAATTTGATAGAATCAGTGAATGATGTGATTGTCTTGGTCTCACATGCTTTCTGAGATACCCAGTTTTAACAGCTCCTAGAGACAGACAATGACTAGGTTGACTTCTACTCTATAAAGTGAATGTACACTATTGACTATTTCAGCCCAGAACATATTTGTGTTTGTACTTCAATTTTCTTACAGTGAAAGGCAATATGCAAATAGATAAATAGGAAAAGAACATTAGATAATGGATTTAGAAGTCCTATAACAAGGATTTTATCCCTTTAAAAGGGAGAAATAGTTTACTAGATGGAAGGTGCATAGATTGTTATTCAGTGAAGTTGAGCATATGAGAAATAAATAACCTCCTCTGAAATAGAAAGTTTCCTCTATCTTTTCATGACTACACATATGTGTGCATACATACAAATACACACAGATTTCTGTGCACTAATACTGGGGACTGAGTTGTGACAAGAAGGAAATGTTATTTTCAAGGTCCGAAAAGAACAGATGACAGCATGGATACAGAAGTTATAGTGTATCAGAAATGATTGTATACTAATTGAATTCTGTATGCAAGCTTTGGAAACTGCAATTGCAGTACTATGATCTGTACAGTCACTGTAACTACTGTTTTAGATAAAATGCATCTTTATGATATCTGAAAATGCAAACTATAGCTATGTGCTTTCACAGGTCATTTTCTTGAGGCATAAGTAACAAAACTACAAGGAACACTTTTATGGGAATGTGTGAACACTTGTACATAAAGCATTTGCACATATATTAGGGATATACATATATTCCTTTTGTATTCATTCAAAATTAAATATAACATACTGTTCATAAAGAGCAAAAAATATGCAAACACTTTACAAACCTTACCTAACAGAAAACAAAAATATTCACAAATATTCCAAGAATACAGTATAGTGGTTTAAACAACATATTCTAGTGTTTGAAGTGTTTGTTTTATTGCACGTTTCTTTGAAGCAGCATCACTGAAGATTTTTTTTTTCAAAAATAAATACATTACATTTTCTAGTAGCTCTAAGTACTGTACTCAGAGTTTGTGATTTCCTTCAGCAGCCATATAGACTTTTTGATGGCTCACAGAATTCTCTAGGCTAAGAACCAGCAGGCAACCTGGAGTATAGCATGGAATAAATTCAGGCTTTTGTATATTAAGAAACAGACCTTTACAAGGAACCTAATTACATTACACATTGCACAAAGCAACTAAATGGTCTGGAAAATAAGAAATCTTTGAAAACATTGAGTTTTACCTGTACCATATGTTAGAGCACAGGTGCAATTTAACAACACAACTTACCTCATTACCGTGATCCATATGAAACATTTATTACACAAAATGTTTTTTCCTTTTAACTCATTGAAACAAAGTGTTCATAAAAGCTGCATGTCTGAAGAAAAATCTGAGACAGTTTTTCTGAATGTTTTTGAATTGCATTAAGAGTTATTTTCACCTTTTTTTTCTCCTCTAGGTCATGTGAAATGGTGATAAAAACATGGTTTTATATTAAAGAAAAAAAATTACAAGAATATAGGGGAGATAGTCACCAACTTAACTTTGAAATTCATTGATAGTTCATATAAAGTCATTCTGGCCTCCAACAGTGTTAATGGTTTATGGGCTGTTTCGGCCCAATACTGTAACTAGTGGAGTGGAGAGACTCGTGGATTCGTGCCCCAGGAAAGGGAAACAGGGAAAAAGGGTAGAGAGATGGGCCCAAAGACAAAACAGCGGCAAAACGATCTGAGGAGAAACAAACTAATTTACTAAGTAACATATTGGAATGCAAGAGAGCACACTATAATACAGTATATTACAATACAATTAGAATTGAAACTAATAAATCAAATATAATGAGAGTCAGTGTCCGAAAACCAAAGGCCTTACTCTAATGCTGAGGTGAGACACGCAGTCAGGGCGAGCAGAAGGGAAGAGAGCAAGATCCTGTGACTTTGCTCTGAATGCAAAGTTCTCCGGGGTATGTAGTTCTTCTCTTCTGGGACAGGTACCCGGAACTGGAGCATTAACTCTTTAACTCCCAGTGCACTACGTGATGTTATGATGTGGAATACCAATAACCATAAATCATAAAACCATTACAAAGGGATTCTTGGTATACAATTGAATTGTTCTGAGTTTCCATTGGTGATGTGAGCCAAGAGATGGGCTCTATGCTCAGGCTCACACACAGACTTAGTGTGTATATAGGGACCTCCCAGGAACCCCCTCTCATAAAAAATTTTTTTCCTCAAAATAACACTTGTATGTCATGTGGTTACCAAATTAAATATTTCAACATTTTTCCATAATCACAGAATCACATAATCACAGAATAGCAGGGACTGCAAGGGACTTGGAGAGATCATCTATTCCAATTCCCCTACTGGAGCAGGAATACCTAGATCAGGTCATACAGGAACGTGCCTGGGCGGGATTTGAATGTCTCCAGCAGAGGAGACCCTACAAGTCTCCCACAAGAAAGTTAAATAATCATTCTGGTATCATGGAAGGCCTAGGTAAAAATGTAGGAATTCAGAATTACTTCACAAATATCAGTAGTGGGATAATGGATTATAGGCAACAATAAATAAACATGATCAAATGCTGAATGCAGGTTCAATCTTTGATTGCTGGTAGTTGAACAGGGATAAATGACTTGCAAAACAAACGTTAAATCACAACTAAGTAGATTTATGTGTAGAAAAAAACCTGAGTAAAACAGGAATAAAGTAACACTGTGCGTTGGCATTAATAACATTACAAAAACTTGTGTATAAGGAATTTACAGTGAAGACAGATTATGGTAGCCCGTGCAAGCAGAGAAGATCATGGAATGGCCAGGGTTGGAAAGGACATAAAATATCATCTAGTGACAGGATTGCAAGCCAATAGACCAGGCTGCCCAGAGCCACAACGAGCC
>JACDJE010000571.1:282592-340773 GCA_016647715.1 Pavo muticus | reverse complement strand
CGCGAGGGGCGCAACGGCCGCTGAGGCCCACGCGCCCACCGTGGCGCCACGGCCCCGCGCTGCCGGAGCTCGGGGAGCGCTGGACGCCGCTCTCAGCCGCGGGGTTGGGGTGTGCGGTGGTGCTGTGTGGAGCCGGGGGTCGCATCGGGCACTGAGGGCCCTTCTGACGGGGGACATCGTATGGAGAACCATGACGAGCATCCGCTGCATTCCTCGTTTTTGTCCCTGCCCGTATGTTTGCTGGGCCTTTAGGCTCTGCAGGCCTGCTCCTTGGTTCTGTACCTAGCTGCAGCTCAGCAGTGGTTTTTAGCTCCAAGCAGATCACTCAGCATTTGATAAAATTAATAAAAGGTATTGCTTTTCTTCAAGTCCAGGCTCGGAGCCGTGCAGTACTCAGCTATGGTGGTTTCCCCCAGGTGTGGCGTGTGAAATTCTGCTGCCAGTTTCACACAGAAGTATTCAATTCTGATTACTTTTGTGAGACTGCAGGGAATATTTGTGTAAAAATTGCTCATGGAAGGCTAGAATGCGAACAAGTAGGAAACTCATCTGTTGGAAGACTCACCCAGAGGGTGGTGACGCACTGGAACAGGTTGCCCAAGGAGGCTGTGGATGCCCCATCCCTGGAGGCATTCAAGGCCAGGCTGGATGTGGCTCTGGGCAGCCTGGGCTGGTGGTTGGCGACCCTGCACATAGCAGGGGGTTGAAACGAGATGAGCATTGTGGTCCTTTTCAACCCAGGGCATTCTGTGAAGTGCTATGTGATCAGTCTGGGTGCTGATGCTATCTTGATGAGTGCTATCCTTCCCTTCTACTGGTTCTCTTTCATATAGAATATAGAAAAACAGCAGTAATGTTAATGAAGATGGGTTTTTCTTCTTGCAAAAGGCACATATATAATTGCAGGGATATAAAACATCTGTGAAATGTGTATTGCATATCTGTATCTGTCCTTAATTCTTGCGTTTTTTCCCTTTGGATTCTGGAACTGCAGACTGTGGAGGGTTATTGAATCTTTATTGCTTCTGAGTTCCTGGATTGATATTTGGAAATGGAGGCTATGTAACATCACTGATCTGACTTTGCTTCCTGCACACTGCAGCTTTAAATTCCAGTGGCGTGTTAAAATAAGAAGCGGGTGCAGTCTCCACTTCCTGGAGCCTTCGCTTTTGTTCTTTCTTGGTTTTAGTCTAAAATAAGTCATTTTGAATAAAAGCCTATTTTTGTTCTTCGTGGGTGGAAAAATCTTACCTCCCTCGGTTCTCATACCGTGCACATCACCATGATATATGTACACACAGCGTTCGTATCTGGGAGATACCAGATGAAGATTGCAGTTACTTTGATCTGCTGGTCACGTGCTAGAGGCAGGAATAAAAGTTCCTCTTTGAAAGATGGAGATCCGGAGGTATTTACAGCGTTGTGCTTTCCACCCCTCAGCATTTTGTAAGGGTAGGAAACGCCTGAAGGGATCACCTGAGCTGTTGCATGAGGAACGCCACCCTGGCTGTAGAATGGAGATTCTGGAGGCATGGACTCAAAACACAAATGCTTAGAAGGTGTGCTGCGGTCAGCCGAGAGGGCAAATGTTACTGCTGCAGCCTGCATAGGAGATGCTTAAATCACAGAAATAGAAAATTGAGCTTAAGAAGTCATTATTCCTTCCCCTCTGCTCCCCAAGGCAGGAGCTTTAATACCCAAACCATTTTTGACAGATGACTGTTTAGCCTGTTCAGAAAGATTCAAGCGAGGGAGAGTTTACAACTTCCCAAGGCAATCTACGCCAGTGCTCAGCTGTCCTAGCCATTATTCACATTTAATTTGCGTGGGACACAAAGGCTGACGTGGCTTCTATACCAAAAGAAAGGGACTTCTAGAAAATATGGGATCTCTAATTCCAATGGGCTGGTTCTCCTGTGATGTGAAAGATGGCTCCTTCCTTGCACACCATGCTTTGTGACCAGGGTTGGGCAACTGGAAGAAGGCAGCTCTCAGGTCACCATTTCCAGAGCTGCTTTCCAGCCTGAGGACCTATGAACTGACCTCTCCTTAAGGTGTGAGGCTGGGGCATGGCTGACAACATATTCCTCATCCTTCCAGAAGTGTATCACCCACTGTGAGGTATGTAGGGAAGGAAGGGAGGAAAAGGGAGGAGGCAATCAAATAATACGCTGGCAGGTCTGAGAACCTTCATGTGAAAAAGAGAGGCAAAAATGTATCGGAAGAGACTTGGAGTACTGGTGGCTGTATGCTGTTGTCAAAGTGGAAATGCAGGAGCTCATGTACACTTTATGTTTGTGTCAGTTGCCCTCTGCAGAAGCGCTGCTACATGGGCTGGAAGTGCTGATGTGTTAAGCTGTCATGCAGGGCATGTTTCAACCACGACTTACCATTCATGTGACATTTGTGCAGGATTCTCAAAAAGCTGTCCAACAGGGTTCTCTTGGGCCAGCAGCGGGTGGTTTGTTCTGCAGGGCAGGAGCTGTGTCTTACTTGGTGCTGTACCTCATCGGTGCTCTGCACTGCCTCTGAACGCGCTGTAAGAGGAGTGGCACGTGTTTCTGGAGGGCAATATGTTCTGGTAGAAAACCTGCAGGCCGAGCAATGTGCCCTGCTGGGGGCTGCGCAGCACAGGTGAGGGTTGCTCAAAGCTGCTGGTACAGTTGGGGTGGAAGAAACACAGTGCTGCCGTGCTCTTGGTGTCCTGATGGTTTGATGACTCAGAGAAGCGCCTTTGGTGGACAAAGGCCTGTTGTGACCAGTGTACGTCCCTCAGGATCCTTTCTTAAACAGACTGAGAGCTCTCCCCAGCCTGTGCCTTTGCTTCTCTTGCTGCAGGAATCCTTATGTGGACACCTTCTGTCCCTCTTGCAGTTTGTGCACGGCGGGTAGGGAACGGGGAGCAGCTGGGAGCTGTGTGACAGCACCCTTGGACTAGCAAGCCATTCTCAGCCCTCAAAACGCTACTGTCAGAATTTTAACTGATGATTGTTAAATGTTACTGTTGCATTTGGTTTGGATGTGCTGCTAATTAAATCTGTCCTCTACAGCTCTTTACAATGCCATCTGCTGGAAGGGGCCCGGGGAGCCAGGAGCTCTACCTTAGCCAACCTCTGGATTGGGCAGCTTTCCCTGAGCTCTCTGAGGCCAAAGCAGATAACATCTTCCATCAGCTCCATCCTGACAGGTATTTCAATTCATCGGTAATAATTTACTTAAGGTGGCCAAGTGGAATAAATCTAATAGATACCTCTAGGTTATACAAACACCTTAAAGCTGAGCACATTTTTGGGTACGGAAGTGTTAACTGCACATGGTTTCATTTTTGTGTGGAAAAAGAATGACACTCTTCTCTTTATCAGCCATTTTGGTGCTGTCTTTTTTAATCATTTCAGGCTTTGAACTCTTGCTCTGAAAGAGAGTCTCTGTCTCTTCATCTTCAGCATCTGCCAGGTCCAGAGACCTAATCAATGCAGGTTATTGATAGCAAATCAATTAATGTGTACAAAGGATCAAAATTAAGGGGCTTTCACTAAATTAATAAGTGATTCCAAGTCTTTTAACAGAGTGCCTCAGATAAGGGCCGCTCAGTCTTCTGGGACAGCAGCCTCCAGTCCTGTGTTTCCAAAGACAAAGAGATGGAGAGACAGCTCTACTTTTACTCCCCCCCCCATTTAAATAACCTGGTTTTCTCAATAGGAAGCACTTAAAATCTGAGTCTGGAAAGGCTGCCAGGAAGCAGGTCCTAACTGAAAAGAATAGATTTATCTGCATGAGGATGTCATGGCGCTGCTCATCTGAGTCAGGTAGGGCTGGCTTTCACAAAAGCCAGTTTTATATAAGATACCAGCCAATGCTAGAATCCAGGTTCGCTTCAATAGCAGATATATCTGAAATTGGACTGGAAACATACTCAGAAACAACTAGATGCTGGAGAACCTGGAACAGCACGGAGCTCGGGCCAGACCCATCCCTTCTGCCCTGTGTGCTGTCCCCGGGGAGGGTGTGCTGGGCTCCAGCCGGAACTCTGGCAGTTAGCTTTTCTGCCCTGTTCCCTGCTGGGAAGCATCAGACACACGCCTAGCACAGCCAGCATCTCTGCCCCCCAGCTCTCCCAAGGGACTGTGTTAGCAGGAGCTGCTCGCCAGTTACTACAGCTCTTCCACCTTTGGACCAAGGGAAAAGCACCAGCAGTGCCATGTAGGAAATGAGAGCACCCCTGGCAGTTTCTGTGCATGTGGTGCTGCCTGCTATCTCCTCCTGTTTTCCTGCTTAGTAAGAGGGGCCATTCTTTGAAATGCCAGAAACTCTCCTGCCGTGACAGTAATTAACAGGGATGGAGTGGGAGCTGAGAAGTAAATTACAGGAGTACAAACACAGCATGTATCTCATTGAAGTTGAAGAATGGTTCAAGTCATTCCATGAGTCCCACTCAGAAAGCCATGGAGATGCTCTCTCCTTCTTTGTGCCTAACGGTGCCATTGGGTCTGGGTGCCTAACTGGCACTGGGTTTGTGCAGTGTCATTGGGCTGAGCATCGGGCTGACCAGGGACCACCAGAAGTGGTCTGGCAGACTGGCCTTGATTCTGTGCTTGATCCCATGATGCCAGGCACCTGAACCAAATTCCTGCAAGCTTTTCCTGTAAGCTTAAGTTGCAAGCCATTTTGTGCTGAAGAATAATATTCTTATGCGCCGTGTGAATGATTCCTTGTGACTAAAATGTCTGCAGCTCCCAAAGCTTCTAACTAGAAAATTATGCCAGAGGTGCTAGCATTTAGATGAATATACTGCGATTTACAAGTGTGGCTCTTGTCACCGCTGATAGCAGAATTGTATCTAAATTCCAGCTTATTGGGCCAGACCATGTAATCAAAGGACTGTCTTTTTTCTGCCATACTCTCTACTGATCTCTGCCTGGCTGACTATTGCAACCCACTCCACTGGTACTGTAATGCAGTCAGTTACCTTCATCTGCCTGCCTTTGGACTTAAAACAGCAACACAACTGATGTTTGTTGATCTAATCCACTGGCGATGACCTGGTCTTGCCAAAGAGTTGTGATGCTAGCCACATGGTGCTATGGCCAACGGACACTGCAGTTGGCATTGCAGGCCACAGCTTGAGTCACGTCTGAGAGGAGGACAAGGTTAACTCTTCCCCCCGGATCAGAGAGATGAGCTGAGTGAGTCAGAAAAGTGGATCTCTGGGGGTGCAGTGCTGCTATTCTTTGTTTCTCTGTCTATTGGGAACTGCTGCACTGCATCTTGCTTACTTCAGGCAGGGTTTGCAGCCCTTAGATGTGCTCTGCTTTGCCATTCTACCTCTGCTTTCAGTTTCCTCCTACAAATGCCCGCAGCACTTACTGCCTGCAGTTCTCTGCAGCCGCATGTCTCAGTAACTGCTTAACCTAGAAATCCATTGCTAAAAAGATCTGACACCGTAACACCCTGGAAAAGACTCCTCTCTCCTCCCTCCCCCTCCTCTGCTCCTTCTCTTTTCTTTTCCCAGGATATATGAAAAGCTGTAACTACCAAATCAAAATCTATTTGATTTTTGTACTCCCTTGATAACCGGGCAGCTGATCTCTATCACCCGGCTGAGGCTTATCTGCTGCCTCCAGCCTCCCTGCTGCAGCAATTGGTTCCTGCGGGGACAGCGCTGGGTTATAAAGTGAGACTGATATCATGGTCAGGGCCCTTTGCTTTCTAGCTGTGACCATTGTTACAGAGATGTTCCTGAGCAAGTGGCTCAGTTTGCTGGGAAGGCAAGGAGGAAGAACTGGGCCTCTGGGATTTAAAGGTTCAAAGGGATATTTTTAATCTCTATCTTCTTTTTCCATTTAAGTTGTGAAGTGATGCTGAGGAACATATGGGGTCAACAGCATAGGCTAAAGCCAATGTAATGGGCTGGTGGTTTTTCTTTAGGCTTCCCAGGTGAGATTTTAGCCTTATTTGGTAGGCATTGACCCACACGTGGGGTGTTTTGTTTCTGCCAGTTTTGGAAACATCTTTTTATAGAAAGAAAAAGTGACAATTGCTGTGCTTAAGTATATTTCTAGTCATTTTTTTACCTGTACTTGTAACTTTTCTGCAACTTTGGGATGAGTGTTGTAGGATGCTGAAGAGGCTGCAGGTCCTTATCTGCACAGCTGGAGGAAGGCAGCTCATTCCCAGCCACTTAAGCCTTGCAGGATGTGGGAACAAGGGCGTTCCCTTCCCATCCTTTGTGCCTACATCAGGCCCTACCTGTAGTGATTCCATTGTCTGGAGCCCCTGGTAAAGGCTGCACTCAGGTAAGCACCTTTCGTTGGCCAGGATGGGAGATGAGGAAGCGAGGGCTGCCACAAATGGGCTGGTATTATTTACCTGGTTCAGCTGTTACGTGTAATTAAATTTCCTTTAACAGAGCAGTGGGTGAGGGGGAACAGAGTTAACCCAGCTTGCCTTTCCTCCCTGGAATGGAGCAGTCTGGGCAGCATGTAGAACTTTCTGGCAGTTTGGTGAAGCACTTGTTGGCAGTACAGCTGAAACTGCATTTTGCTGCCTCAAGGAGAAGGCTGATGCAGGGCAGTCCTTGCAGTGTGTGGCCTAAGAAACAAGCTGATCTAAGCGAGGTGGGGCAGATGATAAGGCTCAGCTGAGTGACAGAGATGAGCTGCAAGGAATATGAACAGCAAAACATGAGTAATTATAGCTGCTTCTGGGAAAAGCCTCCTTCCCCCCAGAGCTCCTTCCCAGCAGAAGTCACTCAGGTTTTATATGGCTCCAACAGAAAGCAGGGAGGCTGCTGTGCTGCTGCCTTTCCCACTACTCTCCTGCATGGCTGCAGCTTTGGGATGTAATGCCACCCCTCTGCCTTGTGCTGTGGTGCTGTCTGCACTGCTCACACAACCTGCTGTGTGCACACAGCTCAGTGTTTAGGGCACAGGGCTGCTCGTTTCAAAGCTATTTTCTATGTGTCTATTAATTGATACAAGCAAAACTACATGCTAACTCTTGTGCTGAGTGTTCCCAGAGTGGCTGCTTGCTGTATCAGGGTGTTCACCCCAATGTGAACTTGCACAGCTGAGTTATAATCCTTTCAGCCAGGCTGAGAATTATTACTTTGGCATTGTTCCCAAGCACTCACATTGACCACAGAGATAAGTGTAGGATTTTTTGCTTTCAAGTGGGCAAAACTGTTCCAGTTAGTGGCCTTTGTTTGCAGCAGCCCAAAGCAAGCCAAAGTCGTAATGTACTGCAGGACACCGTAGCTTGGCTCCGGTGCTGCCACTGACAGCATCAGTTGGATGTGTCTGAAACCCTGCCCACTGCTGAGGCCCTCTTCTCTGCACCTGGCAGTGCAGGGAGGCATTGTGGTTTCATGGCTTGAAATGAATTCGGGTGTAGGTGTTTAAAGCAGATCTATATTGAGGGGGGAAAAAAAATCCACAACTTCCTAGACAGTAGTCTAGACAGATTATTTGGTACTCTGAGACTGTATGATTGCAAGTGGTCGAGGTAGCAAAGCTCAGCTGCAGGCAGTGAGCAGCCATGTGCAGTTATCCTCACTGAGCAGTGGTGTGCTGTTGTTTAAGCCACCAGAATGAAGAGCTACTACCTTCATGGTGGTTGAGGGAAGACGGCCTTTTCTGCATTAGAGTGGAGCTAGAATAGAGTGTAGTGTGTTTGTTTCCACAGCACAACAGGCACATACTAACTGCTTCCAAGGAGACTTCGCTGTTTGCAGCCACATGGCCGTGCCCTGCTGCTCCCCTGGTTGAATTAAAATGGTTGCATCTCGGTTTCATGAACTCTGGAATCTTAAACTCTTTAAAAATGTATGTGCTTGTATTTGCCTGCATGTATCAGACCTTGACAAATAAAAGCAGGGACAGACTTGCTCTCCTTTCTGTACTTCACAGTGATCGAGGAGAAGGGGCGTGGGCAGCCCTGCAGCTTTGACATAAGGAATTCCCCGTGATAGATCTTGCTTTTCTGTGCACTAATGCTTTTAAAAATACCACTTTCCTTCTCTTCCCACTCCTTGCAGAAACAATATCCCTTTATTCCTTATAGAATGCATACACAATTTTTCTTGCAAAGTGCACAGTCTCTCCTCCTTGCTAAAATTAAATTCAAGATTTCAGCCTGGCTTCCAGAAAAGGTGGCAATGCTCAGTGTAAGACAGTTCATTCCATCTGATGGCTTGTTATCCTCCCTCACTTTGCTTTTCTCCTTTGTATCAAAGCAGTTGTTAAAGGCAGCAGTATGCCCTTACCACCTTAATAAGAAAATTCATCTCTTCTTGCAACACTTATTTGGCAACATGGGCTTTATTAAGACTCTCGTTTTAGGGCTGCATTTAGAAGAACTGGACATGCCATTGGCTTTTAGCACTGATCAAAATGCATTTGTTAGCTATGGTCTGAATGGAGGCAGAAAGAGGGAAGTGTGTCTACTCAGAGCAGCTCTGCAGGAACGTACAGCTGAAGAGGAAAAGTCTGGGATGAAGAAGATTCGTGGTGTGAAACAGTCCAGTAGTGGGTACAGACTCCTGGCAGAAAAATAAGAGGAGGCTACATCTTGGGGGGGCTGAAACATTGTTCCTTATCCATGTGGAAAGACCCAGTATGGTGCTGTTCTCGTGTTGTGCCTGTGCCCTTTCCTGCCTCCTCCAGTAGGACGAAATGCTCGGATGGTTTCCTAGATAGAGGCTTACTCTGAGTGTATGTGCAGATGAGTGCAAATACATTGTCTTCCTTCTAGAAATTAAAAAGAAAAGTTACTCTGGTAGTGATGACGGATTCTGGATTGGCTGAATGAGGCTCAGCAGAGCCAGGTGAAGCAGAGCCTTCCCCTTTGCAAAGGGGGAAAGCTGAGAAGCAAAGATGAGGTGATGTGACTAAGACAGTGTGAGGCAGAATTAGGAACAGAAATCAGGGGGTTTGTACTTAAGTCTGTGCTTTCTGACAAGATCACCCGTCTTCATCAGTGAACTGGAAAGATGTGAGCCGTGGTGTTGTCATTTGAAAGAAGAGGTTAAATCCAAGTGGTCTGAAAGGCTCAGTGGCAGGTGAGAGCTTTCTGCTTCCTGGCATCCAGCTCTTAAAAAAAAACAAACTGCAGTTAATGTTGCATACTGAATCTCGATGACGTGGTAGCAGCCAGACCAGTATAAACGTTGTTCTTCTGCTGTCTTGTACCACATTCTCTTTCAGGATGGGTCCATTGCAGTGCAAGCTGCAGAGCCTGACACAGAGCTTGACTCCAAGTACTTGGAGATGTGTACTGGCCAGAGGTGTGCTATGCCATGACACCTGCTGAGTGCAGTCACTCTGGACATGTTTGTTGCCTCCTGCTCTCCAAGAAAACAAGAGTGATGCAAACAACAGCAGCCATTCTGCCAAAGAAATGTTGGAGTTTCTTCTTGATCCTACAGCTTTCGCTTTCTGTGTTCCTCATTCACTCTAGGTAGCCCAGTGGGACAGCTTTCTGGTGAGTGGAAGGTGGGATGCTGGTTCCTTGCTAGTGCTGTCCTGGTGCATGGGGCTGCTCAAGCTAGGTGCTCCACTGAAGTCCATCCCTGCCCCTACTGGCTGCTCAGGATCCCTTGGTGTTGCTTGTCTTGAGTAACGTAGTGAGACTGGGCTAATCTCAATGTGAAACAGGTTTTAAGAGTGAGGCTCGTGTTGGGGAGCCATAAGGAGCAGCAGGAGTCCTGACTGCCTGCTCTGCTGGAGAAATTTGCAGAGGCATCAGGAGGTGTCCTGGCCCCAAGGGCTGCCAGGATGTCACTGTAGCCTTCGGCACGTGGCTGCAGAGGAAGGGGGAGAAATGCTGTGAGAGAATGAGCGGAAAGGGGTAGGAATAGGGATTTAATCCAGCTCCTTCTTCCATAGGGGAAAATTAACATTTCTTTTAAGCCAACGAGGTGGCAGAGCCTGGCTGCACAGAGATAAGCGTGTACAGCAGCTGCCCAGTGGGATTTTACAGGTTGACAGCGTTCAGCATGCTGCATTTAACAGTTTCAGAGCCAACTTCTCCCAGTGAGATGACACGAGGTGAAAAAGCTCCAGCGAGCAGGTGAGGTGCAGGTGCTGTGTCCTACAAGAAGTGGCTGCTCCTCTCTGGCCTAAGGCTTGCCTGGATGAAGGAAGAGGTGAAGCAGGTGTGTGTGAAGGACGCGACTCACACCACTGCTGCCTGGTGAAGTGACAAGCTGTTCGGTGAGGACTCCGTGACAACTGGCTGGCTGTGCTGCCTGTGCAGGCAGGTGGGTGCTGTCATAGCCTTGTGTTTGTCAGATGGGCCCATCCCTGAGAGGTGGGCAGGCCACACTGGTTGTGGTGATGAAGCCAGTCTGCACTTTCTTGCCTTCTGCCTGGCTGTTTCTCTGATTGCCACACAGTAAGCTGGGACACTGGAACAGTCTGGCTTAAAATGCTTTTCTTCTTGGGGAGAATGGGGAGGGTATTCTCAGTGGCCTCTAACAACTGGAAGCTGGAGTTTTGTCTTGGTGCACCGAGGTGGTCCTTCACCAGGAGCTGGGGGAGACCACACGCATCTTTGGGAATGACTGAGAATTTGCCATGGAAGCTTTGAAGATGAAGAGGGGTTTAATGTGGATCTGTAGTTTAAACCTGTTTCATCGCCGCTGGCTTGCTGTGTAAGGAAATTACAAGATGAGGAACCACCCGCTCAAAGGAGGAAAAGAATATTCTGCATCTGCTTTTTTTGTACAGAACTGCAGGGCAACATTGACAATATGAGGTTAGTCTGGGCAGAGGAAATGAACCATCAAATCTCTGTGGAGAGAATGAGGACTCTAATGCTTGCTGCTGAGAGCAGTGCAAGGTCCCTCTTGAATATCAGTGGAAAATGATGATGAGATATTTTCACAGGGCTGATATGCGAAACAAAATAGATACATGGCTCACGGTGAAGCGCTGCCAGGACTACCTTGGTGTGAGGAAATAATCTTCATATCTTCTGGGAGACTCCTAAATTAAATGGCTGATGTTTTAGAAAATTGACATGAGTTATTTCAGGGATGTATCCCCCAAGTTCTTATTACCATGCTGCTAGGAGGATGTCCTGATTTTCAGCAATTAAACAAAGATAGGTAACTGCTTAACATTCTGTGGCTGAAGCCAGTAGCTGTATTAAATTACTGTGTGTGCAGAGTCAGATACCATCCACAGGAATGGAGTTGGCCAAAGTAAGATAATTAAGAGGAATGGAGTGACTTGCTGCCTCTGCTAGATTAGCAGCTGAACTGTTTGAGGAAGGAAAAGACCAAATGACATTTTTGCTTTAACATTTGTAATAACAGTGCTCTTTCTCAGCATCTATTCCATCTCGACTCTACCGTCTCTTCCTTTAAATTCTCTTTATGTATCAAAATGCCTGAGATGGACAACGACTCCATTGCTCTTTAACAACAGATGCCATGTGAAAGGGGCTTCTCAGTCTGTTCTTCCAGCGTGGTTGTTAGGGCTGAAAACATGGAATTGTGTTTCTGCAGCTAATAGGCATTCTGGAGCCCAAGGCTCCCCCCGTGTTGTTACTCCCTGCCTCTCTCCAGCTAAAAGCAGATCTTAGCACAACTTACTAGTATTCTTCCATCACTCAGCCTGCCTGCATACATGATCACCAATAATCAGCTGCACAGTAGCAGCTTGTTTTCCGCTATCTGGCTTGTTGGAGATGATATATGAAGTATAAAGAATACTGTGAGATGTTTTTCTTAAGCTACGTTAAGCCCACTGTGCTGACAGCAGCAAAACAGAACTTGTTTTGACAGGGAGTTGAGCTAATGTGACGCATAAGCTAAATGCAGGAAAGATGAGGATCTCTATCAGACCCTGGTGATTTTTTCTTTTGTGGGTCATTTTAAAAAGCCTTTCCCCAGCACTTGTTTTCTGAGCTGTCACCTTCTCCACAATGTGAAAGACGTTTTGTTTTCCTCCCGTTGGTCTCTGTAGCTTCCAGCACAATCCAAAGGCTCGGGATTTATTTTAAGATTTATGGATCATTACGATATTGGTAGTGTTGCATCTTTATGTGGTGGTGATATGTCACCATGAGTTGTCGCTCCCAAGGAAACCGATGCAGTCTGACAGCAGGAAGACAGTGTCCTGTCTCATGACATGGTTCTGCTCCATGGGGCATATACGAGGAGTTAGGACCCCAACATGGATGGCATAAGCCTGTAATCCCTATGTCTTCTCTCAGGCAAGCGTGGGGAATTCAAATCGTCTTCAGGGCATGGATCAGATGGAGTTTATTTTTTTTGCTGTAACCATTAAGGGCAATTGCTACCCCAACAGGTCACTGAGCCAGCTTGTTCTGCCACAGTCTGAAAGACAGATTGCTTCAGGTCTGGCATTTATTCACGCTGAGATGGATATGAATAAATCCTGTGCTCCAGTATGTATGCTGTTTGCATAGCAGGGGTCGGGAAGGTCCCATTCCTTTATTTCCCCTCTGTACAGTGTTGCATTATGAGGGTTTTGCATTCTTCTGAAGGTTGAAATGTTTGAGGTTGTATGTGTCAGAATGCTGAAGGTCAGTGGCCCCTAAAAGTCTGCTAAACATCATTAATGCTCTTTCATTAATCACCTAGACTGGGAGCTCCTGCTGTTCTGTACTGCTGTTCCCTCTGGGCCTACTCAGTTCCCTTTATGAAGGAGGGCTGTGTGTGCTCAAGGTCTCTTCCAAGAGTGATGCCAGGAGGCAGTTGTTGTCTGCACCCAGCAACCAGGGTTGCAGAGCTTTCTTGTTCCGTGCTTTAGACCTAGTGAGTTCCTTGGGGCCAGGATAGCTAGGTTGTTTTCGCCTGCCTCCTTCTGGGTTCTCCTCTGGGTAATGGCTTGCCCCTGCTGTGCATATAGCAGGGAGGCCACAGTGATACATGGAACTTATATTAATAAAGAGCTGTTCAGATGCTTTCTGCTTGGTGAAGGTGACCAAGTAGAACTGCACTCCCAGATGTCTTCCTCTCCTTGCACTTGCTCTGTGTTGCCTGGATTCCGAAGATTCACTTTACTCACAGCCCACTGAATGGGACGAGACAGGCAGCCAGGTGAGCAGTGGGTGCTGTGTCAGTGACCAGAAGCCTTCTGCAGGGCTGTGTCAGCCCTGGGCACCTTGCTGCCTGCAAGGACACCGAGCTGGGTAAGTGCTTCCCTCTGCCATGCCTTTTCTCAAACTGGTGGTCCAACAAAATACTGGATAAAGCAATGGGTGTTGGTACAGCACTCTAGGACTGCAAGCTTGCAGAAGCACTAGGAATTCATCAGAAGAATTCAGAAAACTCTTTGGCTTGGCCTTCATAATGCCAAGCCTCTGTCTGCTTTCACTGAAGTCAGAAGCTGAGCTCACAGTGACCTCATTTGTGTAGGACAGAGCCAAGAAATGCAGCACTTATCTTGTTGCCTTGCCCATGGCAATGTTGGCAGCTGTCACCAAGTCAAACTGGTCCTGGCAGGTGTATGAAGGATGAAGAAGTCCTTAAATAATTAGGAGAAATGATTAATAAGTTTCATAATGTGTTGTTGTAACAACCAGCTGTTTTGTTTTGCCTTTGCAGGTGTATGTGCTGGTGTTGAGCAAGGGACAGAAATGAAGGGTGCAGTGCATGCAGCAGGCAAAGCTGCACAAGCCCTTTTTGGAAGGAGTTGGTCACCGTCACCAGCACAGGTAGGAGCTGGGGAGAACCAAAGCTCCGGGGAGCCAGGTTTTGGGTGACTGCAGAGAATTAAAGGGCTGTGATAGTACATTGGGATGTGGCTTAAACGGTGGAAAAACACACAGCCAGAGGCTCAGCTCATGCAAATGGGGATGGCTCTGTGGATCAGTGCAGTCCTAAAAATTTTCACTAAATGAGATATAATGGGCTGCAGTGAGTGTGTAGCCTGAATGCTACCCAGTGCTCCTCTTGAGAGTCTCAGAAGACATCACTGTCTCAATAAAACAGTTGCTGGTGGAAGAGCCAGCCTCTTGTGCAATGCAGCTTGTGTGTGTGCTTCATTCAGTTGGAGCTGGGCTGTTATTTTTCGTCCAACTGCACGGGAATGATGCATTATAAATTATGGGAAGTGCAGAAACTAGTTTATCTCCTCTCCTTGTCCAGCTGTGAAAGCATCAACAGAGAGATGTCCCACATATGCAGAACCTCTGGGGACGGCAGCGTTCTCAAACAGGGACAGGACTGAGGGCCATGGCAGCATTGCTGTAGTCTTTACACAAGCACATGGATGTGCCGTGTCTGAATAAAAGACAGTACATCCAATAAGGTAGAGATCATGCTGGCAATCACATCTGGAGCAGCTAATGTTGCCATAATGGCCGAAGTCAGGGTAACATCTCTTGTCAAGCAGGAGATGTAATGGGAGATGTGTCAGGTGTTGGCACTCATGGTTACAGACAGTGGACCTGCATAGTTTGAGGTGGCTGACTGTTGAGTAGACAGGGTTTGTGTGAAGAACTGTATCTGCTCTGTAGCCTTCTTAAGGACCACTTCACCCCTCTGGTGTTGTTGTGGATGGCACGTAGCTTACATGGGCAGTAGAGGCTGACCTCTAACCCCGGCTTCCTGGTGTGGTGGTGCAGTGTATGCAGGGCACTGAGTCTCCCTGGCAGGTCCATGTGTGAAGCTCCATGAAGGAACTCAAACTCAGGCTAGAGGTGGGTTATTCCTCCTGTGTGGCTATTGTAAAACTATCAATGGCCAGCACAGTCATATGTTTGATAGCTGCTGCAATATCACATGCAGGCTCAGTGCTCCAGCCAGCCCAAAGCCACGTAATAAGATAGGATCCTTCTGGCCACTCTTTCAAGGAGACTTGCCTTGGTCAGAATCACTTTGATCTCCCAATGCACTTTTAAATAGCACCTATGTGCACGAGCACAGGTGTTGCATTGCATCTCCGGTCTTTCTGAGGGCTACTAGCTGCACACCAGAGTTTGACACTGTAATAATAAATGTCTTTTGTCAGATGAAATTAATCTTGGATTATCTGCTTCACCAATCCAAATACAGGCTCCTACATTAGCATCCACTGTCCTTAGGCTTGAATCTCTCAGGAAATAGATGCTAATTGGAAAGCCAACGTAAGTTAACTGAGGTTGTAAATCCAGCCACATCACACGTGAGCCCAGGAGGCAGAGAACAGCTTTCAAACCACTTCCCACAAATTGAGAGTGAGCGCTGCACCCTCATACATCTTATTAAAGCGTGGTGAGGAGCGGGCTTGCTTGTACAGTGACCGTGTGCTCCAAGCAGCCACTCCCATCTGAGGAACAAAAAATCCCATTGCCTACCTCCAGGCAGTGCAATCCAGAACAAACACACCAGAACTTTGTGAGGAGTCGCTGAGGGCTGTGCTCGGCGGATCTGCCCCAAGCCTGCTGTGCCAAGATCTCTGATAGGCAGAGCAGCCTTCTGCATGTCCCCCCTCATCCCTGCCTGCATTGCCTGCAGCATTTGGGTTGCGTTTTAGCTGGTGGGTCATCCCGAGGGAAAAGGTGTGAGGATGTGTAGCAAGGAGAGCCTGTGCTGCACAGTGCAGAGCTGCCTGAGCTAGCAAGGACCTGTTTGCATTTAGGTATGGCGGCAGGATTGTCACAGTGAAGTAGTTTTGAGCCTGGGCCACTTGGATGTGGGATGCTCTGTCACAGCTTTCCGCACCAAAGCAGTGTATGAAGCTGTGCTATGCTGTGCTGTGTGAATGTTAACCCCTCTGTCTTTAGCCCATTTGTTTGGCATTTCATTTCAGGAATCACTTATGTTTTTTGTTTGTTTGTTTTACAGTTCAGAGTGCATCCCTCCACCTGGAGCATTAGAAACTTCAGAAATGTGGTGAGAGTGTGATTTAAAAACATGCTAGGAGTGGAAGTGCAGTTAAGGTGCCTTTAACCACCTTTACTCTGCCCTGCAGCAATGCAAAGGAAAACAATTTATTTTTAAAGGTTATTGCAATCTAGAGCTTTAAAATCTAACGTCTTAATCATTACTGAATGGTTGTTGAAGAAGTTTACCTTCTTCAGTCATAAACAACTGCTGAATAAAACGTGCCTTTCACATCCTGCACGGTAGCATAAAAGTCTGAGCCACGTATCAACAAACGAAACAGCTGTCAAATAGTGATCATACCGAGCACAGATAGAGTCCTCTCTGCTTGTTTTGTCTTCATCCAAAGAAGGAAAGGCAGTGTGTCGTAAGCTGTTCTTCAGTAAAACTTCTCATTTGTCTGGTCCTGCCATCACCCACTCATGTGCTTATCTTCATCTTCCTGGGGACTGTTCGCACGTTTCGTGCCAAGATTGACATTTGTTTTTCTAGCAGGAGAGCCAGTTCTGTCTTCTCAAAGCTCCAGTTTCCTTGCTTCTTGAGGCAGAGAGATGAGGGGATGGAGAACGGTCCTCATCGGGTGTGCAGCGTGACTGACTTGCCCTGAGCTGGAGGGGCTGCTCTCTGGTAACTGCAGCCAGCTGGTCCTCCCCTGTCCTCCCAGCATCTTGCCCGTATGATCTGCTAGGTTGTCGAGGGACTACACAGGAGAAGGAATCTGCCCCTCGGGCTGATTTATCATAAAGGGATGGGAGAGCTTGGAGTGCTTGTTTTTCCATTTCTAAGATCTTTCAAGATGAAAAATCTGCTACTTTTCTCAAAGGACACTTTTAATTTTTGGTTGAGCAAAGTGAAGTCCTTCCTCCTGCATGAAGTCTTTTATCTCTCTGTGCGTCTTCGCTATTATCTATCCTCCTGCGAGCCATAGGATGAGGATTTCAAAAGCTATAGCTTTGTCTTTACTATTGTCTGTGATGTGAGAAAAGCTGTGAGCCAGTCACGCAGTTTGAAACCTGCCACTTTTCTAGGAAGGGGTGGGCAGGATCGGGTGTGAATCCGTATGGCTGCAAACACTGCTGGCGGTGCTTGGGATGGAGCTGTACACCTGCAGCTCAGCTGGGCAGGGCATCAGTGCACGCCGTCCTGCTTACCAGGTGCCTGTGTTGAGTTGCCATAGTCTGATGCTACATTTGGAAGCCATTCGCCGTCCTCTCCTGACAGCAGTCTGAGATCCATATTTTTTATGGCTGGTATAATCTGAAAATCAAGTACTGTTGGCAGTTTTTGTAGGTCCATCTAGTACACTACATTCATCTGAGCAACTGCTGTTTGCCTTTAATCTGTCCAGATCCAATTATTTTAAGTATCCACAGGTGAAGCATTAGAGACCGTGTGTCTCTTTTAATTGTATTTTTCTGAAAGGGGCTGTGTTTTCTTTGTCGTGGCTGGGGGTGGGAGCTCTGTTCTTGGTCGCCCACTGGCAAGTGATGTGACAAGCTTCAGTCCTCTCATAGGAGCATTCATTCTGCACCACGCCTCAGCTTACAGTGCGGCTTGAAGTCCTTAATGTGCTTCGTGTGAGCAGGAGAGCCTTGCACCTCTGGCCCCATCACTTGTTCAGTCTGGTTTTGTTGGAGAACAAACAAGAAATCCAGCATTGTCTTCCTCTTGAAAGTAAAAGCAGTGATACCGGAGACTTCTATAGCAGGATGGTCTGAGCTGGCACATGTATGAAAGTGGGGAAAACAACAGGAAAAAAATGGTTATGTTAGCTCAGCGTTCCTCAAATGTTTCCTGCTGCTGTTGCTGTCTGAAGTGATAACAAGGTCTGAGCACTCCCCTTGTACACTTCCTGTGCAAGTGCATAAAGGTACCTGCAGTACCAGTGTTGTGGCAGCGTAATTGCTTTATGTTGTGTGTTTTGAGAGGCTGCCTGTGAAGGGTTAGGGTGTGCAATGAATGCAAGAACAAGGTTTGTTTTGCCTGAGATCATAGCTGCATGTTCAGCATCTCACTAATCCTCTTTTCCTCCCCGGACTGTGTTCCTTGAGAGCTCCTTGGGGGGATTTTGATCCATCAGTGAAAACCCCAATCTATTACTGAGCAGTTAGCGCCTGTGGAAATGCACCGAACCCAAACCTGACTGCCAGCACCTCTGAAACCTGAGGGCAGCCTGAATGAGAGGCATCCCTGCCTCTAGGGTTAGTTCATGCTGGGATTGGTGAGACAGGGATGTGGCCCACACTGGGAGTCAGGCTCAGCAGGGCCACGGCCCAACAGGGAGCTGTGCTGTGTTCTGGGCCAGCTCCCTGTGGTGCTGGGGCAGCAATGCCAGGTAGGAGATACAGGCACTGCGCTGGGGAAGTGGGGCAGTGTCTGAAGACAGACGCAGTGAATAGCCTTCATGGCATGGGTGTCCTCACCAAGAGGATGCTTCACAGACAGATGATTCCTCTCTAATTCCTGGGCTAGCAGAAGCTCATTGTGGGGATATTTGTTGATATTTAGCAAAAAGGTTTGTTTCCTCAGCCCTTGCCCAAACAGGCTCTTACCCCCTTGCACCGGCTGAGGCCATGGGGCTGGTGGGGCAGCACCCGCCTGCCCAGAACAGACAAAGCCCATTAAGAGTTAATGCCTGCAATTAGAAATGAGCCCTGTGGTTTCAGAAAGATGACAGTGGGTGTGAAATGCTGTAACGTTCCCATTAATTTGAAATGTCTCCTTTCTGGCCAGAAAGAGGTGCCCAGATTTTTTAGTCAATATTAATTTTACACTTGGCACCACAGGAGAGTGTGAACTGCTGAGTTCACAAAGGGTCCATCTAATAAACAGACAATGGAAAATCAGAAAAGCGAAGATTGAGTTCACTTGCCCAGGCGATGAGAGCATAATAACCATGAGGGCTGCAGAGGGCAATGGAAAATTCTGAGCAGTGATGAGGAGCCGCAGTGAGTGCCGTGCCTCAGCTCTGCATGGACGTGGTACGCAGGAGGGATGGCCTCGTGTTGTGCCAGAGGGAGCAGTCCTGGGCCTGGGATGTGAAGCAGCTGGGGAGGATTCACGTCACCGGTGTGCTATAGGAGTGGAAGGGCTGGAGAAGAAAAGTCGGCTGTTCCCCTGCAGATGGAGATCCCAGGCCGGATCTCCATTTGATTTCCTTTCTCCATTTGATTTCCTTTAGAAAAGAGTTGGAGATTTTGGAGCTCCCGCATAGCATGCATGTTGGGTCTGCTCTGCCCCTTCCTGTTTGGATCACCTTGCTGGATTACGGGGTTAAGCGAGCCATTCCCAGCCTGGCAGCCTGCAGAATGCCAGGCATCAGGCTTCCAAGCAGCAGTGCTTAGCCAAGGGAAGGCTGCAGCAGTAAGGGATGAACTCCGTTCCAAAGAGCCAGATGCTGCTACCTGTCTGATAAACCCAGAGGTAACTCTCTGGGAGCAGGAGATAATTATCAGAAAAACAGATTGCTTTGAGGGATATGTTTACTGCCTTTCCTTAACTTTCAAGCAGTCTGCACAGCAGGTTTCTCTTATTGTCTTGGTGCTAGCAGGAGACTGTCCAACACCAGAAACGTCTAATTTCAGCAACGTATGGCAACTGATCCGTGGGCACTTAGAGCTTACATGTATCTTTGTGCTTCGTGCCTCAACCTCTGCATTCTTTGTGGGACAGCATGCTCCAGGCCTGGATGACAGACTAAAGGCTCCATTCTGTGCTTTGGCTGAGGTTATATTTCAAAACAGATGTTTCAAGATAGATTTCTTTTTCTCTTTTTTCTTTCCTTTGTTTTTTGTTTCAGGATCATTCTTTTTGTCCCCTTCCTTTTGCATCTTTTGGTACACGTGAATTCTGAATTCTACCTTGATTGAGATGGAACCCAGGTAACAAAATTGAAAGCCGCTGTCTCACCCCCAGCCATGGAAGTTCCCCACCAGCCCAGCCCCAGGTTACTGATATTTTTATTCTTGTGATGCTGTTCCCATATTTGATCTGGCTATTAAAGTAGCAAGGTGAAAGAATAAAGAAACATCTGCCTCTGCATTATCTGCCTGTGACAAGCTACCACTGGATGCTGCATCTGATTATCTGCGATGTCCAGGACTGATTGCTGGGCAGCAAATGACTGATTTGGTTGACGAGGGAAAAGAGGTCCAGCCTGCTCAGCATAGCAGGCAGCTGGCACTGAGATGAAAAAAGTGAAATCCGGGGCATCTGAAGTCCTTGGTAAGGGGGAACTTGAAAGTCCAGGTGGGAAAACAGAACAAAGTGGAATAAGGGGCTGTATGTGAAGTGTGTGTGTCAGGAGAGAACTGAACTGGAGCATTCCTTTGGGAGTGTGAAGAATTCCCAGAGCCCCTGGTGTGAAAAAGGTAAGGGAAGGTTTGCAGAGAATCCCTAAAATACCAGGAAGGAGGACAGGGCTGGGACACCGCGTACAGGCAGAACGCAGCCTGGTTCTGAGGTGTGAGGTTGTATGCAGTGCTGCTGTCTGCAGGGGCTCAGCTGTGGGTGCATGCCCTTCCCCTGCAACCAGGAGACTCATCCTGGAGCCCTTTGGCTGTGAAATAAGGACTTGGACCTCTTGCAGCATCGTGCTCCCAGGGGACAGGAGGTCTGGGCTGCACGCTGTTTGCCCTTGATGCAGGAGAGCCCGCTGTCAGGAGTGGAGTGCAGCACAGGGGAGGCCTCCGTTTTACCTTTTCGTTTCCTGTTTATGAAATGCCTGCACAAAGTGACCATCTTGCACCACCAGACTGTGGGGCAAGCTGTGCTGCTAGGAGCGATGGCTGGGGGTGACGGAGGGATGAGGAAGGCCAGCAGAGCTTGGTCAGCCTCACTCCTGTCCTAGCCTTCCTGGTCTGTAAGTGGACAAGGTCTTTGATACACGTTTCTGCAGTGAAATGACAACTCCTCTTTCAGCTCCTCATAGTGTGAAGGCTTCATAAATACAATTGTTGTTACCTTCCTTTTCTTTCTGTCTTTGAATGTGATCATCAGTCCATTCATCTTAGCAGCCCAGTTTGGTGGTGGCAAAGACCACAGCGGGCTCTGCTCTCTAATGGGACAGCTGATGTGATCAGGCAAGACAGGTTAAGCTGAAAGATGTGCATCTGTTCCAAGATAACCATCCAATTAGCAAAATGCTTTGCTTGGTCAAATCAGTGCACTGCAGAACTAGTTGAAAACAGCCTTTTCATGGCTCATGAGCATGTAGCAGCTACTACTGCAAGATGGCTTTGGTGTATATTAGTACTGGGGAAATGTTGTTTAGCTTCACTGCTTCTTCTTCAGTACAGTATGTTTGTGGGGAGGCCCACTCCCACACACGGGGTATGTGAGAGGGAAGGTGTGTGTAGGAAGGTGTGCATGTGGCTCTATACCCAGCTCTCATAGCCCTCCTTTTGTTCCAATCTCTTTCACCTGGCTGCTTTGTGAGCATGTTGATAGCTTCTTCTTGCTCCCCTACTCTGTCACAGAACATAAAATCTTGGCAAAACAGATTTGTGATTTGGATCCAGAATTGAACATTTGAGCAGCCTTGAATGCTAATGAATTGCCAGGACTGGAAGGTTTCACCTGAGGTCTGAGGAACTCAAGGATGAAATAGCTGAATTGCCGAAGGCAGCGTGTAACATTTCTCTTAAAAATTTCCTGGCACCCAAAGCATGGAGGGTGGGTAAATACAGCATCAATCTCTAAAAAGTTGTTTGGGGAGGACCTCAGAAACCGAAGGCTGGGCATATATAGTATATAAACTAGTAAAAGACATAATAGGGAAAACAACAGTCAACAAATGGATAAATACAATCAGTCTGGGAATAATCAACGTGATTGCTGCAGAGACCAGAGGTTTGGTTTGCAAGCCTCTGATTTCTGAATACGTGGATATGGGTGATACTGGATTTCTATAAGACTTCTGGCAAACAAAATTGGGAAGCTGAGCAGGCCTTGTCTAGGAGAGAAGGTTCTAAGCTGTGTAAATGACTGGCAAAGAGATTGGAAGCAGAGAGTAGGAGAAGATGGGAGAAATGTTATGTGAGTGGAAGGATGCTGCTGGGCAGTTGCACAGGTGTGCGCTGGAGCCTGTGCTGCAGAACGCCTTCAGAAACGAGTAGTGGGCTTCAAACTTGGCTGATAAAATTAAGCTATTCAGGAGTGCCAAGACAATGGTCAGCAGTGAACTACTGTTGGAAAGCTTTGAGATGGAATGAATGGGCAGTAAAATGGCAGATGGAATTTCATGTAAATAACCAAAGTGAGGCATGCAGAGAAAACGTCCTTGCTGTGCACATAAAGGGCTTTGAGTTCCTAGAGTGGTTTCTGTGCGGAATTAAACGGGAAGTCACCTTCAGCTTGGATTATGGTAAGGATGGAAGAGCATGGGTAGGGGCTGCCTGTCCACTGTTTCTCCCAGTGCAACAGCAAGAATTCTCCCAAGAAAGCCTCAGCCTGAACTGACTAACCCAAACATGCTGCTCTCATGTTCTAGAGTGACTCTTCTCAGATGTGATAGAATTGTCTCTCCTAAGGAACGTTGCTCTCCTGCCCAAGTTTCTTACCTGAAAAGGGTAGGCAAATCCCCCTAGGTAAAATCCTCTGTGGTAATTGTTGGAGCCGCTGTTCTGGCTCAGCCTCCAAACAGGGGTTTGGCTGTGGAGAGAGCTTCTTCACCCAGCCGAGTTGCTGTCACTGGCATTTATACTGTACGTGCATGGTAATTTTCTTGATCTCTGTAGGCATCTGGGATTCTTCTGCTTGGGTGGCTGGCAGCTAGCCTAGCTCATCTGAACTGGCAGCTGCAGAGGTGGAGACTGATCAGAAGTAGTTGGAAACTGATAGGACCCTTTCTGGAGGCCTCTCTGCCCTTAGTTCCTTACAGGTATTGTGTACTTTGCTGCCACATCTCACCATCACCTACAGAGTCACCTTTGTCATCCATCATCACAGCACAAAACCCTTCATCAGAGATGGGTAAATGGGAAAGTGAGAAGGTGGAACCAGGAAGCGCCAGGGCCTGGGGCTCAGAGCACTGGCTGCAGGTATTCAGCTGTTGTCTGTCTTACTGGAGGATAAATACAACCGAGTTGCTGTCTGCAACCCCCCCTGAAAGCAATCTATGGCTTAAGGAGCTGGGGAAAGAATTGGAGTGGGCAGTTTTCATCATGAGCAGGCAGGCTCCCTCCTGCTGGAAGCACACGGCCCCATCCAGAGATCAAGCAGGCGGGCAGAGCAAGATTTTCTGCATCACGTCGGGTTCATCTCTCATTCACATGCATCATCACAAATATCAGCTCTGACAGCTGCTCTCTGTGCAGTGAGTGTGCGGCGTTTAGGTCATCAAGATCAAAGCCTGTGTTTGTCCCTGGACTTTCACCAATTAAGAAGAAAAAACAATGCTTATCAGGAAAGCCTGTGTGAAGGACACTTCTCCAGTGATCCCTGCTTTTCCATCACTCTCTGTTGCCCAGTGCTGTTTTCTGCAGCAGTCCTATCTGCACAACATTCCCACCTTGAATAAGCCCGTGGGAAGTGCCTGGCACTGAGGTGTTCTGGTGGGTGCACGTTTCCTGGGGGGGGGGGCAGGGAGGAGAAAGGATTTGCTGGAGATCAGAGTGCTGCTTCCAGAGCTGCAGAGGACAGAAGTGGCACGAAGTGCCTGAGGTCTCAAAAAGGTGAAGCCAGACGGCTGAAAAGCAAGAGAGCAGCGTGTAGAGAAGACAGTGGGAGCAGAGACAATAAAATAAAATCCTAAGAACAGATTTAGCAGCGATTTTTAAATCCAATTTTCCTAGCATATGATTTCTAACAGCTTGCAATCAGCTAAATGCTTGTGCTGTTTGTGCAGGCGTTTGACCATCTCTGCTGGTTCCACGTTGCGTGTGTTTGTTACCACTGGTTTCCGAAATCCCTGTCTGCACAGATACCTTCCTAATGGGGAAGAAATGCGGCTGTACCTCTGGGAAATGCATGGGGAGAGTGCCGCTGCGTGGTGGCACGGGGAATTCCACTCACCCTTCTCTCGGAGGGCTCTGATGGATGGCGAACTGCTGTGTGCGTCCCGGTGCACGGGCTGGTGGGCACGGTGCTCTCGGCAGCAAAGGGTGCGCAGCCCTGCTTCCCGTTGTGACCAAGGAATGTGAGAACAGGATTCCAGACTGCCAAAAAAAGCAGCAGTTTACATTTGCGACACCGTTTTCAGTTGGTATAAATGCATGAGCCGCACATTTTCAAATGGCTGTACTGATTTGCAGTCAGATATTCAGCTCAAAAATCTGATTGTGTCTCTCTACTGCACTTCCATGATCTCTGTCTTAGCAGGGAGAAATGTCCCTCGCTTCACAATCACACCTTATTCATGTCATTGCTTTTTGGTGCTATGATGTCCATTTGTGAGCAACTGTTTCCAAGGATGAAGTGCAGGAAAAGTAAAATGTCATCAAAGATCTGTGAACACCTTGAGACCTCACTAAGAACTGCAAGCACTGCCATCAGACCGGACTGATCTGCTGCACAAACACGAGGTCAAACATCCCACTAGTTTCATGGTTTTGTTGCTCTCTTTTCTTTTTTGTTGTAAGAAAAATATTAAACATTGAAGTGTTACTTACATGTTAACAATATTGTAATGTTTTACAAGGGCTGCTCCAAAAGTAATGCCTCCTGTGTTATTTTGCTGGTCCGTGACATCGGAGGTGGACGGTGGTGGGATGGCAGTAGAGACTGAACCTTCTCTCCTCTATTCTGTGACATGGAAGCGCGCATGAAGCAAAGGTGGATCGTTGAATTCCTCCACGTGGAAAAAACGTGCCACCCATTGGCAGCCTGACACTTTCTGAGCGTCGATGGAGATCAAACAGTGGATGTGAGCGCAGTGTGGGCTGTTTCAGCAGTGGCAACAGCAGCAGTGGGTCACTTCTCTGCAGGCTTTTGTTCATCGCTGGCTAAAATGCATCGCTAATGGTGATGGCAGTGTTTTGTAGCTGAGAATTTGCTCTTTCTAATAGTGTTATTGTGCTCCCTGTATTTGTTGTGCTTTCCATGGAAATAAATAGGAGGCATTACTTTCAGAGTTACTTATGGATATGTGGCCCAAGGCAGTTCCACTTCACTCACTGCAGCCCAAGCGAAGCAAAAGGTTGGACACCCACATATTAGAGCATCTCTTTGAAGTTAATGGGAGCATTCCTGATTTCTCCCCAGGATTTGGGTTGTTCCTTGTAGGAGAACAGGAGCACCACTTCATGCACTCCCGTTTTGCTGTCTTTTGCCTTCCTCTCTCTCTCCTGGTCTTTTGACAAAGTTAAGACAAAACGTGTTCTTCTGTCGTGTGTGTTAACATCCTGCCTTTCCTCAAGGGAGGGTGAAATAAAGGACAAGAGCAGGACACAGAAAATACGCTGTGTCCTGCAGTTCTCTCTCAACAGTCTGCTGCACACTGTCTCAGCCATGGACAACACAACTTTCTCCTGCTCAGGGACTTAGGGCTGTGCTGTCTTGCATCATTTCTGGCAATGATGGGGCTGCACCGTCATCACCTCCCAAATACAGAATGCATTCTGCACCCAACAGTGCTAATACTGAGAGTGAAGCCTTCTTACTCCCCTGCCCTGGCATCCTCATCACTTGGTCATTGGCGTTACTTGGTAGCTTGTGATTGCTTTTCAGTGCCTTTTAGCTCTAGGTCCTTACATGTTACACCTGTGGCTAGCAAATTTCCTTTGGTTCTGCTCTGGAGAAGGGAACGCTTCCTTCTGAAGCTCAGTTGTTTGTTATAAGGTTGAATGGGCAAAACACAACAGAAAGCACCTTGCTGGGAGCATAGCCTGTGGGCTGTACCTGCGCTGTGCAGCCCTGCAGCTAATCCATCAGTATGCTGCCTGGTTCTTCACAGACCTCCTTCCAAAACAGCTCAATTTCATGAGCTCTTCAGCCTGATCATAAGAGAGTTGGTGGCCTTCAGAAGTATGTGTGAGTTTCCCCCTGTAACTGTTTTTTTCACTCTTTTAAGACCTAGAAGGACTGCAGGAAGTGTCTTGAAGCTTCATGCAGGTTCTATACCGTAGAACTGAAGAAGGGAACACAGTGCATATTGCTATTATTGCTGCTTTAGCTGAATCTGCTTGATGCAGTGTCTGCGACACACCTCTGATTTTCTTACTGCGACGTGCAAGAGAACTTTCCCAAAGGGCTGCTGGCCCTGATGTGTCCCACACAGACACATCTCCCTCTGCACCTACACCTTCCCTGCACTATTTGGGGGCTGCTTGCTGCACCTGCTGGTCCACTCCCCAGCCCTGGGCTTCCTGCTCTCCCTGTTAGCTGGGGGAACCTCTGGTAAGGGCCGCTTGCTCTGGGCCTTCTGCGATGCTCTTGGTTCCCTCTGGGCACAAATGAGCACAATCCAGCCTTTCTCACTGAGATCTAGCCCTCCTTCATACTCAGCTATCTACGCTCTGCTGTCAGCTGCTGGAAAGCTGATTTTGTGTTTCAGAGCTCCGTCAGGGCCATCTCCAGGCTGCCTACCACAAGGTCTCCACACGGCTGCCTTGAGCAAGGTGGGCACAATTCTACTTCCAGCAGCACCTCACCTGCCTGCAGCAGAGCTGCTCCCACTCCGCTTCTCATTCTCACTGCTCATTCCTAAGGCTCTGGTTTTTGGAGGCTTTCCAGCAAGTCCACAACTTTCTCAAAGTGAGATTTTGCAACCCTGTGTCATCAGGAGAGTTGGAAATGCTGTTGAGCATGACGTGAAAGAATTAAGAAATATAGTATTATGGAGCCCTCTATTACAGTGATAAAACAGAGCATAGCAAGTCTATTCCTTATCACATGGAAATCACACCTCAGCCTAATCTCCAGTTAAAATATTCATTAATACAGCCTGAATGATAAATATATGTAGAGTAATTACTGTGGCACTAGTTTTACAATTATGAGAAGCAGGCTTGTGCACATGAGAGGTTCTGACAAGATCAGGATAGCGGTGAATGAGGCCCTTTATTTACACCTGTCTAACAGAAAGGGATTATACACAAATGAATCTATTGGTATTAGCCTGCATGTATCGTGCTATACCGTAGTGACCAGCCTGGTTTCTGGAAGAGTGAAGATAAGGGATAGGAAGGCAGGCAGAGGCTTGCACTGCGCTATGGTAAAATCAGGATGTCTCCTGGAGGAACCTGGTATCTATCTTGCAGACACATGGCAGCCTTGGTGTAGGGCGAGTGTCAGTGAAAACACACAAATCTGTTTGGGGACTCAAGAATAGAATCTTTGCTAATTTGGCTTTCTTTCACCTCTAAGGAAAGGGAATTTGGAGGATTCCTGTACATGAGGCTGCTACTGTTTTTCTGCTGATTGGCTCAGCTCACACTTGTTCCTCCTTCGTGAGACCGCATCGAGAGGAATTTCCTCAGGAGATGCAATCATGAGCAGCCTTAGCCCTGGCCAGACCCTGCCCTTCTCTGTAGCAGCTCCTCCATGGGGCTCCGAGGGCAGAAGCAGGGAGGGCAATGTCCCAGCCTCTCTCTTCTGTGTTGGATGACCAGGATGCAGGTCTCAGTTTTCGCACAGCGCTCTGCTCTTATGTGTGCTGCAAAGAGGGAGCTCAAATGGACGTGATGGGCAGGATGGAGAGTTGGGTGGGAAGGAGCCTTATGAGCTTCAACAGGGGCAATGTGGGGTCATACAACTGGGGGGAAATAACTGCATGCATCAGTACAGTCAGGCTGAGCTGCTGCAGCGATGCTGTGCAGAGAAGGACCTGGGGGTTCTGGTGGGCAGCAAGCTGCCCATGAGCCAGCAGTGTGCCATGGTGGCCAAGAAGGCCAGTGGTATCCTGGGGGTGCATTACAAAGAGTGTGGCCAGCAGGGCTAGGGAGGTGATCCTCCCCTCTGCTCTGCCCTGGTGAGGCCACAGCTGGAGTGCTGCGTCCAGTTCTGGGCTCCTCAGTGCACAAAAGACAGGGAGCTGCTGGGGAGAGTCCAGCGGAGGGTGACAGTGATGGTTAAGGGCCTGGAGCATCTTCCTTTCAAGGAAAGGCTGGGTGACCTGGGGTCAGCCTGGAGAAGAGGAGACTGAGAGGGGGTCTTATGAATATTTAAAGGGCAGGAGTCAAGTGGATGGGGCCAGGCTCTTTTCAGTGCTGCCCCGTGACAGGACAAGGAGCAGTGGGCACAGGCTGCAGCATAGGAAGTTTCGTATGAACAGGAAGATGTCTTTACTGTGAGGGTGACAGAACACTGGAACAAGCTGCCCCAGAGAGGTGGTGGAGTCTCCTTCTTTGGAGATATTCAAAACCCACCTGGATGCTTTCCTGTGCAACCTACTGCAGGGAACCTGCTCTAGTGGTGGGTTGGACTGGGGGATCTCCAGGTGTCCCTTCCAAGCCTCACCATCCTGTGATTTGGAAAAAGCTGTGTGTGCAGCCTCCTGACACTGAGGCTGCCCAAGGGCAGAAATCCTGGGATTTGAGTGCAGGGGTGGAGGGATCAGGGATCCCACCTGCCTAAGAGAGGCTTTGATGGGACCCTTGCGTACCTGGCTGTGCGGAAGCAGCATGTGGTAAAGCTGCCATACGAGCAGGTTCTTATCAAAACACTGATATCAAAGCAGTCTTAATTCCCCAGCCTCAGAAACATACAACTATCCCATATCACATGGCAGCAATGGGCTCACCACTTCATTGCATTTGTAAATGGCAGGATAAGGATTGCTAACACGAAGTCCAGGCTGAAACAGGCAGTTCTACCTTCTGTAAAAGGGTTGCGTGGTGTAATAAGGAGCTGGTCAACAAGGGAGGAAAAAGAAGTGTTAAGTCGATGGAAGGGACAGCTTGTGAAATGGATGGGAATGCTGTAAAAAAATGATCTTGTTTTATGTTGCTTAAAGGGCCTGTGTGATCCTTGGCTGTTAAACCACAGGAGTGACACAGAGGAATTAATTTTACCTGTGGTTTAACGGGGGTCAAGGCAGCTTCTGAAGCAGGGCACACCATTTTGGTGGCCCTCTGAAAAGGTATTAATGTTTGACACTGAGGAAAGGGACACAGAAATGATAAAAAAAAGAAAGAGAAAAGAAAAAAGCTTTGCAATGTGAGGCTCGAGAAGCTCATTCTGCTTAATTTAATTATTTTTATTTTTATTTGAAGAACAGTGTGAGTGGCCTCGATAACAATGCGGGAGCATCGCCGAGCAGGGAGGCGGGGAACAGGTAGGCCGGGTGCTTATCTGAGGGAAGGATGATAAGAGCTGGAGCCGGAAAGCACAGGAATCAAACTGTAAATTAGGCATCCTGTTAAAGGGATTAATGTTGGAACACGTGTCCAGGGGCGGTGGCAGATCCCCCACCCTATTGTGTCCTTGGATCAAGAATACGTCGTTTTCTGGGAGAGATGCTTCAGTCCAATACAAAAGATCCGGGCTCAGGCCAAGGGTAATGATGGGATGGCGGTGGTGTATATGCAGAATGGCCTAATTATTTCTTTGCTAATGAAATGATGAAGTGCTGACATGAAATTAAAGACACTATCATCTGTTATATGCCCAATAGGACTAAACAGGGCTGCACGTGACAACTTATTTACCTGACATTTCCTAACTAGAAGTTTAATCTCTGCAACACCAGTAATGCTCTTTAGCGCTGTTAAAAGCGAATGGCCAGCAGGCTCTGGGTTAGTGCTGCAGAACGGAGTCTGGGTTCTCCTTGCCACGTGCAGGTTCCTCCATTTCATGCAAAGGGAAGCAGTCGGGGCTCTGACCCAGCCACAGTGCCTGCTCGAACAGCACACATGCAGCTCTGCCTTGGGGGAGATTTTAAAAATAGCAATGAATAATGCTAAAATAATATTAAGTGTTCAGTAAGAAAAGGGAGAAGTCTGTGTATCTCAGTAACAGTGCGGGAGGGTCTGTGCAGTGTGGCATTTGGTAGATGAGCTGGACAGATGTCAGGCTTTAGATTAAGAGATAATAATTTCCAGGTGCTCAAATGCATCCGCTCAGTTATGATTTTTGGATTACACGTTGCAGGGGGTGATCGGTGGCTTTTCCCAACATCAGCGTTGCTGTTGCTTTATTAGGAGCTCTGACAGAGCCGCTTTGCCTAAGGTGCACGGTGGGAAACGTCTCTCTTTCCAAACCAAATGCTGTCTATGTATGAGCAAGGCACTGCCCGCTGTGTGCGCCATCCCCACCCCGAGGTGAGGGGACTTCCCTGCGGTCACGTCAGAGGCATGTGGCAGCCCTGGGATCCAGGCACGCTGCTTGAGCTCTGTGTGCATCGTTAGCCTGGAGCTGAGCGTTCCCATGTTAATAAGGTCAAGAGTAATATTCTGCAGTGGCTCAGGTGCCTTTGGTGATGCTTTTGGAAGTTGCTTAGGAACTCAACTTGATTTTTTGCATGGGTGGCTCTGAGAAACATTGCTGTCTGGGTTATTTAGTTGTACTGTCTGTGTAAGCAACTTACTGCTGGACAATCTCAGGCTCTCACGGAATCACAGACTCGCAGGGGTTGGAAGGGACCTGAAGGGATCACGGAGTCCAACCCCTGCTAAAGCAGTTCCCTGCAATCGGTCACACAGCTCGGTGTCCAGATGGGTCTTGAACATCTCCACAGAAGGAGACTCCACCGCCTCTCTGGGCAGCCTGTGCCAGCGCTCCACCACCCTGACCGTAAAGAAGCTCTTTACATGTTAGTACAGGACTTCCTATGTTCAAGTTTTAGGCTATTGCTCCTTGTTCTATCGCTGCACACCACCGAGAAGAGCCTGTCCTCATCCATTTGCCTCCCAGCTCCCTTCAGATATTTACAAACATCAGTCAGATCCCTGATCTCCCTTGGACACTGCAGAGACTGCAGTTCTTAACTCCCTGCTTTTGCTAACGGTGATGTGCTGAAAACCCAGTGCGTGTCTGACGGGTACCGAGGCAGTCACACAATGAGTGTTCCCAGCTCTAAGGGTTGTTCACATCATGAATGTACAGTGCCTAAATCAGAGCCGTGCAACATCTCCTTTCTCAAGGTGTGTAATCAGCCGAAAAGTCAGCTTCCCGTCTTCATCTGTGACTTACCAGAAGTGCTCCGAGCGCGTTTTGCACTTGCATTAACAACTTTGTCGTCACAAGCCTTCCTGAGGCCGCCACCTGCTTGGGTTTTCTGTTTGCTTTTTCAGGGTCAGCGTGATTCCTGCACGCCTCTGTAAAGAGGGAAACGTGTGAAACGACGCGTCCCCTTCACTCCTGTCACTCCGGGTCTCGCTTCCAGTGAGGGCAGCGCTGGGCGGCTGGCTGTTGGTGGTCGGGCTGCGGGTTTCTGCTCTGTCACTGCCCGTGCGGTGTGATTCCAGGCAGCTGGGCGAGCGCGGTTTCGCTCTCTGCCACTGCTCAGGGCTGCCATCAGAAGGGGAGCGCTGGCAGTGCTCGCGCTGCTGTCCATAGCGCAAACTGGGAGCGCTCGGCTCGCTGCGGGACTCCAGCAATGTGTGCGCACAGAGGCTCCGTGTAGCTGCTCCTGCCTGCGCGCAGAGTGCCGGCTGCTGGGCTCTGCCTCCTGCCCGCGGCTCTGGTGCTGCCAGCTCCTCACCAGGTAACCTCTCCCTTTCCTACCGCCTGCTCTGCAGGGCTCGTCTGCAAGGCGCTGGGGTTCGGAATCCTCCTCTCGGTAACAGAGAGCCTGTGAGCGGGTACGGCCCAGGATTTGGGCTGCCCGGCGCCAGGCAGGAGGCACGGGGCCGTTTCCTGGGGCTGTGTGTGCTGTGGTGTTCTGTGGGTGCCCATGTCCGGACTGACCGTGATGGTAACTGCAGGCAAGTGAGGCTCGATGCCTTCTCAAATCAGAGAGGACTGTGACTTTGGTTTTGTTTCAGTAGCCACAGATTTCTCTTTATCCTCTTATTTCCCCCCAGATACTGTTGTTTTTCTCCACTGTTTTATATTTCTTTTTGGTGGTGGTGCCTGGACAAGGACACCAAGAGACAGGAGAGCCCTTCAGTGCACATCCAGGGCTCCATACAAATTCTTTAGGGCAGAATCTTTACGTGTTCCTAATGTGTAGGGGTAGGATGTCTGCAGGTTGCACGGAGGCATTAAATGTTACCGTGTGGCTTGGTGATTTTGGAGGGGGATCTGAGACCTTGGGCTTGACCTCAAGACTTGAGGTCCTGCTGTTGGTGAACATTCCTTGGATGGAGATGTGAGCTTGGCCCTGTTTGCCAATTTGCCCAGTGTGGGGCTGGAGAGAGGTGCTGCGGGGCTCAGGGCATTGAGTGGTGGGCAGCCCTGCCCTGCACTCAGTGCTGCTCTGTGCCTGGGGCAGGAGCTCCAGCTTGGCCCCAGTGTGGGCATGTCCTGGTGCTCAGCAGCATGGGGCTGCCTGGCAGCCCACTAGGAGAGTTCTGTGCTGGGCAGTATGAATGGGGCCATGGTGCAGCAGTGACTTTACATAGGGCCTGTCTCGTTCCGCGGGCAGGGGCAAGGTCTTCCTTTTCTGATGAAAGAATGGGATTTTTGAGGCTAGCTGCCACAGAGACATGGTGGTACTTCTGTGATCAGTGGTGGTATGGATTAGGGCAAGCAAGGTGCCTCGCAGGGCATCTCAAGTACCTAGGCAGTGAAATGGATTGGCAGGCACTGCACCAAACGTGGGGCCTTTCACAAAGGTCTCTTGTGCTGAATATGGATACTGAGAATATGGGAAATGGGGAACAGAGACTGCTCATGCCCACATCATTGCCTGAAACTGTCACCAGCGGCCCTTCTCCCCAGTAGCTGTGCATGCGTCCGGCTCTGTCTCGTAGTGGATAGGAGCTCACAGGCTAAGGACCTGGCCCAGCTGGCTGCACATGCCCCCTCCTGCCCCGCTCAGGTTCTTCCCTTTGGCCTCAGCACACCGAGCAGTCGGGAGCTACGCACCATTTTGTGGATGGGGAACTGAAAGGCATGAAGGTGCTTTCATTCGGGTTACGCAGAGCTCTGAAATGAAGTCGGAAATGTGACTGCAGGCAGAAACGCACAAGTTCCCGTTCATGCCTTGAGCTGGTCTCTAGCAGTGATGTGAAGCATGGAAATCTGTACAGCTCCTCCATCTATTGTCCTCTGTAAGCATAAATGCTTTGTCTTCTGAGCTGGCTGTTCTATCGGTCAGGATCTGCTGGAAGTTGGCTTGCTAATTGAACTGGGTTGAAAGTTCTTCCTATTAACATACATGGGCACTGATTTGTTTAATTTGTTTTTCCCTTGCTGAAAGTTCTTCAGCCTGTGCTTCTCAGGTAGCTGAGTCAGGCTGTCCCCAGAGACCTGGGAGAATCTTATCATATTCACAAGTGTTGAGCTCTGGTTGGAAAAGTCACAAATGACTACCAACATGCTCAGGAGAAATGGTCACCTGCACAGAACCAGGAAGGTTTCCTTGTTCAGCCTCGCAAGCTGGAGGAGATCTGACCCACGTGTTAAAATAAATCTGGTGGAGTGGGCTCCAAATGGAGGAGAGAAATACTGCTGCTGAAGGGCTGTGGTGCAAGAATGAATGACACTAAATTGGCCTTGAGAGCATAAGACCAAAGAATATGTAGACCAGCCTCCCAAAGCTGTGAGGGAAAGCATCTAGAGAGGTTATTTATGTCTGTGATGTGATTTACGAGGCTGTGACAGTTAACCTGCTTTTGCCACAAACTTGATTTAGTGCCCCAGAACTTCCTCATTTCCACAGAAGAATATGCCAGATAAGGGGTGCCTGCTGCTGCCACCACTCCTCCCCAGGGAGGTGCTGCAGTGTGCTGCCTTGCTTCTCGGACAGAGGACTCCATGGGGCACCATGACAAGCTGCAGGACTTCTTGCTCCGGGTGAGCTCTGGAAAGATGTGAGCATTTGATTTCTCGGAAGGTGAAAGTGATTTCTTACAACACGGGTGCAGATCATTCCTGCGATCTCACTGAGATGGAAGGTTTCTCTCTGCCCCGCTTTCTTAATTCCCTCCTGTAGATGCCTTTTCTCCTCCTCTGGCTGATGCAGGGCTTGGGCCACATCTTCCCTCCTCTTGCAGTAGGGGGACTGAGAGGGACCACGTTCACATCAGTGAAGCCCGCTGGCTTTGTTTTGTCACACGTGACAGCAGTGGGAGTTGTGCTTTGCAGGTATTTTTTCCTGTTATTTCAGAGACAGCAGCAGTGCTAAGGCTATAATGAGGGCTCTCTCATAAGCATAACTCCCATTCCTCTTGGAGAAAGGCTTTGTATTTGTACGTGGGCACTGCAGCTAGGTCTGCTGGCAGCGCTTGCTGTGTATCGCAGGTTGAGGCATAGTGCTACACCCCCAGCACCCCGTGTCATGCTGCATTTCTCCCAGAGATGTAACACAACATTTAGCCTCCCCAGGGAAGCAGCAGTTCTGCTGTGTGATTTGCCTCTCCAAGTCAGCACCCAGTTCCCAAGGCTCACTCTGAAGTCTATGGAAAGGGAAAAGTCCCTTGGGAAGAGTACTCAGTACCACGTGTTGGTCTTCAGCTGCATTGCCATCAGGAGGAGCTTTTCTGCCCTGAGGACTCAGGTGTGGGAGAAAAACTGCCTTCCTACAGCTCATCTCTGAGGTGGATGGGAAACGCTAGGCTGCATGGCTCCGCTGGGACTGCGTCAGGGACACGAAATGCTTTGCTTCAGGTGAGGGCTCCACAGCACAGCCAAGGCCCAACGACTGCCAAAAACACATCGTCGCCCATCTACGTCATTTTCAGAATGCGTGCGTGCTGAGATAAAGGTCACCTGGGGCTCACAGTCCTGTGGGTGGGTTTTGTAGACCTTGTGGCCCTCCTGGATGTGCAGGAGGGAACCGAGCGCCGCTGGATGCTCCCCAGCAGTGAGCGCAGCGACCCTAGAAAGCATCCTTGGTTTTTGGCGTGCAGTGAGAGTCGGTATTGATTTGTTTTTCTCTCTGTATGAATGGGAAGCTGTTGTTACAAAGCCTGAAGTAGAACTCCAATGTCTGCTTTTGCTTTGTACCCTCCTCTCTGTTGAGTCATGTAAGCCCTACAAAAGCTCAAAGGAGTGATGCTTGTATAGTTCTGCTTGTGCTTTCCTTTCAGACCAGGCTTCGAGAAGCGTGTGCCTTTGGTGGGTGATGGGAAGGATGCACAAAGACTCAGCTGTCTCCCAGCAGTCTGCGTGCTTGCGTGCCCTCCTGGCTGCAGAGAGCCTGCCAGGTATGTGGGAGGCATTGCAGAGCGTGTCGGTCCGGCAAGATGTGGAAAATGATCATCATGCAAGAAGTGGCTTTCTTTGCATCTGGGGGAAAATGACTTCTGTACGCAGTAGTTGCTCTCACTTGATTATTGTCACATAAGACCTCGATTTAATGCAGGTTTCAGTTACAGGAAGCTCACAAGAGAGGCCGTGTCAATAAGAGCAATGGCTGTAGTGCCTGTCACGACCGCATGCGTTTCTCAGGAATAGAGAACGAAGGCTGGAAGCTCTCCTGCTGCCTCGGCCAGAGGTGGTGTCAGGTTCTGCGTGTCCCCTGTGGTGCCACCAAGCAGACAGCGCAGAAGAATAAATAACAAAAATGCTTAACTGTGCTGTGCTGATAGGAGGGCAGACTTCTATCACCCAGCCAGAGGTCCATGCGTTATCTTTGACAGCGCCCGCCATACCCCATCGTTCATCCCATCCCTTATGCTTTGGCGGTACCTGGATAAATGGGGGGAAAAATGCACATATATTTCTCAAGGATGCATTTATGTTTCCTGCATAACTTTTCCGCGTTAACATTATGACCTGAATCCAAAGAGGCTCCGACCTGCTTTCCAGAGACTGCATTCTGAGGCAGAAGCCATGCTGCCAGAGCAGCTCACCTCCTGGCGGGGATCTGGCCCACGCTTACCTTCTCTGGCAACACCCACTGCCTTCCTGCAGGCACTGGGGCAGGCTGGGGCTTGCCAGACATCAGACAGCCCATGTGCCAGCACAGGGCTAGAGGAGGCACAGTTCTGAACAGTAAATGCCAGCAGAGGGAAGAGGAGCTGGACCGGAGGGCAGAACATTTGTTATCATCTCAATTAAGGCCCTCTTGTCATTGTAACATGAACATCTGATCAATCTACAAAGCTCCAGTAACGGTTTGTAAAAGCACAGCTTCTCTCTGAAAGAGACTGCCAATGTGTTTCATGTTTATCTCTCAGGGACTTGGTAGCAACCGTGTGTGGCTTGCAAGTACAAAGACGTGTTTTTTTCCTAACTGCCTGCCCTCCAGATGCAGCCTGAACCCAGAGCTGAGCTCTGCCTTTCCATCAGCCTCTGATCAGAGGTTCTGATAGAAGCGCTCAGTGTGCAGCAGCACCTGCAAGCTGGGCCCCAGCAGTGCGTGCAGAGGACTGCCAGGGCGTTCAGCAGGTAGCTGGGAACTGGAACTAGCTCCTGCTCTCCAGCATCGCTTTGAAAACAGCCACACTGTTCTACAAGGTGCTGCTGTGCCCTTACAGTCACACTGACATCACCTCAGGTACAGCCTGCTGGAGAGACAGAGCGCTCAGCAGCACTCAAGGCAAAAAGCTGACAGAGCTGTTTAGGGGTGCTGTTGTTACCTCTCATTGTTAAAGGGAGAAAGGAGAAACCAACAGGCGGAGCAAACAGCTGTAGAAGAGGAATAGAAGAGCTTCTAAAGGCAAGTCAGACTGGACTTGCAACCTCCAGCTGAGAGGAGAAGGCAAGTGTTTTGTACAGGACGTGTTTATACCTCTGCTTTCCTTAGAAAGCAAGGATGCTGCTTTCCCAACAACACAGTTACCAGCTCTTTATTTTGCAGTGAGTGTTACAGAGCAGTGAGGATTCATCCAGCACTGCCAGCTCCTTCCTCCTTTTGTGCAAGGAGAACAAGGTCTGCGGGAGGCCACGTGCCTTGTCCAAGCCAACAGCTTGTCCAAGCTGGCAGCTGTACGCACCTTGTTGGCTGTGTGTTCCCTCATGTGCAGGGAAGAGAAATGACCCCACATCCTATGCTGTCCCAGCTGAGCTTCTGCTCATGGTCCCTTCCCTCCCACACCTGCTCTGGGTGTGAGGCTGTGAAGGCCTGCAGTCAGCCTGCTGTCTGCCCGGCAGTAATGCCAGAGGAGGAACCTCAAGAAGCAAGGAAAGTCATTGGTTTCCTATGTGCTCTCAACAGCTTATGATCTGGGTTATTTCTGGGAACAAAGAAGTCAGTTCAAGGCTTGTTCCAACCAAAGCAGGCACTGAGGGGAGCGTGGGGACTGATGATCCTGCTGATACAGAGCTTGTGTAAGACCAACTAGCATTCAGGATCCAAGCAAAATCCAGGCCTGGGTGACTAGCAAGTAGTGAGCCTTGTGCAGGGCCGGAGGCTCAGTGCTCTGCAGTGGGTCAGCTCATCACTCCTGCGGTCCAAATGGTGCCTATTCAATCAGTGACAGGGAACAGACTTCTGAGAGGCAGCTCCAGGTACAAATTCACTTCTTTGGCAGTTTGAACCCTAATACATTCTGGTGTAAGGCGCTCTTTGCTGTGGTATCTGATAATGCAGGAGCTCTAACTGAAGCTTTACCCTTGACTATGGTGGTTATGACTTCCCCACTGCCGCTCTGCCCCCCACCTGCTTCCTCCCCAGACTAAGGAAGCCTACAAAGAGGGACTTCAGGGAGCAGAAAACATCTTCTTTGTCAGCCTGGATAAATCTGGCTAGCAAGGGAGAAAGGTAGATGCAGATGCCAACGTTCACTCACCTGTGGCAATCACCTCCTTTAGCTAAAAACCCCGGAAAGCTGAGGAATGGGCCGTGTAAGAGAACGGTCCATTAACATTTATACAGCACAGTTGTGTTTCCAAATGTCTGCTTAGTCCCAGGCTCTCCCAGCTGATAAAAGCAATAGCAAGCTGTCACACCTGATTCTCTCTCTCCAGCCCTGCAGGTAGAGGAGAATCTGTAACAATATTGGGAAGGAAAGAGGAGACAAGTTCTCTTTGCTATTCCATGGGAAAATAAACTGTTGGATTATTGTCTGGAAACTGCAAAGTGCCAAGATGAGCAATGAGAGGCTGGAGAACCCTGGTCCCTCCCCGCTGACTGAAGGCCTGAAGAGAAAGAGGGGAAGACCAAAGAAACAGCCACAGGTGAGTGCGTATCACCCAAAGAGCCTGCCTGAGGTGCCCAGTGTTAATCTGGTAGGATCTGCAGGCAGTAAAGAGCAAGGAAAGCTACGGTTTTGTGTAGTAAATATTAAGGCTATTCAGGAAAGCAGCAGCATGCGTGCCCTGGGGTATCAGCCACTGGTGTCAGAGGAGCTCCGGTGTCCCCATGGAAAGCTGCTCAGACCAGGGAGTGGAATGGGAGGAGCTGCTCAGCTCTCTGCTGCAGTCTGGAGACTTTTGGATGTCACAGCCCTCTGCCTCTGCACCAGTAGTTGGATGGAAGGCAACCATGGGCTGTTCTCACCCTATTCCGGGTGCTTTGGTTGGGATCCTAGCAACTCATTCATTTCCCCAAGCCAGAATGTAAAAGGAATTAGGGGTATTGCTGCCCATCTTCTCATGTGTTTCAGCATCAGGAAAAGCAGAGACAACCAGGTAGGCTTGTCAGGAGTGACCCTGCTGAATTTTCTCTTTATTGCAGGAGGAGGCTGTGGGACCAGTGCCGGAGAAAAAGCCACGAGGAAGGCCAAAAGGAAGCAAGAAAGTGGGCAGTGTAACTGGACAAATGGTAACAGTGAATGGCTTGTGTGCTTTACCAAGGGGAGGAGAGATGCTGGCTGTATGAGAGGGACAAGTGGGGAGGTTTCTCTTAAGATGGACAGGGGAAGGCTGCCCCTATTTCGGTTCACCTTTAGGTGCTGCCATTGGACCCACCAGTTCCTGCAGCCTTTGTCTGAACTCCCCCAGCCCTCCTGTGCTGCCACTGCCTGCTCAGCACTTCCTGCTGGTGTTTGTGCTGCATGGTTTCCATGCAGTGACAGTCAGTGCAATTCGGTGGGCGCTTCCTCCCCAGCTGTCCTCCTCCCCCAGCTCCGGCTCTTTCTGCTGCTTGTCCTGCAAGAACGTTATGCAGGGTTCACTTTGGCCGAGTTAAGTGTGTTAGTGGTGGTGCCCAGCAGATGTGAGAGCTGAAAATGTATATGTTGTTTCCAATGTAGGTAGAACCTCCTGCTGGGAAGAGGCCCCGAGGAAGGCCCCGCAAGTGGGTGAGTGCAGTGCTCAGTCCTTCTCCTCTCCTCCAGGTGCAGAGCTTTGGGTGGTAGTGGGAGGTCCTGCTGTGTTTGTTCTTCTCAATCTCTGCAGTGACACGCAGCTGAGCTGGCCTGATGGTCATACACGTGTGGGAAGCTCTGAGTGCCCTTCCAGTGCCCCAGCCCCACGGCTCAGCTCCCGTAGCAGGCCGGGAGAGCTGCTGTGCTTGGGACGTGTCAGTCCATCACAGCACTTTCCCAGGCTGGGAGGCCAGGGCACAGATTCCATTCTCAGGCACAGGGGCTGTCGTCCCAGGAGTCCTGAAACACTGCAGCGATTGCTCGGCATGTCTGGTTGCTTCTAAACAAGAAACTTAGAATTAAGCAAAAAAGGGAAATTTGGTGAACAGCAAAACGGTGAGTGCTGCCAGCAGGAGGCTCTTCTCTGCAGCCAGCAAAAGATTAGTGAGGATCAGTAGCTGGAAGATGAAGGCTTAGAGAAAAAAAAAGCCCCACACTTCTAATCAATAAGGATATTCAGTCCTGCAAACAAGTAATGGCCTGGGATCTATCCTTGTGGGTGATTTAAAAACCAAAACAAAGCCACGCAGATCCCACAGACTGTTCCATTTATTGCGCAGTTGTTACCACAGAGAATTGCAGGCCAAAGCCACACTGTGCACTCACTGCAGCAGTCCAGAGGTGTTCAGTCAGAAGCCATGCCTCTTGTTCCCCAGGTTGCATGGATTGGAGGTAGCACTCTAAAAATAAACAGAGAGGTGTTTCCTGAAGGCTTGAAGGCCTGAAGGTGGTCTGAAACCTTCTCCTGAACGAGAGGTTTGTCACTGCTTTGTGGAGCTGCGCTGGCAGTACGCTCACTGCAGTCCGAGCAGTCTCCAACACACCAGAAGCTATAAACTGCTTTACAGCAGAATTTCAGACTCCTGAGGCAAACACGGGGATTTCAGGGAGCACAAAAGCTGACCATTAGGAGTTATTTTGACTTGCAGCTCACCTGGAAGGAAATATCTAGGAGAGGAGTGTTAGTGCTAAAAAGAAGCAGTGATGAGAGCAGAGAAACACCAGGCAGGATGCGTTCACTGTGTGAATAGAGACTGGTATTCAAGTGGTTGCATGCAAACCAGCAGCCCAGGGCTGGTTTTGATCCTTCCCAGGGACCAGTGAAGGTCAGGGCTTTGCAGGTTGCTTGGGAGCAGCCTGGGTATTAATGAATTTGAGACTGGATAAGAAAGAGAGCCATCTGCAGGTGCGATTTGACCTGGCTGTGTGCTGGAGGGGAGGCAGAAACTGGGAGGAGAGAGGAAGGAGTCCTCAGCTGAGACAGCACTGAGCCTTAGTGGAAAGTGCCCAGGCACCAGGAGAAGGCAGAGTGGAGCTACTTGCAGGAGCACAGAGGGCTCTGAGTTTCCAAGGGAATGCAGGCTAGAATAACTTGATTTCTCTCTTGAACTGGTGGAGTGCAGAACTAGCACCCTGTCTTGGACGATGGTACAAACTGATGTGTCCTGTGCGGGTAGCTGTGAACTCCAGTGGGTACATGCAAAGGCAGAGGCCAAAGGACGGTGGAGGAGCTGGCGGGGAGTTTCTGCCATTCATCAACCAGTCTGAAACAGGCAGGTTTAACCTTCAGTAGTCCAGCAGTGCAGTTCTGTGCCCAGCCTGGTAGGGGACAGAGTAGGCAATGAAGCTCTGTGGGAGGGGGAAATTCAGTCCTCACTTCTGCTGTCACTGTGATGCAGGCTGAACCACAGCAGGGAGGCTGTGGCCACGGAGCTCTGTTATTGTAGATTTCTGGTAAGCAGAGAAGTGAAGTACGAGCTCCATCAATCTGGGGAGGGGTCTCAGAGCCCGCTTGTAAAACACCTGCTGGTAGAGCTGTCTGGTGGTGGCGGTGAGGGGCTGTGTGCTCCTGTGCTCCTTGTCCTTTTCAGAACCATAGGGTGCTCAGGGTTGGAAGGGACCACTGGAGGTCCATTAGTGCCAACCCCTGCTCAGAGGGGTTCTGGCAGAGCAGTGCTTGGGGTGCCCGGCCTGCAAGCATCCATAGTGTGCTGAAGTCCTTCCCAGCACCTGACATCTCTGATGGGTACCGGTGGGACAGGCAGCACTCTGCCAGCCATTCCGTGCTGTTACAGCCAGCAGTAGCTGCCATCCTGGGCTTAGGAGGGGCTGAATTCATGGAGCTGTGTGCCAGAGCTGTAACGTAAGGCGTTGCTGCACACAAAGACACGCAGAGCAATCTGTCATAAAAATCTCCGTCCTTTGATGCGTGCCAGTTTACTGAAGATGAAACTTTGTCCACACCGACTCTTTTGCTGTAATGCTTCAGAATGTTTTGCTCTCGCTTGGGTTAATGAAGCATTGTGATGCCTCAGTTTAAAATTCATTTAACACCTGAAGAGGTTTTATCAGGGGGAGGGGAAGCAAGAAGAAGCGGAGCAGACCTTTGGTTTTGGATTTTCAGAGGACAAAACTCCTTGCTTTTCAGGACAGGAAACTATCCTGACATATTAGAGGTGTTCTCCAGGCTAAAAACCAGTTCTCCACTCTGGGGAGGTTTTTCAAGGCCTCATGTCAGACATGCAGTGGCTCAGGATGGACTCGGCGCCATTCAGAGCCTGCTGTGATTGTATGAGGACACCACACGCACTGCTGCATGCTTTCGTGTGCATTAGATTCATAGAATCACAGAATGGCCTGGGTTGAAAAGGAGCACAGTGATCATCTAGTTTCAACCTCCCTGCTATGTGCAGGGTCGCCAACCTATAGGAAGGCTATAGGAAGGGATGGCAGGTGGGCACACCTCCAGCACTGCACAGCCTGGTGCAAACAGCATTGATTCAAAGCACCGTGCTTTGCATCTACTTTGTGCATTTGCGATTTCGTCTCCTGGTACTGATGCCACGTGGGTGGTTCGTTCTGGTGTATCTCCTCACAGCCTCAGCCGGCGATACAAGGAGCATCTCAGGAAGGCAGCCCTCAGGGAAGCGGCGACATGGATGTGAACTCGGCGCCTGCCATGCAAGGTTAGCAATTAGACAACCAGGATCCCCTGGGGCTCAGTGTGCAACCACGCTCCTAGCAAGCCACACGTGTGCCCCCACAGCACCGGCTGCAGTCCTTCTGCAGATCCGACCAACAGAGGAGCGTTTGGAAGGGCTCCAGGAGCACAGGAGGGAAACGTGTTTCTTCCATCTGATTTGGTGGTGACTACTTGAGCAGAAGGGGAGGCAGAAAGCAGGGGATGGGAAGAGTCTCTATATTTATCTTAATACGAAGTCATTTTTCTGTGGCGATGGCTGCTGTTGCAGTACAGCTGAGTGAAATTGTCAGGCTGTGTTAAGATAGCAGGCTCTCGCTTCCTACGTGAAGGTCTTACCTTACCTAAAACTATGAAGAGCCCTCAGCATTTGGGACTTGCTGGTGTTACGGATTTGTGCCAGCCTGTTTCTGGCAGTCGTGCTCTCTCCTTCCAAGCTGTGCTCTGTGGCAGCACCATGGGAGATGCTTGTGCATCAGCAGCACAGCAGTCACGGCACCGGCACGTTTCTGTGCAGGGCTGGGAGCTGCATAAGCTGCTCTGAGATGAGGTGACAGATAACTGTCACTGTCAGGGGAACACACAGATGTACCATCCAGAGCCCCGGTTGCATTGCAGCCGTGGGAAAGTACAAATTCAATCCAGCCTGTGCTGCTGAGGGCTGCCCTGAGCTTGGGGCCAGCAAAACCTGCACGCAGCTGAGCCTTACCTCTAGCGAGCATCACAGGAGGTGATTCATTACGTGCTTTCCCCTGAGTGGGAGGTGGCAGAGAGCCAGCAGCCCAGGAGAGACAGATGTTGCCTTGCTTTGCCATGTGGTCAGCACAGCTGCTCCCTGTCCCGCTGCCGTTACGCTGCAGCACGCCGTGTTAGAAGCGACCCAACTGACACCAGGCAGACAAACCAACCCCTGGTTCTTACAGAGTCCCTGGAAATGCTGTGTGATAAAACTCTGGAGCAGTTGGCCTCAGCTGCTCAGTTCAGCTTCCTCTGGGGTTCCTGCTCCCGTATCGCTTCCTGCCACCGAGCTGTGCGCTGACAGCAGCGGGGCTGCGGGCAGTGAGCTCACCCCCAGCCCCACAGCACCTTCCAACAGTGCTCGAGCATCACCCAAACCCGCAGCCCGTGTGAGTGTTCCTTCTCCCTGCAGTCTGGGTGGGCCTGAGGGCAGCAGCGTGAGCAGTGCTTCCCTCCTGTCGCACTGAGGTAGGACCAGATGTGATGGAGCAGTACCTCTGTGGTCTCTGTGGGTCAGGGCTTAACTTGCTTATCACTGCTCCTGTGCTACTCATGCTGCCCTGATATCTGCTACCAGGAGTTTGCAGCATGATCTTCTGCTCTGGGCAAAGACAGAGCTTCTAGCTATTGTGGGATTGATTGGTTTGCTTTTTCCTTTCAGGTGAGGGGCTTTGAGCCCCCATGCTGTGGGAGGGCATGGAGGAGCCGTGTGCCTGCTGGTTCTGCAGGCTGGTCCTGCCCAGCTCTCAGTGGGAAAGACATTTGTCCCGACTTCGTGTCTGCAGCACTAAAAAGAATTCCCAAAATAAACAATGACCGCCTCCCTGCCTTTCAGTCAGGCCTTTCTGGGGAGAATAAAGAAGCAGGAAGAGCTGAACGAGAAATGTGCAAGACTTACAAGCCTGCCTTGGAGCAGCAAAGAAAGATGAGCTTCTTTAGAGCTAGCCTTATATTTTTCCCATGGCCTTTGCAGCTGGGTATCCAGCCCTGATTTTCCCATGTGTGTTTGCATAGCAGAAGCCAGGGAACTCCAAGCAGGCTGTAGCTCAGAGGCTCTCAATAGCCTCACTCGGAGGCACGCTGCCAGGGGCTGCCATTCATGTCGGGCTTCAGCCTGAAGCCAGCACAGCAGCACGGGAACGCTGCTGAGAAGTTCTTTGAGTGCTTGGGAACAGATCCTCGCCGCCTTTTAACCTCATTCTGACTCTGCAATAGGGCATTTGGGCAGAGCTCTAACCCTTTGTCTCCCATCATCTTTCCCTATAGGCATCACTGGAAGAGACGGTTTCAAGCCCAGCAAAGCTGCTGCTGTTCGGAGGTCCCTGAGCAGCATCGCCGCCGCAGCTCAGTAGTGTGCTGCCTGCTCACGTCCTGCTGGAGCCAGAGGGCAGGAAAGCAAGCAGCACTCTTGCTGTTGCATTTCAGATTGTTCTTTGTGATGACCTCGGCTGTGCTTTCCCTCCTGTTGTCTGCTGGCTTACCCCAAACGTCCAAGCAGAGACTTAAGGGACAAAACAGCAAATGCCTTCTCAGGGAGATGCCTTGCTCAGTTTATAGTAGATTTTTTGAGGATAGTAATCTTTTTGACAGTACTTCAGTAACACAGTGCCTTGTGCTGCCACAGGTAGGGATAGTTCAATAGGGTGATAGTTTTGTCTCAGTTATACAGATAGAGGAGAGGAAGCCAATCTGCATAGCTAACCGTTGGGCTGGCATCCTACCACCTCTGGTACATGACGGTGTGGTCCCAGGAATTAAATGTTGTTGATTTGCTCATAGGGACTGCATCTGAAAGACAGAGTTCTTCCCTCACTGTACCACAAAGGAGGAAAAAAAGCCAAAAGCCAACTTGATGGCATTTCCAGCTTACCTACAGTTGTTGCTCCAGTGGTCAGCAATTTGGATGCGTTAGAGGAAAGCTCACACCCCAGCACCTCGGGGATGGACTCTGAAATATTTCTCCAGCTCAGGGCCATTTCCATACCTCGCTGTTGCCTCGTGGTGCAGCCCCTGAATTTAACAGCTATTTTCATGAACATGTTTACAGAGCTTAGTCACAGCCACTGGATTTCCTCGCTTCCAAGGAGTGCCTGTAAAGAACCAAAGTGACTCAGTGGCTGCTGCTTTGCAGAGCTTCGGGATGCAACTGAAATTACTGTTGCACCTGCGTGCATAATGTGCTCTGTGGGGTCCTCTAGTGTTGCAGCTGTGCAAATAAAAGCTGGCTGCGACCTAGCAGGCAGCAGCACGCATGTCAGCTCATGCTCCCAGTGTCAAAGAGCATCTTGCCACGTTCTGAGGAATGGGGATATTTCTGTTATCCCCTTGCAAACAGTGAAATCCTGATGGTATTTTCCATCTGGTGGATGCTCTGCCTGCCTATTTAAGGAATAAATTGGGTGTTTCAATTATCTTTGACAGGATGTAAAATTGGCTAGCTTTAAGGTGTTAAATATTTAAACGGAACATAATTGGCTTTAAATTTATGGCAGCTCGTAGCAGAAACCCGTGAAATGGCAGTATGCACTGAGCTCATTTATTATCCTTTCGCGGGGTCCGTTTCCTTAGCAGGTATGTATTTAACACAAGAAAATGTCTGCAGGCATAAGAGTTAAGAGGGAGGGCTGACTGGGGAGAGAGAATACAAAAAAACACCTTTTTTTCCCCCTCTGGGTCACTTTGTCCAGTCTGCCCAGTTCAGCAGCAACCAGGGCTCTGATCCTGGTGCCTGTTCTCAGGTTTGCCCTAACAGTAGTTTCTTGTGTATGGAGTTCGGTGGTCTGGGCAGAAAACCCCATCAGAGAACTCTTTGTGCCTCCCCTGCCCCATACCAGGGAAATCAAGGATCAGATGGATCACAGGGGTCACCTGAACCCCCAGGATGAGGCATGCTGCTGGGTGTGGAAGTCTGACGGCCTCCTGCTGCCTGCTCTCATCCAGCTGGGACACCACATGTGCCAGTCTGTCCCTGCTGACCGCTCCTCTGCGTTCAGGGTAGGGAACTGCTCTTCCACGGTGGACACAAATTCACCTGCAGTTCGTGTCTGCATTCAAAGGACACTCCAGTGATCAAGATGTCTTAGCAACTCCTTTGCCTGACTGGTAATTTAGGCAGATTTAGTATTTTTCTTTCAAGACTGTACTGAGTATTTCATTGAGCCCTGTTACCTGAGAGCAATGACTGCTACCACGTGGGGCTGGAATCTCAGCTTCTCTAAATGGGTTTGGTTTGGAATTTGTACGACTCGAGCTCTTCCTATGACACCAGGCAAACCTTTCGTAGCTGGTGACGTGGTGCAGGGATGGAAACTGCCTCAGCCAGATAGTAAATGCTCTGGGATCGGATCAGTAGCATTCTGTTGGGAATTTAGGTACTCCTTCTCTTGGAAACAAAAAACCTAGCATTTGCTACCTCTCAGCTGGGAAACCATGGGAGAAAACAGGAGTCTCTGAAAATGCAACTGCTTTAGAGCGAGCAGAATTCTGTGCTGTGCAGAGTCAAAATCCCACTCCACAACCTCAGCTTCCACTTCTAGGCAGAGACTGGGAATGAAAGTCAGCACCTACAGAAGGCAGGCAGAATTCCAGTTCTCTTCAGAGACAGCATCTCACCTGGATTGTCTTATTTGAAATGACCAACACTTTCCTTCTGCCATAGATCGTTGCATTGTCAGTGCAGCCAAATCCTACCTCTAAGCAAATGCCTTCCCAGTGTTTCTAAGCTTGAACAGTTTGGGTGTGAGTCGTAAACAGGTCTCTGCAGTTGGATTAGAACAGTGCAGATGACAGAGATTTGTTACCCAGCAAAGTTTTAAGATTCTCGTAAATGGTTCTGGTTTGTCTGCAGGCATAAAACGAGTTGGCAATTTGCAAATGAACCTTGGAGTTTATTTTTAATAAAGGTGTAAAACTTTGAGTACCTCAGGCATCTGCTCTGCTTCTTCTGTGTTTAACAGCCTCAGCTCACATCACTAGGCACACTTCTTTCTGTATCTGAACCAGTGCTGAGCATTATAAAACACGATACAGTTACTCAGGAGCACCCACAGACCTATAAGAAAACAGTAACCAGCATGAATGACGCTAGGAAAACCGCCCTGCCTAAACCCACGTGTTGGGCCTCCTGTGTATCTATCTTTCAGCACCTTGTGAATGGCTGGATCAGGATACGGGATAATTCTGCTTCATCTGTGCACTTAGAATTCTCTACAGCTTTTCTCTGTGCCACACGGAGGTGGCTGACGGCAGAGCTTGCCATCTGAAGCCCTTCATGCTTCCTTCAGACTCTGAAAGAAGAGGGGAATTCACTCTGTACAGCTTTACCAACAGCACTGAGGATACAGCCCAGTTTCCCCCAGAAAATGTAAGCAGGGCAAAAAGAAAATCACACGACGTTTCATGTAAATTCTTTCATTATATTTCGATGCTTAAAACACAGAACACTTGAATTCAATTACATCAGAATGCTTCTGCTAGGTTGCACATATACTTCCAACGACTGTGGGCGAAGGTGCTACTGAACTAAAAGAATACTCCAGTACAAGCCCAGCAAATACCCGTAATATTCTTTTAGTCTTCTTTTCCATACTTCTTTAACCCAAGGCCAGCCATCACAGGACAAAACCTACTGCTGCAGGAAAAGAGCTGAAGAGAATTCCTCTGCAGGAGTGTTTGTTATACAGGGTTTATCTCAGCGCTGACGCAGAACGAGGTGTGTGGTTTTGTACTGCAGCTGGCAGATGCACTGCTCAGCACTGCACAGTGGGCTGAGGAAACAGCCCAGCGTGGGTTGCCTTTTGTGGAGTGCATAATGACAACACCAACAACACAAGTTTCCATCCCAGAATTAGAGGGATTGAATGCCGGCAGGTTGGGACAGCCATGCACCACTGCCACCATTCATGTCCCTGCCCCACTGCAGAGCACAGGAGGGTGACAGGCAGCGAGTGCCTGCTGCTGAAGGGAGGAATCTGAAGTCTCTGCAGCTGGTTGTTCTCAGTGAGCACTTGGAGGTGATAAAGAGATGGAAGTCAGGGCTGGGGGAACATGTCTGCTTTTTTAGCTGCTCACGTAAGCATAACCTCTGGGAAGACCCAAAGACAGCGGCCTCCAAATTGAGATTACATGGAATATTTGTACCCACGTCCTCCTTCCAACAGCCTCCCCGGAGTGCCAACACCAGCAGCCTGGGCATGCCTCCCGCCATACCTTACCAGGCGTTGAGGACAGGCCATTTTCTACAGGTGCTGACACTTCTAAACTCCCCTTTCATAGCTCTCTGGTTTTTAAAAGGACGAGAGAGAGACTGAAAAATTAAAGCAACTCAGTCCTGCAGAAATGTCAAGAGGGAAGCCGGGTCAATGAAGAAGGCAGGGCTGGTGAGCTGTTCACTGCAGGGGTCGGTGGCATGTGTCCAGAAAAGGGTTTGAAAGAAGAAAAATCACAGTGGGGAGCAAAATACAGCACTTAGGAGAACAAAAACTAGCTTGGAGGCCCAAACTTGCAACAAAGCATCTGTTACCTGAATTGCCACTGGTGAAACACCTCCTTACAGAATGCTCACCTTTAGATCTGCATTCCAATTTTAGCTGCCCCTGATTCCCTGTTAATGAGTGCTGTGGATGGAATAGGATCTGACAAAAGCAGGGGCTGCAAAAAAACAAACAAGAAACAAAACCAAACCAAAATATCAGTGGTGATCAGTACATAGCTGGGCATTGATGCTTGTCTGCAGGCTGTGCGTGCAGAGCACCACGAACACAGCAGTGAGACAGTCTGATGTGTGCTTTCACCTCCAGGGACCTAAAGCCACCACCCATCTAGGAGTGAGAGATGATCTCTGCAGGTTACCAAAAAGGAGCACTCCTTCCCCCGGTCACTGGTGGCCAAACAGGGTGGACAGAAGCACATACCTTTTTTATTAATCTCCTCTGCAGTTTCAAGGCTGAGGAGCTGGACAGGGAGGACGTGGCATCGGCCCAATGCCATGGCCACATCGGACCCTCCAGCAGTCCTTTCTGCCATGCTCTGTGTTTGCATTGTGAGAGCACAGCCTGGACCCTGCTGCCATTTCCTAGTCTCTGTGCTGGCCAGCAGCACCCTGGGCTGGTGGCCACCAAAAAGGCTGCAGAGAACAGTGCTCATGCTGCACGCCAAGATGGCCAGAGACCCCTCTGCACTCCCTCCCACAGCCCTGAAGGGAACACTGGCTGAGGAGAGCTACTGGCTTACCTGCCAAGACCCACCTTCTGCGTTAGCAAGTAACATGAGCAGAGGTTAACACAAAGCTCTGTTTCCTTCAGCAGGGAGAAGGCTCTGCAGGTCTATCAGGTAAGGAAGTAACCAGATGTTCAGCCGCCTCTGGGCACACATTGTAACGTAGAGCCAAGAGCTGTTTTTCCTCATTCAAAAAGAGAAAGTTCAAGGCTTAATCTTCTCTCTGCTTGATAAAACTTCCCTGAGCTGAAGCAGGCAGGACATATGGTACCAGAGCCCCAGTTCTGCTCGACTCCTCTCTTTGGTGCAGGCATCACCCTTCCTAGGTCAGCAGCAGGGAGTCATGTAGCCAGACATGGCAGCCCTGCCTCCAGCTGTATGGATTCTTCCCTTTCTACACAGCAGCCTCAATTTGGGATATTCAGCCACTTCCTCAGCTAGGGTGTTACCAGCCAGATGTTCACCATTTCACATTTTAGAACTAGCGAGTTCCCCATGCTGCAGTGCCAGCCCAGGCACGCGTTTATCAGCATCACACAAGTCACAAGGGGAAGGGCCCATGGTAAGCATTTTCCCCTGTGTGCCTGATTTACCACTCAGCCAGGACCATCAGTTTCCCCAGCTGAAGGAGGCTTTGCCACCAGCCACCCTTCCAGGGTCTGCCAATGCTGTGGTCGCTGCACAGAGGCTCATTCACTGCTCTCGTTGGGAACTGGTGGCACAAAGCCAACAGTTAAGCTGTCTGGAACATGCATCTCTCCTCTTTACTTGATCCAGAGAGCACGCAGACGTGCTCGGATAACTTAAGCTACAACAGAGTGAGCGCTATTTCTAAGCACACAGCTTGGCAGAAGGTGTCAGTCAGCACCAGCCCTGAACCTGGAGCAGCACGGCAGCTCAGGACCTTGTAGTAGTAGTGGACACACCAAAAACTGCTACTGCCATCGTAAAGGGTTTCCTTCCCAAGTGGTGTCTGTTCCCAGTGCGTGTGCCCATCTGCAGCACAGCCCAGCAGTGTGACCAGCTGGGCTCCGTGACTCAGCCACACTCGTGAGAAGTCTCTGCTTGGTGGCTCCATCCTTCCCAGTCCCAGAGCAGGGGCAGGTACTGTTCATGCATTGATGGCATTGGCAACGTCTGTGAACACGAGGCGGCTGGGCCTTTGGAGGGCTCCTTGACTCGTCAGCAGGATCTGCATTGAAGCAGTGAAAGATGAGACCCAGCAAGTCTGCCTTACCTTGGTGCACGGCCCTGGGCACAGGCTGTGCAGCACTGTAACTAGATTCAGCCCCTTACTAAGGACAGCAAAGCTGGTAATAGAGCTGGGAGGCATGTTCTGTGAGGACACCTGGCTGTCCAGTCCGGAGAAAAGGTGGCCTCACTGCTCTCTGCAGCTCCCTGAGGAGGGAAAGCAGAGGGAGGTGCCACACTCTGCTCCTTGGAGCCAATGGTAGGAGGGGAATGGCACAGAGCTGTGCCATGGGAGGGTCAGACTGGGCAGCAGGGAAAATTTCTTTGCTGTGAGCGTAGTTAAACACAGGAAACAGGCATCCCAGAGAGGTTGGTGCTGGTTGGTGCCCCATGGCCTGTCACTGCTCAAGAGGCATTTGGACAATGCCTTCAGTAATATATGTTAACTAGTGGTTAGCCCTGAAGTGGTCAGGCAGTTGGACTTGCTGATCTTTGTTCCAACTGAACTATTCTATTCTATCACTCTTTTTTATTCTTCTCTACTCCTAAGGTGGGGCTGATACACTAACTTGGCATCAACAAGGCTATGAGAAAAATACAACAAGCCAGAGAACAAGTCAGCAATCCATGCCAATTTAAAATCCCCACATCATTGGATTACTGTTTTTTCCAGGACTGCAAAGACTTGCTATGTATATTTCACCATTTATATACACAAGACAGCATGCAAAGAATTGAAACCTCAAGAATGCCTGGAAACATGCCAGAAACTGAACTTTGGCTGCTGTTTTAGACTGCTTCTCTTGCTATAGTAAGCCATTAAACTAGCGTGCTTTCCAAGTAGAGGTATCTGTGCATTAGCAAGCTCCAGAGGGAACACAGGCATTCTGCTGGCCAAGCACTACATAGGAAGGATACACTCTTACTGTTCTAAGTTTAACTCCAGCCTTGTCATTTCCCCTCTTTACTACATAAAGGGAAATCCTCTGTGCGCTCTGCTAGAGGAACCTGATGTTTTCCCCATACACACTGCTCAGAGGACAGGATCCTTTGCTTTCATGCATCTGTATTTCTCTGCTTTCCTAAAATGGCGTATGGAATACGTTGTTTATCTTCCATATTCTAACACATCTCCTGCATGTTCTTTGGCAGGTTGGGAAGCATCCCTCAAAGTAAATAATTTTATAATTACAGTTGTATTTATTTCCTTCTTTCTTCCCTTCTGCCCACACCAAGCTTGCTACAGGTTACCTGAAAGTGTCAAGTATGTGAAAACTGAGGCGTGCTGGGGAGAATTCCTGCTCCTGGAACTGGAAAAGCAAGGGAAGAAGTGAGCAACATGGAACAGCTGGAGAGGAATTCAAGAAAGGAGATGTGTCTGCTCTAAGGGTAGGCTGCACCACTTGCCAGAAGACGTACCTGTTCCAACTATCCCTGCTGGCTCTGTCTTTGAGAAAGGCTTTTTGTGTGTGATAGCAGTGACAAAAGAAAAAGAGAACACTATGAAACTAACTGCAAACAATGGTGAGAGCTCTTCCTCCCTATTTCTCCTAAGTCTTGGTACAAGGGGGATGGACCTCATGTCAAAGGCTCATCTGGACCATTAACCAAAAACACCTGGCATCAAGTTCTTTCCAAACTCCCAGAGGTAGGATTCAGTGGTCTTAGGACCTCATCATTTTTCAGCACGCTTCACATTTCTGAACACTCAGAAGTGGTCAAAGCAAAGCCTTCTTCCCCTTTTCCCATATTCACATTGAGAACTTGGCTCCCTTTTCTCTTTTTGAGCTATTCTCTCTACCCAGCAAGGTCGGCCTGGAAGTCCTGACAGGATCAGATGTGCCATGCCATAACAACACGAGGCTTTCTGACAGCCTTCCTCAGGACCTGCACTTACCTGTTACGACTACTGGCTCTGCATTCACAAGACCTTGTTCTACACTTGTAGTCTTCAGCAAAGCAGAGATACCTTAAAACTGGGTGGAAATATCTTATTTTCAGGGCCAGCACCAGAGAGCCTCAGTACCTAGTGAGCAGTGAAGCCTCCTCTCCCAGAAAATGGCATTCATCCTATTTGCCCTCAGTGGTAAACTGTTGTAAACTCAAAGTTAACTGATGAAATTGCCCTGTTCTTCTCTTCTAGCTGAGTTGTGCCAGCACTTACCCTTCCCAGGCTTGCTGTCCTAGTTGCCTGACTCTTCAGACCATCCTAAACTCTCTAAAATGCTCAAGGCCCCCATCTCCAGAGCTGAGTGAGGTGAAGGGAGCCCTCTTGAGGTCTTACATGATTTTCTTACAGTACAATCTTATAGAAACTTCTCATCTGTATGGGAACTGTTGAGTCACTGCCTGAACCACAGATTGAGCATCTGGAAAAGGACCTGGTCAGCCCTGGGAGCACAGGTGAAGGCAATTCAGCTGTGTGACAGGAAGGGGTGGAGCCTGGCTGCACCTCTCTTAGACCTTATTGAAGGGCTGACCCCCCAGTGGGGAAGGATCTCTTCTTGGAGATTCTTCATTAGTGAAGCTTTCCCCTGTGAAGCTAGAATCTTCTGATACAGGTAAGCAATCTTCTTCCCTTTCTTTATAGTACCTTTCTATTGTGCTAGTCCTTCTGTCATCGCACCTTTGTTGTAACACCTTTCCCACTGTATTCATCCATCATATTGCTGCATCATCAAAAGCAGTGCAGGTGCCAATAGCTGCAGTAACACCCTGGTCATTACTACCTTGCTGCCTACCTTGCTCTGTGATGCCTGGGAAGATGCTGCATCTCGCCCGTGTTCCAGGAGCTCCTGCTCCAGTTCATCCTGTTCTTCAGTGGGATCAAAGTTGTACATTGGCATGAGCTGGTGCCGTAGCTTCTCCAACCTGCCCTTGGAAGGGAAAGCAAAGACTTTGTTGAAAAGCTTGATAGGCAGAAGGACAGATGCTCAGACTGTCTTCTCTGCTCCATTACTGAGGCATTTTGCACGCTGTTTTTCCTACTGTATGGGGATTTGGCTCTTGTTGCTGCTTGCTGGATAGTTACATCCCCATCCTATGGGAATGAGGATAAGAACCTGCTACACAGCTGGCAGGAGTGGAAGATGCCTAGAGTACAGCTCCAGGGATTAATTGCCTCCACTAATCTATGTTGGCAGGCATTACGCACAGAGGAGTCAAACAGGGATTGGATTTTAAGCTTCTGCAGACCTTAAAAGCTCAGGACAAGCCTTATGTATTGGGAAAAACAAGAGGGTGGAACATAATAGCTATGCATTTTGCAGCTCCTCTCCCTGTCTCTCTGCCCGTGACATCCAGCCCTGTCACATCACGCTACGCCTGCCAGAAGAAGTCTGCTTTTAGCTCCAGCAATTTAAGAGCAGAACTTCAACTATGGACTTGAAGTATATAATAAAAAATAGAGAACAATCAATAGAAATACAATAAATAGGAAAGAGAGACTGATGCCTGCAGACTGTTCTTAATCTTGTATCATTGCTTCAAGTGACAGAGATATAATGTGTTACCCCAAAGGGTCTCCCTAAATACTGGGCAGGTGAGTGATGGAGGATGGATGGGTGGACATACTCCTTAGGCTGTATCTGAGTCTTTGGGGTTAGGGAAGGGGAATACCCAAGCTGTTACTGGCAGTGTCACCACAATTATCTATTTTGGCAAGTGTTAGGATGACACATTCCCTCTCTGCCTCTGCAGGGGTTTGCCAACACAACATTATCTCCAGCAGCACTGTGTTTACAGGCCAGGCATCAGCTCCTCCTGGAGCAGTATCCAGATCTGGGCTTGAAAATTTCATAGGGAACAGCAACACTTCTTGAAGGTCTGTGCCCCTGCCATAAGGAATAAGGCAGGGAGGAGGCACCACATCTAAAGGCTGTCTACCACTGTCTCTGCTGTAAAAGACTGAAGAATCAAGAAACATCTTCCTGCACGCTGCTCTCCTCTCTATTTTCAGCCAAGAGCTTAAGAAGGAAATTAATACAGTAAGTCTTGGACTAGAAAGCTGCATCTCTGCACTTTGCTGCTGGCATTGCTGTGACTGAAGCTAAAGAGGCCTTCAGCTTTGCAAGGTCAGCATCATTGGCTCAGGCTGTTGGAAAGCACAGATCGGGGAATGGCTGAAATATGAGACCCACACTTCTCACAACAGAGCTTCCAGCTTCTTTATCCACTCATAATCCTTTCCTCTCTTTTAGTGCATTTCATACAAGAAGCGTAAAGAACTTGCAGGATCCCTAACCTTCTCCTGCTCAACCATGTTTTCCTTCCCAAAGCTCCAGAGGAGCCTTTGAAGCTCTGCTGCTAAAAGTGGGCTGACACCAGGAGTGCAGAGCCCCTGCCCTGCATTATTTACATGCAGACCCGGCTTGTTCTCCGACACCATCCCTTAAACTCTCCCCATCTTCCCCTCCAATTCCTTGCTCTACCTGCATTTTGAAACGCTGAGTTCCCTTCAGCTAACAAGAGATGTTACTTACCTCTTCCTCTTCCTGATATACAGAACCTGAAGGAGAAAGAAAACCATCATTACAAACAGCAGGATGGGGAACAGCAGGGAAGAGGAATTTTGGGTATAGGGCACCCAGAGAGGAGATATAGCAAGTCTGACTGTGCACCGAAGAAGAGGAACGGGAGAAGTGACAACTGGAACTGATGTTTCATATACATCAGTGTAAGCTTGACAGTGCATCAAGCCTGACACTAGTGCTCGAGTAGCCTGTTATTAGGTGTGTTAGTAGTAGTCAGAATATTAGGTGTGTATTAAGTGTAGCTCAGCAGATTTCTAGTGGCTGGAGGCCATATGTTGCAGTTTCAGAATGGCTGAAGAACCTTCCCTTTAGTATTCTCCTGAAGATTTTCTACAGCACAGAAGCAGTTACCCCTCCCCGATACAAAGGGAAGAAGGAAAGAGGGCATGCTCAGTGACTTGCCTCGTGTCAGCCAGTAAGAGTGGCTGTCCTGGGAGGAAAGTGAGGCTTTTGGCCTCCAGAGCCTTGTTCTGAGAACTACGAACGCTGGCTGTTGCTCTCGGGAACTTATGACCATTTCCAGGACAGTGTTTCCATGTTCTCTTTAGGGGCTTTTGGAGAAACTCCTCCTTGGGTCTGCAATGAAATTTTGCAGTAGTCCCTTTCCATAGGCTCCTCTGCCGCTTGTATTAGCGAAGCCCTTCCTCACACGAGGAACAGGAGCTTGCTGCTACCTTCATTCTCTGTTGGTAGGTAAATGATCCAGTTATATATTGAAAGAACTGCAGTGCTTGCATTGTCTGTCAGACTCAGAACTACAGCTGTTGATTAATGGCAGGGTTAGTGACATGCAGCAAATCCTTGAGGACTCTGCTGATACCCGAGCAAGGAGAGCCTTGAAAATGCAGTCTAGAATGAGTCTAGCAAAAATGAATTCAGGATGCCTCAGTTCAAAAAGATATCTCCACAGAGGAGATCACAGGGTTCGAGTCTGCTTTAAAAGTTAAGTTGGATGAACTTTCCTGTGGGATGCTGGTGTTGACAAGGTTTAAATCAATGCAGCTGTTCCAGTTAACAAGTCAGAACAGACTGACTTGTTTGTCAGTCTGCCATTGCTTTGTGTTCTTTTAATTGAACTTCCTGTTGCTATTAAAAATAAATACTGATGCTATATATGGTTTCCCCTAGGCCTGCTAAGCAGCCTGCTCTGCCTAGACCCCACGGTGACAGAAATACTGGAGCACCATTCCTACCAGTTCTAGGTGAGCCTTTAATATCATATAGAAATTAATTAATTCAAATCAGCCCTAGAGCCCCTTTGCCACCCTCCACCCTCAACAGACAAATATTTAGCAGTGTCTCTTACCATAGCTACAGCCAACCCAATCACAGTAATGATCCCAAAGGACAGCAGCATGGCGCTCATGCCGGGCCCGCTGCTGGCCACATCTGGGATTTTGGTGCTGTTGAAGCTCGTAGTCTCAGGGCTCACAGTAGCTGTTTCTGGTACAGTTGCATCCAGAGTTGTCCCTGCGTCTGGTTTGGCTGTTGTGGTGCTGCTGTGGTATAAGTCACGTGCAGAGGGTAAGCTGGAACTCATCCTGCCAGCTCTTAGTGTCTTTTACCAAGCTGTTGTGTCCTCCACTCAAGAGACAGGTGCTGGCTACAGCAGCAGACAGTTTCCCCTCATTTCAAGGACCCTCATGTGTGATCTACCTCACAGCGTCATCACCGATGGCTTTTCTGCATAGGAACCACACGATTTTCTGCCTAGGAAAGAATGAGAACAGATGCACAGTGCAGAGCTCTTAAAGGCAGGCACAACCTTTTCCAAAGCTTCCCACTTAACCAGTACAATTTTGGGGAGCAGCTCACAGATGCCCACTCAAAATTTTTAAAGAAAAGTGCATTTTTCAGGGCTACTGAAAGCCCCCAAAGTCCTGCCTGGTTCAGCTGAGGCCAGTGACACACTCACCCCTCGTTGCTTCAGCTCGACCTCCCTGCAGCAATTGGCAGAGCTGTTAGTGTCTCATTACCCCTCTGTCTTCAGTCTGCTACAGGATGAACCAGGCATCCATACCAGAATAACAGCACCTTTCTTCTTCTCTTCTTTTGCTTTTAACTTACAGAAAGTTTCAGAGATCTCATCCATCAAAATGGCACTCAGCTCTGACACATCTGTATTGTGGACCCAGTAAAAATCACCCTGAACTTCCCTGTTGTGGTGGTGGCTGGTAACAGGTAAGTCTCCCTATCCACCCCTCCACTGTCCTTCAGCCCACACACTGTGTGGAGGCAGCTTCTTTAAAGCAGTGGGTTGCACCGGTCCCCATCTGCTACTAAAGATGGTATTTCTAGTTTCCCATGAAAGCACCCACACAGGCTTAGTCATGCACCACTAATTATCAGTATTAATTTTAAAATGGGTCCCATTTTTGGATTGGAGTTGTGCAATTTGACAGATATATTCATACTGAAATCATGAAAGGCTTTAATTGTTTCATGCTTCTATTGTGCAAATGATCAGGAGTTGCAAAACACCATGGGATGATCCTATGGGAAGTATTTGCACAACTTTTTTTATAAGATCTCTGTATGTAACATCAGGCCAGCAATTACTTCAGTGAAAACACAGCTACCTCTGGAGCAGAGCAGCGCAGACCTCAAGAGCTGCCGCAGCAGACTTCCGATAATTTCTCTGTCGTTCAGCAGACATTACATCTCCAAACTGGAATGCAAAGGGACACGGGGGTTAATGAGCTCTGAATAGAAAAAGATGTGCCTGCAAAGAGAAATGAGCCATTGTTCAGCTCTGCTGTTCTATTTTAGGCAAGGTTATTGCGCAGTTCCCATTACTGTGATGCCTCTCTGCCTTCCTTAACTGCATTAAGCAGCGTGATTAACATCTGTCACTACCAACTGAAGCGGAGTCATCGTGCAAGGCAAACAGCAGCGGGGCGGTGTGGGGTCTGCCAGCAGCACGAGCAGGCGGTCAGCTCACACAGTGCTCGTCCCCAGGTATGCAGGCCTCTCCCCACACATGCAGGTACCCAGGGAACAACTTTGTGAAGTGGGAGATGGTGAAGCGCCGGGGAGACTGCGAAAGATGCCGAACTCCCACGAGATTCTAAATTAGCGTGAAGGTGGATAACGCTTGTGCTCCGATCCCACCTAACACCACAGTGAGAGGGGACTCACTGCAGCCGAACGGAAGGTGCCCGTCACTGACCGCCGAACCGAGCAGCTCAGGAAGGGGCACCCTGGGCTGCTGCGATGACACTGCAGCACGGGCTGCGCCGGGAGAGCTCCGCACAGGGCAGCGCGGCGCCGGGCCGCAGGGCGAGGGAAGGAGAACGGCGCCGCGGGGGCGCACAGCGCGAGGCCTCCGCTGCCCGTACGGTAGCACCGCGGAGCTGAGCCCGGCCGGCCCCGCCTCCCAACGGCGCCCGCCCTCCTGCGCCCAGCGCCCGGCTCCTGCCTGCGGGACGGCCGCTCGCCCCGGGCCAGGCGGG
>JACDJE010000571.1:90642-282237 GCA_016647715.1 Pavo muticus | reverse complement strand
CGGCGGTGAGGCGGTCTCTACCCGCGCCGGCCTCGGTGAGGTGAGGGAGCGCTGCGCGGGTGTGCCTTCTGCTGAGGTAGCGGGGCCGGGGCGTGCTGTGCGTGCAGGGCGGCTGGAGGCAGAGCCGCTAAGCTGAAGTGAGCTGAGGTAGGCTGCTGCTGTTGTGCAGGGCCGCTCCTGCCGCCCGGCTCCACGCGACAGCTCGCTAAGGGCAGGCCCCGCTCCGTGCCGGGCCTCGGAGGGGTCAACGCACAGAACGGCTACAGAAGGCTTGTATTGCTCTCTGCCGACAGCACAGGTGTTAATTCCTTTGGCCTTCCTCCTGTGGCGAGTGGGGGCCTGACTCTTCCTTCATTTGCCCCGTGCTGCAGCGTTGCCCCACTGGGAGCCGACCCGGCCCCGTGTCTTCCAAATTTCTTTTCCTCTGGTTTCACCTTGTGAGTTTTTTTGCTTCCCCCTTGTCTGCAATGCGGGGATGGGACAATGTGGAAGGCTGCTGACCTATGAAGTTAGTTTTCTCTGTGAGCATACCTGCTAGCCTGAGACTTGGGAGTTTGGAACAGGAGAGGAGGAACCAGGAGAGAATGAAGGTCTTTGTGCAGTGAGCCGGGGCGAGCCACACCCGAGATGCTGGAGCAGGTGTGTCTGTGGCTTACAGGCACCATGGCCAGGTGGCAGGGCTGTGCCTGCAGGCACTTTCCCTTCTGCTCAGCCACAAGCACAGGGTGGTCTCAGCGTTTCCTGCGGAGGTTAGGTTAATCCTTTGTTACTCCTAGGGTGTGAGTAGCTGGTTTTGTACCTGTGGGTGTTGGTCAGGTAACAGTCTGCATTCTATTCAGAAGGGAACTGGTGCTTTTTGCTTCTCCTGGGCATTCAGGTTGTCCTTCTGCGTCTTCTTTCTAGGCCAGCAGAGCTGCAAGCCAGTGACCTTTTTGTTCTGCTCTGAGGAGCATCTGCTGATTGTGATCAGATGTTGCTTAGCCAAAGTGGCTTGTGGCTGCATTGAGTGTTGTGTGAGTCTCTTCATGGATTAGATCAGCTGACAGAAACAAGGAACCCATGTGGAAACCAGGAGGTGACTTTGCAACAATGAGGTGCCTCACCCCCTCACTGCTCAGGAGATTCTGGGGGCTTTTGCCTCAGTATGTGTCAGCGGGACCTAGTCAAAGTCCTAACCTCAGTCCCAAGCAGTCATCTTTGAGGCAGAGCTGCAGTGCAAGACCTGGGCTGCTGACTGCCCCTGATGTGGTCAGCTACTGGCAAAAGGTGTTTGAGAAGAACGGGATCCCTGAAGCACAAGAATCCAGTGAATATATTGTGTCGTTTGTCTTGGGAGCAAAAACAGTTAAGTAATGGAAAAGGAGTAAGATCTGTGTGTGCCTCTTGCTTTATTATTTTGGACAAATCCCCTTACCCTTCTTTTTATCTCGCTTACAGGAGGTAGAACAGCTTTTCCCCCCCCTCAGAGAGCAGAGCGCATGGGATATAGTTTATTAATGCAAGTGAAGCACTTGGGATCTCTTATGTGCTCTCTTTGCAGGGACTGAAATGTTACCCATGGCATGTACACCGGCATTGTGGCCTGACTTGTATGGTGGAGTGATTCTTTATCTTACCTACACTTTAACTACCAAAAGTACAGCTGTACTTCTTTTTAAACATGCAGATAGGTTCTCCTTGTCATTTGGGGTTTCAGAGAGCTCCCTCCGTGTGTGTTTGTCATTGTGCTGGCTCTGCCTGGAGGGTGCAGACAGCACGTAAGTTGCACAAGCGGGCAGGTTTTAAAGTGATGCTGTCTTCAGTTTCAGAGCTTGGACTCCGAAAAACTCCGCGCTCCACTTACAGCAGTGCAGCAGGAGCAGATCCAGCAGCTCAGCTGCAAGAGACTGGAAAGGTAGGAGAATCATCTGACTGTCATTCTTGGGAGAGTTTTCTCCAGAAGGGAAAAAAAAGGGATGGGGGAGAAGGGGGTGGTTCTTGGGTTTAAATGGAGTTTTCTGTATTTTAATCTGTACCCATTGCCTCTTTTTCTTTCAGCTTACATTTACTGAAAAAAGTCTGACTTCATCTTCTTTACTCCGTTCCATCAGATGTATATAGTTACTGATGAATTTTCCATCTCTCTTGAGCTTTTCGTTCTCAAGCCAGATCACAGAATCACAGAATGGCCCGGGTTGGAAGGGACCTCAAGGATCATGAATCTCCAACCCCCCTGCCTCAGGCAGGGCCACCAACCTCCCCATTTAATACCAGACCAGGCTGCCCAGGGCCCCATCCAACCTGGTCTTGAACACCTCCAGGGATGGATGGGGCATCCACAGCCTCTCTGGGCAGCTGTTCCAGCACCTCACCACTCTCATAGGAAAGAACTTCCCCCTGACATCCAACCTAAATCTTTCCTCCTTTAACTTCAAACCATTTCCCCTTGTCCTGCTGTTATCTACCCTTTCAAAGAGTTGACTCCCCTCCTGTTTGTAGGCTCCCTTTAGGTCCTGAAAGGCTGCAATGAGGTCACCCCGCAGCCTTCTTTTCTCCAGGCTGAACAAGCCCAGCTCCCTCAGCCTGTCTTCATAAGGGAGGTGCTGCAGCCCCCTGATCATCTTTGTGGCCTCCTCTGGACCCTCTCCAACAGCTCCCTGTCTTTCTTGCACTGGGGGCTCCAGACCTGGACACAGCACTCCAGATGGGGCCTCACAAGAGCAGAGTAGAGAGGGACAATCACCTCCCTGTCCCTGCTGGCCACCCCTCTTCTGATGGAGCCCAGGATACCATTTGCTTTCCGAGCTGCAAGAGCGCACTGCTGCCTCATGTTCAGTTTTTCATCCATCAGGACCCCCGGGTCCTTCTGCCCTGTCCCTGATCTGTCCCTGCTTTCTCAGTCTCTTCTTGTATGTCAGGTGCTCCAATCCCTTAATCATCTTAACGGCCCTGTGTTGGATTTGCTCCAGTACGTCCATGCCTTTCCTGCAGTTAGGAGCTCAGCACTGGACACAGAGCACTCCGGTCAGGAGTGACTTCACCTTAGTAAATCCATTCTGTTCTTAACGTGTTTGGAAATTATTTCCAGGATTATTTGCTCCCTCAGTTTTTTTCAGGATTGAAGAGAGCTGACTGGCCTTTAGTTCCCCTGGTGCAGTGCTTGTCAAGACACTGTTCTGTGGAAGTGGAACTCCCAGAGCTTTCAAGGAGCATGCACATGCACATTGCACATGCAGTTGAGAGCCATAATGGTGTCTAGATGCCCACCATCAGAGGGGTTGTGTGGTTAGCAATGAAGTAAGCATGATAGTGAGAGCTTTTTTTATGTTACAAAATGTAATCCTCACGTGTTCTCATTTGTTTTTGCCTGACACAGAATGCCAGTGCAGTATGTGCTTGGTGAGTGGGACTTTCAGGACCTGACTCTGAAGATGAGACCTCCAGTATTTATTCCTCGTCCTGAAACAGAGGTATGAAAGGAGGAAACGTGGAGGGGTCTTGAGTCTGTACACTGCATTGATGTAAATGTGCTCGGTGGGATTATAGTGATGGGAAGATCAGATGATTTCTAAAACAAGGGTATCCTAAGCTTGTGACCTGGAACTGGTGCTGGTGAACTTTTGCCTCCTGGCTCAGAGCAAGAGATTTTGCAAGCTAGCACATCCTTTGATTGCACAGAGATCCATCTCCATTGATAGAGGCTCGCTTTCCTTATTTCTGCTATGGTAAAGACTCCTTCAATATTGTGCCCCTTTACTTCTATATTGCAACTACTCGGAGTTGTCCAAAGCTACTACTGGAAAAAGGTGATGGCCTCCAGAGAGCTTCTTTACCCACATGCAGATTAAGGCAGTGCAGGCTGGTAGGAATGGCACCTGCTACTCATCTGCTGACTCCACAGTGATTTATGGGCAAGCACTGGAAACTGAACTGTTGTTTCCTTTCCTAGGCTGACCCACAGGTAGGTTCTGACCTGGGCTGGAATTAAATGTGATAGTCAATTGTAAAAGTGGAAGGAGTAGCCATATACTAACTTTATTTTGCCTGGTGTACTAGGAAATAGCAGAAGAACTGTATAGTGATGCTTTCTCTAATGGTAGCCTAGCTTTCAGCTTGTGGGCATCCTAGTAAGCAAATCTTTCTGTTTACTGCTCCTTAAGAGTTGCTTTTCTTTGTTGTTTTTGTTCTTCTTCTGAGAATTGGTTTTCTTTTTTGCAGTGAATGTTAACTTTTGGAGATGGAATGATTACCATAGCCTGTCCAATTAGAATTCTGATAGGCAAATGATCAGAGAAATGGCTGCTGTAGCCCTTTGCTGCACAAAGAATGCTGTTTTGAATGCATTAAACACAGCATGGCCAGCTGGTAAAAGGAGATGATTCTCCCACTGCATTTAGCATTGGTGCAGCCTCACCTTGAGTACTCAGTGCAGTTCTGGGCTCCCCAGTTTTAAAAGGATGGTAAGGTCCTTGAATGCAGCCAGAGGAGGCAACGGCTCCCTGAGGAGGGGAAGCAGAGGGAGGTGCCAGGCTCCAGGGAGCTGATTGCAGGATGGGAACAGCATGGAGATGAACCAGGGGAAGCTGAGACTGGGCATTAGGGAAAGTTTCCTTACCATGAAGGTTGTCAGGTAAGGTGGTCGTGCTCTCAGTAACTTATGGTTATCCTTGAAGTGGTCAGATAATTGGACTTAATAATCTTTGTAGGTACTTCCCAGCTGACCTATCGTATTCTCAAACTAAAGAATAGAGACTGTTATGTCAGAGGAGAAGTCAAGGACTGAGTGAGTTTTGGAGACAGGAGGACCCCGCTCTGCTTTTCCTGAGGAAGCAGAAAAAATGAATTGGGAAGTGTGAAGAAAGCAGCAGCTTGCTAAAGGAAGGATGCAGTGTGCAGGGTCCATTGTCTGGCACCTTCCATTATACAAAACTAAAAGGCAAAGAAAAGCTATGCTTCTGTTATGCCCTTTGAGAAACAAGGTGCTGTTGAAATCTCTGTGAGCGTTCCGGGCAGTTGGAACAAATGCCCCTTAAATCCTATCCTCTCAATCTGTAGCAGAACATTCAGAATCTACGTCTTGGTTTGGTAGAGGGCATCAGCAGAATCTCACTGAGAGGCTGCCAGGTCTTGGTGGCAGCTGGGGTCCTTCGGTGAGAGCTCCCTCCTGTCTGAATGTGGTCATTCTGTGCTGATGAAAGACTGGAGACAATGGCTCGAGAAATGGTTGTGCTAGTTGGAGCCTGGTGATAGTTAGCATTGTTCTTACTGATGGTATTTCTGCTGTGGTTGATTCCAGAGAGTATTTCCAGCCTCTAACTGCCCACTGATTCCTGAATGCAATATGAGCACTAAACCCAAAGAGGACTTTAACGTTCTGCAAATCAAACCATCTGTTGACAAGGCTTCCTCTGGTACTGTGCTCTCATTCTCTCCATGCAGTGCCAGGCTTCAAACAAAGGCCTATTGTGTACTGTGGAAACCAGGGCTGCTAATGCCTGTGAATGTTGCTAATGGTGCCCATATGTGGGATTTTGGTGGAAGCATCTCTGCTGAAAGGCAATGCTCTGTTGAAATGGAGCACTCTGTAACATCTTGTGTTTTAAACCACTTCATGCACCCTGAGGCCAAAAATCTAGCATAAACAGCTTAACCCAAACCTTGTGTTTGTGGGCAAACTTTATTTGATGTGTCACGATACTTAATATGGAGGCACATTTTTAGTACGTTTGTTTTGAAAGACCAGAAGCTCATGATAGCTCAGGAATGAAGCTCCACTGGCAACTGAATTTACAGGGTAGTTCAGCCTCAGCAAACAGCATCAGCAGACAATAATCTGGAAATGGGAGGTGAGCAAACGTGGCCTTTCTCGTAGTGAGCACTGGAGGGCTGCACATTCAGGAGGAAACTAGCAGTGTAGCAAGAGAGAATCACAGAATCACAGAATCCCTAAGGTTGGAAAAGACCTATAAGATCATCCAGTCCAACCATCCACCTATCATCAATAGTACACGCTAAACCATATCCCTCAACACAACATCCAAACGTTCCTTGAACACCTCCAGGGTCGGTGACTCCACCACCTCCCTGGGCAGCCCATTCCAGTGCCTGACCACTCTTTCAGAGCAGTAGTATTTCCTAATATCCAGCCTGAATCTTCCCTGGCGCAGCTTGAAACCATTCCCTCTAGTCCTATCACCAGTTACACGAGAGAAGAGGCCGACCCCCAGCTCACTACAACCTCCCTTCAGGTAGTTATAGAGAGCAATAAGGTCTCCCCTGAGCCTCCTCTTCTCCAGACTGAACAATCCCAGCTCCCTCAGCCGCTCCTCATAAGGCCTGTGCTCCAGACCCCTCACCAGCTTTGTTGCCCTTCTTTGAACACGTTCCAGGGCCTCAATGTCTTTCTTGCAGTGAGGGGCCCAGAACTGGACACAGTACTCAAGGTGCGGCCTCACCAGAGCTGAGTACAGGGGGACAATTACTTCCCTGCTCCTGCTGGTCACACTACTTCTGATACAAGCCAGGATGCCATTGGCCTTCTTGGCCACCCAGGCACACTGCTGGCTCATGTTCAGCCGAGCGTCAACCAACACCCCCAGGTCCATTTCCTCTACACAGTCTTCTAGCCACTCCGCCCCAAGCCTGTAGCGTTGCTTGGGGTTGCTGTGGCCAAAGTGTAGGACCCGACATTTGGTCTTATTAAACCTCATCCCATTGGCTTCAGCCCAGCTATCCAGCCTGTCCAGATCCCTCTGTAGGGCCTCGCTACCCCCAGGCAGATCGACACTTCCAGCCAACTTGGTGTCATCTGCAAACTTACTGAGGGTGCACTCAATGCCCTCATCCAGGTCATCAATAAAGATATTGAAGAGGACAGGCCCCAGCACCGACCCCTGGGGAACACCACTCGTGACCGGTCGCCAGCTGGATTTAGCTCCATTGACCACCACTCTCTGGGCCCGGCCCTCCAGCCAGTTCCTTACCCAGCCAAGAGTGTACCTGTCCAAGCCACGGACTGCCAGCTTCTGCAGGAGAATAGTGTGGGAGACAGTGTCAAAGGCTTTGCTGAAGTCTAGGTAGACTACATCAACAGCCTTTCCCTCATCCACCAGGCAGGTCACTAGGTCATAGAAGGAGATCAGGTTGGTCAAGCAGGACCTGCCCTTCGTGAACCCAAGAGAGGGGATGGGAAAAAGAATCCAGGTGGAAGAAGAGCTCAGAAGGAGCAAAGCAGAGATAAAAGGGCTGGGAAGGGCTGGAACAAGCAGGTCTGCAGTCTAGGCATGTGGTTCCAGGCTTGCAGAATAGCTATGGGTCCTGGGTCTGGTGGCTTCTCTTCTACTGAAGTCTCCAGCCAGCTCCTGCTGCTGCCCTCTCTTAAGGTTATACAGCACACTGGGAAGGAGCCACTTGGTCTTGAGGCCTGTAAAGCAGAGAAAGTGCTCTGCATTAGGAGTCCAGCAGGCTTCTGAGCAATGAGCTGAATGTGTTTGCTTTCCAGCAGCAGCATGGCACCTTTGCTTTGGCTGCTCTCGCTCTTTCTGGTGTCAGGAGCTTCTCATGGACGTGCAGAATGGTTGAGGTTGGCGGTGATCTCTGGAGATTGTCTGGTTTGATTTGCCTGTGTAAAGTAGAGTCAGCTGGAGTGGTTTAAAAATGGAAAAGAAAAAAAAAGTGGAGGAGAGTCTTAGGTTGCTTTGGAATGTTTTGAAGTTTCATGGTGATACAGATGTAACTAAAACCAGGCACTCTTAAACCAGGCTACAAAGTTTCGTCTCCTGAGTGAAAGGTGCCAAATGATGAAAGAGTGAGTTGAAAGATGAGAGCTTTTTCAATAGCTGCTTGCGTGTTCCCACTGCTTTCATCAGGATTAGGGGAGCTAACTTCAAGTTTGCAGTCAGGATGATTCCCTGATGTTGCTCCACGTAGGCGAGCACAAACTCTTTCCAACAGAGCTGTTACATTCAAAGTTGCATTAAGATAATCCTACATGTAACCAGTGCTCTGGCCGCTTTGTCTCATGCCTTCTCAGCAGCTCAGCTGTGGCTGTGTTCCTTCTTTGTACTCCCCAGAAGTGCATCCCACTTAACCTTTTCCCAGAGTCTGTTCCTCCGGGCTCACTGAGCTCACTGACTTCACTGAGCTTCTGAAGCTTTCGCTTGAGTGTTCTTCACCCCTCTGAATTCCCCTGTGGGCAGATGCGATGTGCCCTGCTGCTAAAAGAAGAAATGGGGCTCATTTACCAGATTTACCTGGAAGGCGTGAGCTGTCACTGCGTTTGTCAGAGCTGCAGGGGTGAGATGTTGAAACCTCTGGTGGTGGTTTGAGAGAGGGCTGGACAGTTCAGTGCCTTCTTTCGTATGGGAGAAGATGTGGGTGCAGCTGGTGAAGCCTCTGTACAGGAAGGGAAGGAGTAGCAGGAGGATTAGACTTGACTGCTTTCTTCTGGGCTTTGTCTCATCATTGTGCAGGCACAGTGAGGCATTCTGTGCTCTGCTTCAGATTCCATAGATATGTTTTGCTTAGGGACGCATCTGTGATTTGTGTAACAGCACTGGGTAATGCCTGCAGTTGACTCTTGTAAAGTTGCTATGTTGATCTTTCTCTTCAGGAAAAAAGTATTCACATCTCAGCAAATCCTGAGACTGACCCAAGCCCTTGATGCTGCATGACAGAGAGCTTTCTTGTGGTCTGATGCTAGGGAATTTTCTCGGACGGGAAGAGCATGTGGACAAGATCCAGCTGTTTATCAGCACCTGGTGCAGGACACTGCTATGGGCATGCACTGCTTCCAGGAACCACATGCTCTGCATATCCAGTTGCCCAAAACTGAGCTGGTGTCCGGATTCTTTCCCTTATCTACACCGATCTTCTCTGACTGAGAGCTGTGTGTGGTTGTTTGGGTGGGGGTTTGCCCTTGCTTGGGTCAGTAAGTGAGATTTTTTCAGACTTCACTGGACTTTAAAACTGTTGTGGAAAAACCTCCTCTCAAAAAGACTGAAGTTGCCTCTACTGCTTTCTATTCAGAGTTTGTCTGCAGCATTCTTACAGCTATTAGTACTGACACTGTTAATCAAATATTATCTGTAAAGAATCTTGTTCTTTAGAAAGAATTAATTATCAGCATTGATATCCCGGGTTCAAGTTGCTTCCTTATGACTGCACACACAAGCCACAAGGCACATCTTGTCCTTGGCTGAGTAAGTGTGGCTCCTTACACTGACCTGTGCAGTGCAGGTATACCAGCTCTGCAACATTTGCTTCCTTGTTATGTTTTCATAGCTTCTACAAATGCTTCTGCCTGCTCATTTGAAGACTGAAAGGAAGAAGAGGCATCTTTATTATGCATGTTTTATCCTGTGGTTAAAACAGAAGGGTTCTGACTCTTGCTATGAGCTGCTAGGCATATGGGGAAAGCTGTGAGGGCAAACCCAAGATGGCGTAAACTACCAGCACTGATTCCATCCTGTGGACAAAGAGATGAACAAAGAGAGAAGCTCAGCTGTCTGCTGTAGTTTTGCTCTGGGTGGAGTTTGCCCCTGTAGCTCACCGGTAGCTGAGCCCCATTTCCATTTGCTTTCTCTGGGAGTATTTTTGTCAGCACGTGTGGCTCTCTTCCTTCTGTTCTGTGGGGCTTGGGGTGGGGATGGGACAGGGAGCCAAAACTGCATGCAGGGCCAATAGGTAGCTCTGTGGATACACACAGACTGCATTGGAGGAGAGTTCTGTTGCACAGTCCACCATCTCACCTTCCTCCACGTAGCTGGTCCTCTGTGCACAGGGCTTTGGGCTCGCTGCTGCGAGCACTGTGTGTGGTTGCAGTGGTGCATGGAACCCCACATCCTACCTGCTGTCCTGGTGTGAGCAGGGCTGTGGCAGTGAAGACTGCAGGGGGTCCTGGGGTAACTCCCAGGATGTGCCCAGGGTCACCAGAGCCCAGCTCTTGTTGTGCGGGGGTGTTCAGGCCAAAGTTTGGGGGTGTGAATTGTCCCAATTATGCACTTACTATTGCAGTGTCGAGGAATCTGTCCCAGCACTGTTCAGTGACTTTTGGTGCAGAAGACAGCCCTTTTCCCAGAGTGAGGCCTTCTAAAACTCAGGCTGAGTTACCATCACAGCTTTGTGGATTAGGGACAAATAGAACAAAGAGGAGAATTCGTCCAGTCGTGGGTGGGTGATTCCTTTTTTTATCTCGGTAAATAAAGGCAAAGTCAATCCTCACTGTGACTTCTTTGAGGAGGGTTAGTTGGGTCCAGGATTTCTCTGTCACAGAGGTCGTGCAGTCTGTGGCTCGCCTGTTTTGTACCCTAGAGGGCACTGCAGGCTTAGACTCGCAGAGTTCCTGTCAGTTCTGTCTAATCATTATGGTATGGCTTCTAGCTTGTTCTGATCCCCTCCTCTCTCACATGCTGTGTTTTTAAAGCAGATGAAGGCTTGTTTGTTCAGTGGAAACAAAAAAGGTCTCCTTTCATCCCCTGCAGCTACTGTGTGGGCAGAGCCGTGTTCTTGAATGCTGTGCTGGAGGAAAGCTGCGGGGAGGAGAGCTCTGCTTGCGAGCATTCCCACAGCCCAACCAGCCCTCCTGACCCTCAGGGGTGGCACCTCCTTACCTGTTGTGATCGCACCATGAGCTCAGGCCCTGCATACGGTTTTCCATCTTGGTTTTGTTGTGGTGACTGTGAGTTGCCTGTGCAGGGAAGTGGGGAAGCATGCTGTAGGCTGGATAGGTGTGTTTTACCTGGTAGGCGTTACAGGGGAAGAAATGCCAAACCTGTTCCATGCTGGGCATTTTTTTCAGCAGTCATCTGGAAAGACTGTGGCTGCGCTCTCCTGTGAGATTACTGGAGGTCGTGTAGGACGTGGAAACAGGTTTACTGGGTCAGATTAAATTGGTCTAATTCAAAACACTGTGTCATCCTGGGGCTTGTGGCAGATGGCGGGGACAAAATTACAACGGAAAAGCAGGCAGAGAAGGATCCCCCCTTGTTTTGACAGTCAGCAGTTAAGGGATGTTCTTAGCCAAAGCTGGGTTTGAGGCCATTCTGCTTCATAATCACTAGTGGATCTGTCCTCCATTAATCCTCTTTTTAGTCTGTCTGTGTTTCTAACCTCCACAACATCATCTGACAGTGAATTGTTCTATTTTTGTACTTGAAGTAGGAAAAGCATTTTCTTTGTTTCAGATGCTGTCTGTTCTTGCAGCAGGAGAGCTCTTGCTTTGTGCTGTTAACACGTGGAATAACCATTCATGCTCTCCATAGCACTGATAATTTTTCTCCTGTCACTGGCTGAACAATCCTTTTTCCACCTGTGATTTTCTTCTTTCTCAAGATAGATTCCTTCCTTCCTATGCCAACATGCTCAGTGTACTGAAACCTCTGCTGTTTACTTTGCCTGTGCCATCTGAATGGCAGTCATTGTGCCGGGGTGTTCCGTGAAAGCACTTGAAGCAAAGATCTGCTCCAAGGAACCCTTCATGAAGTTTAACCTAAATTCTCACTAAGCATAATCATTAACCTCGAGCAGAGAGAAGGGAGGATTTTTACTTCCTGACATGTATGTACAAATCTGCAGATGCCCAGGTGGGGGCTTTCTCTTGCGATACGTGGCAAAGGAGTGCACACATTTTCCTGTTCTAATTAGTGCTAAAAGGAAGCTTTCTGATCCAGAGTTGCCTGTGGTTTCCCTAATTTCTGTGCCACAGATGGTTACATTTCAGAAAGCTCAGGAGGTCGCAGTGTATGGGGAGCACAGCCGTGGGTGTGCAGTCAGGAGACTCCTTGTTTGGTTTGTTTTTTTTCATAGTTTTGCTTCTGATCAGTTTTCTCTTCAGAGCAAAACTGCTTCTCTCACAGAATCACAGGGGTTGGAAGGGACCTCCAGAGATCATCGAGTCCAACCCCCCTGCCAAAGCAGGTTCCCTACACCAGGTCACACAGGTGGGCGTCCAGGTGGGTCCTGAATATCTCCAGAGAAGGAGACTCCACCACCTCCCTGTGCAGCCTGTTCCAGCGCTCCGTCACCTCTCCGTAAAGAAGTTCTTGCGCACATTGGTGCGGAACTTCCTGTGCTCCAGTTTCTGGCCGTTTCCCCTTGTCCTGCCTCCACACACTGCTGAAAAGAGTCTGGCCTCACCACTTTGCCCCCCACTCCTTAGATATTTATAGACCTGGATCAGGTCCCCTCTCAGGCTTCTTTTCTCAAGGCTAAGCTGTATGGGAACTGTTGAATCATGGCCTGAACCTCTGATTGACCACCTGAGGCAAGCGCTGAGTCAGCCATGGGAGCACAGGTGAAGGCAATTCACCTGTGTGCCCAGAAGGGGTGGAGCCAGTCTGCACCTCTCCTAGAGCCCATTTAAGGGCTGACTTCCACTGAGGAAGGATCTCTTCCTGGAGATCGCTCCTTGTGGAGTTTCTTTGCGAGCTTATAACACCGGTGAGCACCTCTTCTGTATATTTAACTATTCTTACTAGCCTAACCTCTCTGTATACCTGTTAACTTCACAGCCTGTTAACCTTACATAAACAGACCCAGTTCACTCAGCCTTTCTTCATAGGGGAGATGCTCCAGGCCCTTCACCATCTTTGTGGCCTTCTGCTGGGCTCTTTCTAAGAGATCCCTGTCTTTTTTTGTCCTGGGAAACCCAGAACTGGACACAGTACTCCAGATGAGGCCTTACCAGGGCAGAGTAGAGGGGGAGGATCACCTCCTCTACCTGCTGGCCACGCTCTTTTTAATGCAGCCCAGAATGCCATTGGCCTTTTTGGCCACAAGGGCACACTGCTGGCTCACAGCCAATCTGTCGTCCACCAGGACACCCAGGTCCATCTCTGCAGAGCTCCTCTCCAGCATCTCATCCCCCAACCTGTACCAGTGCCTGCAATTATTCCTCCCTAGGTGCAAGACTCTATACTTGCTTTTGTTAAACCTCATCTGGTTTCTTACCGCCCAGCTCTCCAGCCTGTCCAGGTCTCGCTGGATGGCAGCACAGCCTTCAGGTGTGTCAGCCAATCCTCCCAGCTTCGTATCATCAGCAAACTTGCTGAGAGTGGCCACTATCCCCTCATCAAGGTCATTGATGAAGATGTTGAACAAGACCGGACCCAGCACTGACCCTGGGGAACACCACTAGTTACAGGTCTCTCTGTCTCTTCCTTCACAGTTTAGGAAATGATAAGGATGGAAAGTGATTATACATGATTTGGGGTCCTTTCCTGAGATATCTGCAGACTCCTATAAAGTAGATTGAACAGAAATGGAATAGGACTTTATTCACTTGATCAAAAATTAAGTGCAGTCTATCTAAACATAACTGTAAACACATGTACTGAAGTTGTAGCATTTCCATGGCCTCCTGCAGTTGAGATTTTGTTCATATGGTAGGTGATATTTTATCAGTATGTTGGAGGAAAACAACTTCCTGAAGAAGTCGTCTGTGGCACAAAGGCCAAGGAGTGGAAATTACAGCAGCAGCTTGTTGTTGTTGCAAAGCAATCAGAACTGGCCTTTGAGCTAAGCACAAGTGCTTAATAAGATCATACACGGAAAGGGAAATAATGCAGAGGTGCTGCTTCTGGCTGAAGAGCTTGGAGAAAGCTGTGGGGCTGTGCTGGGTAATGGCTGACCAGTTTTCAGGGGGCTGCCCAGCAGGCCATTGTGACCTTTGCACGTGTTACCAAGGGATTGCCAAGTACAGCACCAGGGTTAAGTCTCCTCTCTGTACTGCAGCAGTGGGACAGTTGGTGAAAAGCTGTCTGGTTATGTTACCCACTGGTTGAGAAGGAAATGGGAAAGTAGGTCAGGAGAAGGAGCAGTAGGTGGATTAACAGAAAATGTGCCTTATTGTGAAAGACTGTTCAGCTCATCCAAGATAAGCTCAAGGGTTAATTACCTGGCCCAGAGAGCAGGAATTTGTTAGGAGAACTCTCATTAGTTTCATGGATAAGTGTATAACAAGCACTATAAATGCAAACAGGAGAAAAGGTGTACATCTTCAACAGAGAGCATAATTAACTACTGAAACAGCGGAGCTGGAACCGTGGTATCTCTCTTGATGGCTACTTCAAATCAGGACAGAATGTTTTTCTCAGAACAGATTACTTGCTCTAAAGGAAATGAGGGAAGGAACAGTTGTTCCTGCCTGAAAGGCCAGGAGGGACTGTGGCAGTAGTTTCTTCTGGCTTCCTATGCAAGAAGAAAGGCTGTGGGAGGGCAGAAGATCGCTTCTAAGCTGGTGATTTCCACAGGAGACTCAAAAATGTAAAGCAAAAATCTGTGGGGAAAAAATCCCCCCCCACCAACTCACACACAGATCTGTTAGCTTATATCGACTTTTCTAATATGTTCTCACTGGTAAGTGCTATCAATGCCTTTATATTTTTGCCCTAAAAGAGCTCCATGAGATCATGAGCTTTTGATCCACCTTTTTGTGGTATAAAAGGGACCTCAGTTTCAGAGTGTTTCATCTGAGCGGCTCATCAGCAGTTAGAGTGAGATTTAGGGCTGGAGCTGGAAAAACAAACTACAGAATGTCTGGAAAGGGATGAATGGGACTCGAGGGGCTTCTCGCATGAATATGAAGACAAATCCGTTTGGCTTTGCCCCCATCTCCTGCCTTGCTTCTCTTGGACATCCAAGTAAATGGAGTCTCAAAGCTAGAACGAGCAAGCTGCAGCAGAGCATCTGTCTGGATGCTGTGTCTGCTGCAAGGCCAAGCAGAAGAGCCCAGCATACAAGTGCTGTAGCCACCGGCCTGCCCTCTGATCAGGGGCTGGCTTAGTGGCCTGATTCTGGAAAAAGGGTGTGTGACAATGAACTTCTGTGGCCTTTGCCATAGAGGTACGTTTCCAGCTTGGTTTCCTGGTGTTTTGTCATGTGCTGATTGGCAGCCAAGTGGGCAAACAGGAGGGGAGGGGTAATTTGGTTAATATCAGATCAGGCTCTACAGAAAGTCCTGGATTCTGAGAACCCAAGTTTCTGGAAAGCACACAGATAAGTAAAACATTCCCAGGAAGTATGTGACGGCAGTGAGGTTACACAGGTTTCCATAGGCCTTTTGCTTTCCACGTCCCCTTTGCTAAGTAAGGAATTTAGAGCTTCTGACCCCCCCAGATTCCTATCCACGTGACTTTGTCTTCCCTGCTCTCCCAAGAGTATATAGAGCAGGCAAAAAGGGTGCTTCTTGGAATGTGGTGTGAGTTTGTGAGCTCCATCCTTGCCTTTTCCCCTTCTCCCATAATCCTGTTTTTATTAGCCCTGCACTTTTAATCACAGAAACATCAGATATCTCATTTGCTGGTGCTGGCCCACAGCATGCCCACCTTGCCTCTGGACCTCCACCCAGCTCTGCAGCCACTGCCGTGCAATGAGAATCTGCTGTGTCCTCCTGTCTGTCTCAGTGCTGAAAGCTGTCTGCTGGTTGGAGCCGCGCAGCTGTGGAGGCTGTGGTTTGGGTGCTGGCAGACGCTGTCCTCACGCTTCTTTGTGCAGCTGTGGTTCCAAGAAATACAGTGAACCAGAGACCTGGCCGCGGGGACGGGGAGGTAATACCAAGAACCTGTCAGAACATGAGTGTGCACTGGGGGCGGGGGGAGCGGAGCTGTGGGTGGAAGGGTGAGGCAGAGGCTCATGGGAAGCTGGAGGTGTTGGCAAAGCTTCGCGTTTATTTCGCTCAGCAGAAAAAATGTGGGGGGGAACCAAATAAATGACAGTGTGAACATAGGGCAAATCTGGCAGTGAAGCAAGGCTTCCTGGAACAGCAAGGTGAGAGTGGACTGTGAGTGGCTTGGCAAAGAGGCAAAAGCTTGAGAACCTCTGAGCGCTGGAAGTCAAGTAGCACGGGAAGCAAATATTTGTGTCCCCTGTATGGAACTGCAGGTAAAGGGCCTCTTCTGGTCCTTGCAAGGTCCTCTTCTGCTCTTCAGTACAAGAGCTCCCCTCACTCTTGAGGATGCCCTGCCCTTTCCCCTCCAGATTTTATAAATACTCTTCTGACAAAGGTACATAATGCTTAGATACTGCCAGCTTGTCCCTGCTCCATGCTAAACAAGGGCATTTATACACCTGGAAACAAATCCCTGGATGCCTGCATCACCTTCAGACCAGTGCACTGTAAAAACCCTTCTGGACGTTTTGCTTTGCACCTAGTTTACCACCCTCATGAATGCATAACTTCTGGAGGTAGCTGGTGCTCTTGTGCCCTCCTGAATACTTACTTGCACAAAGTCATAGAAGCTGTGGGAGAAGTTCATTGTTTTATGGTATTTTTTCTTGATTTTATTTTTGTTTGTTTTTTCTCCTGTATGAAGAAATTTGCAATGTGCATTGAGACTGGGATTCTTTCACACCAGTAAGCGCAGAGCTGCGAGCTGGCCCTGTCCTGAGCCTAGCCTGCTGCTCAGGTTGTCGTGCTGCCTACCTGTAGCGGATGACAAACAGGCCCCAGAGCATAATGACACTTGAAGGTGTACCCTGGAAAGGTGCGTGGCAATCCTGCAAGCTCTGGGGGTGAGGACAGCTGTGGGGCAGTTCTGATCTTACCTAAGCTTTGCTCCTAGGGACAGCAGTGGCTCACTGTCCTACCCTACCCAGAAGTGATTCTGCCAGTACCTGTAGCACTGCTTAGCAAGGCTGTTAGCGTGGGCTGCGTTGCTCCTGACAGTGGCACATACTGTAAGCAGCAATTCAGACTTTAGTAATTCCACAGTGGTTAGCGGTGTGGGTAAATACGAAATCAGGTCACCTTTCTCAGATACTTTCTTAATGCACAGTTCTGGTTGTTCCTTAACGCAGCACTTTCTTGGTTTGTTTTTTATTATTATTTTTTAGCAGTATTTTTCAGGGACAGGGCACCTGATGCTACAAGGGTTTAGATGCTAGAAAGTCAGTGAGGTCTGTTTGTTTTGGCTTTTTAATCAAAATGAGTGAGGGGTATTTCTCTGATGTGTTCCATCTTGAAAGTGGTGTGAGTGCAAGTAAGCCTTTTTGTCCTGCCATTTCAAGCGTAGGGTGGCAGGCTGTGGAGAACTTACCTAACGCATTCCGAAGGTTAATGTGCTGGACTGTCAAAATGATTTCTCTTTTTTTTTTTCCCATTGGAATTTCTGATTTCATCTCCATCTTTGGAACTGGTGACTAAGCTGAGGGTTAAGACGGCTTGAAGCAATGTTGGCATTACGTTAGCAGATGTTTGCTGTCTGAGGCCGTTCAGTCGGAGATGATGTAGCGTATCCCACGCAGTAAAGGCCGCAGCCTTTGGCCATCTGCTGTTGTCCCAGTTTTTCTTTTTAGCACCTTCTGCCTGTTTGTTGCCTTTCCCTATGTGTGGCCCTAGTCAGATCCTTCTGCAGAAGTCGGGGATGTCTGTCTGCGTGGTGTTTTGTACCTTACATATGAGTGCAGGAACGTGTGCCCAGACATACTTTCTCTCTCAACATTCTGCAAAGTAATGCATCAGTTTCAAGTCACATCTTCAGAGAACTGGGGTACCACAGCTTTTGACTAGATTGCTTCATAAAAGAGAGAAAAATACCCAAACCATCCACATTTAAAATAACTTTGGGCATGTCAGTCACTCGTGGTTTCAGTGAAGGAGAGCTGGTGGCCGTGGCAGTGTGCTACTGAGCCCACTCTGCGTTGTGCTTGCTGGGTTGCCCAGTTCTTTTACAGACACTGGGGAAGTTTGGTTTTCTTGTGAAAGCTGTAAGTCAAGAAAGGACGGTTGGTATCACAGCCAGCTAGTGCAGATCTCTAAAATGCCTTATTCCTCTGCATTGTTTTGTGTTCTTCTTCTTAATACGTATATAGTCACAAATTTAATACAACCTTGAATAACCTATACTAGTAATTTCCTTTTTCCTGTTGTGCTGGTTAGCAAATACCTTCTGCTTTGTTCTCAGCTGAATTTGTTTCATGAAAGAACTTAGTTTCATCATTATTGAGCTCTTTGACTGCAGTGAGATACTAATGGCTGAAAAAAGGAGTTTCTTAGCTTGTCACATTACTTTTAATGCAGTCTTTTAATTTTAAACTATTGCAATAAACATGGCTCTTATGAGAGAAATAGTCTTTGCTTTGGAAGAGTGCATGAAATAACCAAGGCAATAAGGGAAGGGAGTTGGGAGGACACAATGCTGAAGTTATATCAACATCCCTTTGTTATATCAACATCCCTTTGTTAATGTACATGTGGTAAGAACTGAAGTGAGTTGTATCGACACAGAGCTCGCTTTGGCAAGCGCTCTCAAATTACCTTGACTGTGAAGCGTGCGAAGCAGAAGTTCCATCATAACTCCACGCTTGAAATTGCTAATAATAAACCTTAATGAAGTTAATGAATGCTGAGGGTAGTTCTACTTTAAGGAAGTTACATGTGGACGTTTTGTAATCAGTAACTTGTGCCCCTCTGTGAGCAGCCCAGAGATGGATGGTTCTTCTGAGCTCGTGCTGAGAGTTTCCTGGAAATACTTCACAGTGAGCAGAAATGAGCAGCATTTGAGGGCAATTCAGTGTCCGAGCAGAATGGCTCTTCTGTGGTCCTGGAATCATCGGCACCTGCTGTGGCTGCAATCTCTGCCTGTCCTCATTTCAGAAGTATTTTCAAACTGATTCATCTAGCTGAAATGCAAAAGCCACTTTCACACACAAGTGGGTAGATATGGCGTTTATTTTTCCGTGTTATCTGAATGCTGGTGGTCCTCTAACAGTTTCCTGCAGTCCTGTGGGAATATTTTCCTCCACAGTTGTCTGGAAAGGAATCCCAGAGCAGCAACAAGGAAGATGTGATTCTGAGGCGTGGTAATGAGGGCAGGGTGCTGCTGTATGGCACTTCATATCTGGCCAAGCCACCAGCGGGGCTGGGCCCCAAGCTGAGCCCTGCAGTGAAGATGCAGCTCTGAGAGATCGCAGTGTATCTCCCTTTGCTTCTGCTTCCACTTCCTTCTTGGCTTTCAGGTAGGAGCACAGCTGCACTCATTGCTGCGAGCTCTGGAAGGCAGAGGGCACAGGCTGGAGAAGAACAAAGACTGTTGTTATCTGGTGGGTAAAGACCTGGGCATCCCTGACTTGTTCCAGCTCAAGGACTGCAGGAGATTTGAAAGAAAGTGATGAATACAGCTGAAAGAGGTTGTTGCTAAAAAGCCCCCAAAGGCTTCAAAAGGCTGTGGCTGTGAAAAGTAGCCCAGGGAAGGCCAAGGACCCAGTGACTCCCCAAAGGATAACGTTGGCAGTGCCATTCTACTGCAAAAAAAGCAAAGCCCAAAGCAGATGAGCTGGAAATGGCAGCAGCTCAGAAGCTGATCTAACAAGAAGTAATGTTACTAGGAGAAATGCAGAGCGTCTACATATTCAAATAAACCACATCTTTCTTTTTCTGCTTATGCTTTCAGGCACAGGGTTCTATTAAAATGGAGCATTTCAAAGCTGCTTGGCTTTCCTAGGGCAGGATGGTGTTTAAGCACACCTGTCTCTTATCCAGATCTGTGAAGCAAGTTGCAGTTCTGTGAAGGGGGTGCTTTATTACATTGAAGAGTAATTCATGCTTTGTGCACGTCTCAAAATAACACCATCTGACAAAGCAGTCCGTGTCTCTCAGGGATTGTAGGTGGGGGTGTTTCCACAGAAGCTCATCTACACCAGCTTTATATTTTTACACCTGTTTGCAGCCTTTCTCACTACATCCCACAGATGCAAATCAGCCAGACAGGAAGGGCAATCAGCTGACAGCAGCAACTATCTTGATGGAAGAGAGTTGCTCCACACCTGTGCGCAAACCATCTGTTCCACTGTACCCCACGTTGGGTGATATATCCAAACAAGGGCTTATATCGTTATTTACAAGCAGACCTGACTTTAGCTCCTGGAAGAAGCCACTGCTGTACTAAAGAGAAGCTGACTCGCTTGTCAGGATATGTTGCTTTTAGATATTCCTGCTTATGCCAAGGGCATGTGAAAGAAAGGCCTGTGATTTTCCTCATAAAGCCTTTCATTTGACCTGTTGGTAAAAGCAAGCCAATCCTTTATGACTTGTTAGGCTTTCTGGATTTATAGGAGAGATTCAAGGGCAAATCTCTTAAGTGAATAACCTAGCCATTGTGGGAGCAGCTTGGGCAGCAAGGCCTTGTTTTCTTTCTGTATGGTTGTGCCATGAAAGAACAAGGATCTCAGGGAGTTATAAGCAGCTTCAGCAACTGCCCACACACCCAGGGTGTTTATATTTCTCTTGTAGTTTTCTCTGATGAATAGCCAGAGAAGTTCTGTGAGGGAAGCACGTGCACTGTCTGTAGTAACTAATCTCTCAAAGTTTGGAGCTGCGTGTCTTTAAGGCTTATTTTGCTGTGCTGGATTTCACATGACATGGCCAAGAGATTTAAAAACTAGATTGATGGCAGGGAGGAGGCGTTGGCAGCAGAGGTGCAGAGGGCTCAAGAACCATGGATGAAAGTCTTTTCTGTGCAACAACAAAATGTAGTAAGAGCCCACAGTCTGAAATCCATGTGGGGAACTCACTGTGTGGGTCATTTAGTAATTCTCTGCCTTTGCTTTTCATCTGCAGGTTGGATTATTAAGATGTTGTTCAGAGCTGCATAGCTGTCTCTAGGTTACTTTGAAGTTTAGAAGTATTAAATTTTGAAGCTTGCAAATGCTAATGGCTGGAATTTTGGTGTAAATAAAATGGTGTTACAGAAGATAATGTGCTCCAGCTGTTCGGTTATTGTTTTTCCCAGTGCTAGAAGACCTCAGAGGATCTCTGGGAAATCATAACAAAATCCTCAGGATGCTCGTCAAAGCACCCTGTGGGGGAGATGAAGCTTAAATGACTTCTTGTGAGCTCTGGTACTGTCGTTTATGTTTTAAAAATCAGCAAAACAAGTACATCTTAGGCTACGGACCCAAGAAGTTTTAATTCCTTCAATCCTCAGGGTCAAAACAGTTCTATGCTATGACATCAAAAAGTCATAGTAGTGTTTCTCTTTGTTTTCTTAGGATCTCATCTCTTTGGTTGTGGAGGAGTCTCGGAAATGTGAGGCGAAGAATTCGGCCTTCTCGGTTGCTGTCCCACCTCCTGTGATCCTGGAGATTGGCTGTGGCTCTGGAGCAATTGCTCTGAGTCTCCTGTCCAAGATACCGCAGGTGAACTTTTTAATGTGCCATGGTACAGCAAACACCGTTGTGAAAGGACAGCCCTACTCTACTGGGCTTCACTGAGACTTCCCAAGCAGATTTCTTTGACGTGACAGGACTTTGCTACTTCAGCAGCTGCTGTCTTTGACAATCAGGCTCTGTATGTTTGTTCAAGGTAGAGAGTATCTGGGAGTTGCTTTCTCCAACTGTCTGCAGGAGTAGTAAAGACAGAAGGAAAGAAGCAAATGTGCTCATTCTTCAGCTGTTACAACTCACTATTAATAACCTTAGATTGAAGCTGTGGTGGGGGCTGGTTTATGCTCATATCCTGGGCTGTGGACGAGTGACTGAGGCATCGGTACACACTCTGTTAGTCAAACTTATGGGGCAGTCATCTCTAAAATCACCTTGCTGTGAATCAATAGATCTTGACTTTGAGAGACTGGAGACCAAACGAGTACAGAAGAGGGATTGTCACAGAAGTGCCAGTAGTTGGGATCGGAATGATTAGCAGATGTCACACTGCCACAACTGCCAAGCCATTTTTCTAAAGCATTTTGTTCCATGTTAACAGTTCCCACCTTTTGGACAGAGCAAAAAAAGCAGGAAGGGGACAGAGATTTGAGTAGCCAAAGCCGTTCTTGCCCCTGATTATTGTGGCATGAAGCAGGCTTAATGAGATACTATTGGTAAGCAAAAAGAGAAAAAGAAATGAAGCCAAGATCTCATCACACACAGACTTACTCATAAGTCAACTTCTCATGAGCAAGAATTGCTGTGGCCAGCCCTCCCTCTGAGAGAGAGGAGAGTGAGGCTTGGTGCATTAGTTACAGAGGTAGGTGCCCATGTTCCTTCTCCTGTTGACTCAAGGGTTAATACTTGGGCTTCATGACTTCCAAGTTAAATTACTCTGATTTCCTGAGCTGTACTTCATGCTTTTTACTTTCCTGTCTGATTAAACAGTTCTGCCAGTCTGTCACTGTTACTGATAATAGTCCTTTCCCAGCTGGCTAACACAAGCTGCTGTGCCCAGAGAAATAAAGAGCCTTGGCTGAATAGAGTGAATGGCAGCTACACAGACAGCTAACTAGAGTTTATGTTCTTCGTGATGTCTTAATGTTTGAGACAGAAGCTGGCAGTAGGGAACAAGAGAAAAAACCAGCAGCATTTCATTTATTGTTTCAACTCTGTTCTCTGTGTTAGGGGTCAGCTTTGTGCGTGTGAGGGTGCTGGTTTCAGGCAGTGAAATGAATCTCACTAATGGCCAATTACACTGCGTACCACCATTATCTCCAAATGGAAAATGTATACTTAGAGTATGCTGTCCATATGTAAATGCTTTAGCAGCACGTGTTTAAAAAATGTCTAGCAAAGCAAAAACAAGTCAGGCCTATGCTCGTGCTTTTCCCCAGATGGGATAGAAGGTCAAGTATGTCTCTAGCCTCGTAGTCCTATCGCATACTGTTACACCAGAGAGCTCTCAGATAGTTGACACAGTCAAGTGCATGCTGTCAGTACACGTAGTGAGCGTGGTATGATGACTGCAGTGGAATAACTAGGCAGAGGGTGTCTGCCTAACAGATGGAAAGCTCTAGAACCTCTGCCCAAGCTGCTGTGTTAGTGCTGGCGGGACTCCACGCACACTAAAAAGGAGAAGTCTAGGGTTGTGATCTTCCTTCAACTTGTGTCCACTTCAGCCTTTGGCTTGCTGGAGTGTTGAGTCTCACGCTACTTCAGAGCTATGAACATATCAGGTGCCATGAGTCAGCATGACTGCATTGTAGTCAGCTGAGTTGATTTGGTCAGAAGCCTGTCTATTTTGATAGAATGCTGGCAGTGTAGCACAGTGCCTTCTGTCACGTTAGCTGCCTTACTGGAAGCGATTTGTCATCCCATCAGTGCCCTGAGATGAGCTATTCCTTTTAGGAGCCGAGAGTGAGCAGTCGATTGGCAGGTTTTATCTTGCACGTCTCTTCTGGCATAGCTTGTCTGCTCAGGAACTGTGCTGCTCTAATACTGCTGTTTGTTTTTCCTGTCCCAGAGCCGAGTGTTAGCTGTGGATAAAGAAGAGGCTGCTGTGGATCTCACCAGGGAGAACGTACATAGGTACGAGCACACATATCACCTATTTCTTGTAAATTGTTACTTGGGAACGACCAGGAGTCCTCAATATTTTGAAGTGTGTTTCATATTTACCACCACTGGAAACTAGAGTATTTGTAATCCTTTGAGCTCCCAAAGAGTGTAAGAGTTCAAGAAAAGAATGTTTATAGGTACCAGATTTTTTTCCTTTCACTTGTGAATGCACTTTGCAAAGGCAGCAGCCTAAATAAGACAGCAGTACTTAAGTGCTGCCTTCCAAGAGTTTTCAAAGCATTTCATGGTCACTACTCTTATTCTTTTTTATGGTAAACTTAAGGCACCAAGTGGTAAGAGTGTCTGTGTCACTTAAAGAGGTTAAGGACAGGTAGAGTCTGAACCTTTCTCTCTCTGGCTTCCTACATAAATTTCTGCCATGCTTGTTCCTGTCATTACTCCCCTGGGTATAAGCTTGCACTCTTCACTCTGTTGTCTCGCTGTCCCTCAGGGCCCTCCTCATAGCCTAGGGTTTGATGAGAAGGGTGCTGCTGTGCACACATCTGTGCTGTGCCTGGGTGCTGAGACCTGCTGGATCAAACACCTTGTACCTAATGCAGAACAGCTCTCAGGATAACCTAGCCCTCCCCACCAGATCTGCTTCCTCAGCTTAACACGGGCTTAAGTTCTGCTTAATGCAGGCTGTTCTGGGTTGTCACCATCTTGGTGAGCACCAGAGCTAGAATCTGTACTTTCTGAGTCCAGAACTCCAGTCTCTTAGAGACTGTGAAACGTACAGAGCTCTGCTATGCACTTGTATTCTCAGAAACATCTGAGAATGAATTTGAGCAGTCTTAGGAGGATTTCCTGTTGCTACCTCTTTTGGAGCCTGGTACAGCTATGAGTCTTAAAAGTGATGCTCATTAGCTGACATTACAGTCCACAGGGCCTGCGTACTCTTTCTTCCAGAGCTGCAGCTGCCATAGTGGTTACAGAGGCAGGCTGCTTCTGTTTCTGGCTGTCCTGAGCTGTGTCTCTCCACTACTTGCAATGCAGCTGCAGATCTTCCACCATTCTGAGGTGATGGAAGAAACAAGCTCTTTCCACACGTTCACCTCACTACTAAACTGTGCCTCCTATTCCAGTTATGGGGAGTGGCCAGCAGATCCTTCTGATATAAGAGTGTCAAACCAAGTTCTCTTGCAGTTTTACAGAGATGATAATGAAAACGGGCACGGTCTTTGGCTCCTTGGTAGAGCGTTGTTCTGGCATATGGGAAAATGTGTCATAGTGTCCTTGCTTATTGGCTCAAGGATGGCTATGGGGAGTGTAAATGCATTGCCAGAGAACTCTGTATTTCTCAATGGATATTTTCATTAAGCAAATCCTTCTCTTGCCTGTGGCATGGTGCCCTGCACGTCTTGCAAGAGAAGCCGGTAGGATAAGCTGTATTACTGCTGAAGCCAGCTTGGTTCCTGCCTGCTTTTTGCAGCTCCCTTACCACAGCTGTGTTCCTCAGGGAGGAATGCTTAGCAAAGTCTCGGTTGCACTGAAGCAATATCAGTGCCAAATTACCCATCTGTGTGCACTGCGGGTAGATGCAGAAATCCTTTCATTTCTTGATGCCCCTCTTGTTGTTGAGGCAGTACCACAGGCCCTCAGCAAACAGGACTTGGGTATGAGGGCTTAGTTGCAGCGTGCTCTCTGAACCTCACTTGGGTAGCCCCAAGATGTTACACTGAAGAGTTGGAAGGAAAAATCTGTCACCACGGTGGCTCTCTCCCAGGAAGAGACAGCATGTTGGAAAGAGCTCTAGTTTTGTCAGAGGTTTCTCTAGACATTGGCTGTAACGGGGTACAGGGCAAATTCTATCTGCAGCCATCTGCTTTTGCCAGTCAGGGAATGGCATCTCCTGTGGGTGGAGTGGAGTCATTCTCCGCCAGCAGTTCTTGACCAACGTTGTCTCTCTAGCTTGGCAAAGTTCTTACTCTGTCTTTATTCAAACGTCTTCTCAAAAGCCAGAGGCGAAATTCATGAGAAGAGAGGTATTTTGATGGGCAGATCTCACAGCTGAGGTATTAGAGGTTATGTTCCTTCTTTGCTCCCTCACTCTCTCTGCTTCTTTGGTCTCTCCTGTAATATCAGGCTGTGACCAAGCACCAAGGCAGTTTTCAAACTGGCACCTCTTTACTGTTCCAAGAGCATCAAGGCAGCTTCAGGGGTTTAAGGCAGGCATGTCCAGCACAGCTCAAACTACAGCCATCATGGTGGTGGCTGTGCCTCGACCCAGTGCACAGCCTCACTTAGCAGCAACCAAACCTGGTGCACTGCTAACCCTGTCTGGGCTGAAACCTGGGCACGGGGCGCAGCGCAGGGCTGACTCCAGGGGTGGCAAATATGTTTGTGCATTCTGATCCATTGGCAACATACAGTCCCGTGAACAGCGAAAAATAGGCAGCTGTGCTTTCTGTTGTGATCAAGGGATTTGAGAACAGGTTTCAGGGTTGCAGAAAAAGGGTTGTTTTTTTTCTGTATATTTATGACTCTATTTTCAGTCAACGTAAATGCATCGCCTGCACATTTTCAAAAGGCTGTGTAGAGTTGCAGTCAGATACTCAACACAAATCTGATCATGTCTCTCTACGGACTTTCATAATCCCTATCTGAGCAGAGAGAACTATCCCTCACTTCACAATCACGCCTTATTCACGTCATTGCGTTTTGGCAGTACGTGCATTTGTGAAGTGTTTTCAAGGATGAAGCACAGGAAAAACAGAATTTCATCAAAAATCTCAGATGAACACCTTGAGACCTCACTAAGAATTGCAAGCACTGCCATGGAGCCAGACTGACCTGTTAGTTTCACAAACGAGGTCAAACATCCCACTAGTTTCGTGGTTTTGTTGTTCTCCTTTTTATATGTTTTAATTAAAAACCATTAAAAACTAAAACAAGTTTTGTTGCTTATATACATTAACTGTATTATACATCTTATGAGAGCTGCTCTGAAAGGAATGCCTCCTGTTTTATTGTGTTGGCCTGCGACATCAGAGGTGGATCTTGGTGGTATGGCAGTAGAGATTGAACCTTCCCACCTATATTCCTTTATGTTTTGTTGCCATGCAGCAGCAGAGGGGCAGTCTGACAAAATAACATCGTGGCATGGAAGTGCATGTGAAGCAAAGGTGGGTCACTGAATTCCTCCATGTGGGAAAAAATGGCACCCACTGACATTCATTGACACTTGCTGAGCTTTGATGGAGTCCAAAGAGTGGATGTGGACACAGTGAGGCAGTGCGTGGTGTGTTTCAGCAGTGGCAACAGCAACAGGGGGTCACCTCCGCTGGTGCAGGTTTTTGCTAGTAAGGCATGCAAGCTCCTGTTAATTGCTGACAAAAATACAGAGCTGACAGTGGTGACTATGTTGAAAAACAGTTTTTTGTAGCTGAGAATTTGCTCCCTTAAGTATTGTTACTGTGCTTGTTGTATCTGTTGTAGTTTCCATGGAAATAAATAGGAGGCATTACTTTTGGAGTGACCTACGTATATGGTGCCCAAGACAATTCCTCTTTACTCAGCGCGGCCCAGGCAAGCCAAAATGTTGGACACCCATGATTTAGGGGGATCTGTCTACTTAGTCCCTGGCAAGGATCATATTCTGTTGCAGTCTGGAGCTAGAAATGGACTGTGCCAGGCTGAGGCAGACTGGAGAACAATGCAAAGGCAATCTGGCAGTCTTCAGGCTGTTCTACTTTGGAATGAGTCAGTAAATCAGAGCGATCAGAATCTTGGCCAAGATTTCTTCCAAAGAAATAGTGAGGTGTTTATAGAGCTGCTTCTGAAAAATAACAAACCTCTCTGCTCTCTTATCACAGGTGAAGGGAGAGATGTTTGTGTCTCCAGTACCTTCAGGGGTTCTGCCAGTGTGAGCACCCTGGGGAGGTCTGGTTGCAGATGAAAGGCGCTGAGCAAAACATATTTCCCAATTAATGTGCACAGGCATGTCAGGGATGAGAAAGATCATGAGCTAGAAAGTAGCACCTGAGTAACCTAACGTGTTTGAAGTGAGCTGTCCCTGTGGGAGCCTCTCTTCCTGGTCCATGTCTGCCACAGGAGCTGTGCTGCACTGTATGTGCAGGCTTCCTGCTGGTGTGTGGTGCAGTCTCGTCACCTTCCTGCACTCATGTGCCTAAAAAATACGCTCAGATGCCAGAACGCTGCTAAGATCCAAATCATCAAAGAAGCTGGGGAGAGAATGTGGCAAACATGAGCAAGTTGTCTTCCCTTACCACGTCAGATTTACATATTTGATGCATTTTATTTTGTTTTTCTCTGCTGCTGAGCTCACCTGGGGGAGGCCTTTAGATACAATTAATATGTAGCAGGGGGAGAATACTGCTGTGATGTATAGGTATATTTTGGATGCATGGGACCCGTGCCCAGGAATCAGCATGGGTGCTTTCTGCTTCAGATGTTGCTCTTCAGACAAAGAGCACTTCCTAAACTTCCCTTGCAGCTTGAGAGAAATCCAGTGACAGTCAGTGGGATAGTACATACATGTGTCAGGTAAGAAGAGTGATGTTTAATGACCTGTTTATTGAATGTGTTGTTCATGAGCCCGCTCCTAATCTTTCTGCCCTTACGTCTGAACTTTTCTCTACAGGCTGCAACTCCAAGACAGGATCCACGTCCTCCACCATAACGTTTCATATGGTAACTCTTTTTGTTGTCTTAATCCCCTTTATATTTCTTCCTTTTTTATTTTCCTGCTGTTTGGTGAGGTTTTCCAGTTTGGTAGTTGTCTGCTAGGCTGTGCTTGACCAGGAGGCGTGGAGGAGCCAGGAGCTCCAGTGTTGCAGGTTCATTAATGCACCTTTCTCACACTGTTGGTTTTGACCCTCTATTACTGCTTAGAGGTATGCCTGCAAATTTGAGCTCGTTCTGGCTGTGTTCCAGCAATAAGCCAACCAGATCCAGTCCAGAAGCCTGTGTTGGTACCACACCTGCATGGGTAAGCCTTGTGCTGAGAGGCTGGTCTGAAGACTGTGCCATGTTCATGGAGTCAGTCCAAATAGGAGCATGAGCATAGCAAGCTGAACTTGTTGGCAGAAAAGCAAGTCTTTAGTTGGTTGGTACTGCTGAGGGTGTAGCTGTCCTGCTTGTTAGATGACCTTCAGCAGCTTTGGTAAGAGGAAAGATATGCATCCTGACAGCCAGTCGTAGCTCTCACTTAGGTCTGTACAATGTATCAGGTTCCAGTGGTTGCTTTAGATCCAGTTGGGCTCCGAGCTCTCCAGGACATCAAGGTCCTGTGTTATTGTAAGATAGATATTCTGCTAAGCAGGGCTGTTGGTCAAAAAAAAATGATACTTTGCCTGAGCTTATCTTTGTGTCATCTTGCATACAGGGTGGGAGGGTAAGCAGGCCCAGCTACCCCCGAAAGAAATGGGCTAAAATTCTACGAGAGAGAAACAGAACCATACACACATCTGCAGGCGTCCGGAAAGACAGTTTGCTGGCTAGGATTTTGATATTGAGCTTAGAGGGAAAACTGCTATGATTGAGAGCTGGTTGTGATTCTTTTTTAGGTTCTGCCAAACATCTGCTACCTTGGGGCCCAATGGACTTCATAGTCAGTAACCCTCCATATGTCTTCCATGAAGACATGGCTTCCCTGGATGCAGAGATCCTCCGGTAATCAGACACAAAGATTTCCCATCTCCTGTTCCTTGAAGCAAAGCTTTCTGGCTGCTTTCTTATATTACATGCTTGCTTGCACACAGAATGGGGAAATGTAGTAAACATGTGCATAACTGTAGATGTGTTCATATATCCTATACGGTAGTACAGCAATACTTTGGTACTGCTTACAAGTCTGAAATATTTGAAGTGTTAATAAAAAAGGAAGAAGTGCACAGTTGGAGATCACTAAATTTCCAATCCAGAGCTGTCCCAGGATGTTTTTCATGTTAGATTTTTTTTCACAGTTGGTTTGAGTTTATGAAAATAAGAATTATTAATCAGAGCAGCTTTTTGTGATGAAGGAAATTTAGGTGGAAATACTGTGACCCATTTTAATCACAAGGCTTGCCTTAAGCAATCAAACCCAAACAAACATGAAGAAGCAACTTTGGGTTGTGGCACTGTTTTGTCTGTGCTGGTCTTCCTCAGAAGTGATTGTTATGCGTGTCAGGACAGAGTCCCATATTCACCCCTATGCAAAATGTGTAGGGCAGCAGATTCTGTCCTTGGAAGTGGCTGAATTTTCTGCTGAATTTGCTCTGCTAGATTGTGGTTATTGGCATAGCTGAAATAAAGTGAGTGCTCCTTTGCTGTATAACCCACTCTTTCCCTGTCTAGCTAGCACAGAAAGAATCTATCTGTATGTTGGAACTGCCATCCTGGATGCAAGTGACTCAAAGTCTTAAGAAAGGGCCCAAGGAAGGTTTTCTGCTTGTGCTTAGCTTGGGGTTTCTCAGCCTAGAGGTGGCAGCCTTCTTACTCCCTGTACTTCTCATAAAACAAGGAGTGCTCTCACCTGCTATAACAGGGCTGGAGTTTATTAGTCGCACCTTTGCCTGTGGAGCAGGGCAGTGCATCCTCAAGGGCATGGCTCATGCTATATGAATTGCTGTTAATGCCTTATTTCCAACCTCCAGCTATGAGGACCTTGATGCACTGGATGGGGGAGATGATGGGATGAGAGTCATTAGAACAATTCTGACTCTGGCTCCTCCTCTTCTGAAGGATTCTGGGTGAGCATGGTCCTCCTCTTGAATTTCACATCTTCTCTCCATATCTGTAACTGCTGTTTTTGTTTCATGCAGGATGGTACAGGGGAAAATAACTGCACAAATGCCCATCTAGTAATAGTAGTGTATTTTTGTTTGTTTATTTAAAAAAAAAGCGATGTGTATAAGCAAAATCAGTTTGAAATTCTTTAATATAGGGATATGGGCCTTCTTTGACCTGTGCTGGTGTTTCATAGTCATTAACAAAATGAGAATCTTTAGAGCTCAAAGCAGCAACAGAAAGAACGTTAGAGAGAGAACAGAGGGAGAGGAAGCGCAAAAAAAAGCTTTCCAAGCAGAAAAGCTGTTGAGGGAAAAACAACACAGGGCTCTGTGAGAATGGATGTAGATCTGTTTCCCTCTCATTTTTCAATTAGGGGAAGCTTGTATGTTGTGCCAGGATTCAGTGCTGAATGTCCTGGGAGAATGATGGGAATCAGCCAGAGACCATTTCTTAAATGTTACATTTCTGCACAAGGGACGCTTGAGACTGCTTGGTTTCCATTTGCTGTCATGTGGGATCCATTTCATGCTTGAAGATCAACATGCTGATACCCGAATGTCCTTTGTGCCCTGGCAGTCTCATATCCTGTTGAAAATTCCTCGCCTTAACAGCATTAGAGAGATCATTGAAAATCTCTTGTTTTGGGAAGAGCAATAGGAGTACTGAGAAGCACAATGGAAAGAATAAATTCCTTATTTTTTGCTCGGCCACAAGAGCAGTTGTTGTTCCCAAGGGCTTCCCAGCAGCAGACATCAGAGCCATGGGGATAGCTGTTAAGATATTTTTCCTAGTCCCCTTTTTGTTTGTTTTATAAGGTGGAGCCCCCACTGCAGGGTGGGAGTCTTTTAAGGTCAATAACACAAACCACACCCAGCTTGTAATTAGTTTGGTGAATTTATAGGGAGTGTTCAGTGTGGGACTGTTCAGGAATTCTCAAGAGAGTGAGTGTAGGTTGGGGCTTGGCCTCTGTGCTTTGCCTGTTTAACTTGTATCTTGCTAAACTGTCGCAGGCTGTAGTCCATTTCCACATGCCTGTAAGCTAGGGTGGTTCCACCTCGCTGTGGGAGGAGAGTTTCATAAATGGGCCCATGTCACAAAGCCTGGCTGCAGCCAAGATGGAAATGGTCCTTTGCTGCGTCCAAGCTGTGTCCTGGTGCTTTGTCTGAAGCTGTCTGACTAGTTCCCTTATCCCTGTTGCGCTCTCCTTTGTGTAGTCATGTGTAACACTGTATGACCTGAAACCTGGTGGTGGTTTCATAACTCATCTATGGAGATAATTATCACAGTAAAATGTGTGTAATGACTTGTACTTTGACTCTCACTACTGGGACTTAATGTCACCGTGCTTATACAAAGGAATTCCATGTTGCCAGTCCAGTGTTCAGCATTCATGCATTTGCATCACAGAACAGCCTGCTCCACTTTGAATCTTTGTGAGCATCAGAAAGACAAAGCTGGTGATATTCCTACACGGGGTTCAGAAGAGGTCCTCACATCCCAGTACCAGGATATAACTGCTCTCACAGAGGAGTACCATGAAAGTTCCCCTTTAGATCAACATTTTCTCCCTCTGAAGGAAGCAGTTGGAATCTGTCTTAAATAGGCAGTTCGTTTTAAGATCATTGGCTTGCAGTGTTCCATAAAGGAAGATTTTAGTTTTTCTCAGCCTAGCAACCTAGTTATGTGCATCTCCCCACATCTTTTCAGGAGCGTGTTTCTGGAAGTTGATCCCAGACACCCAGATATGGTGGAGGATTGGCTGCATGCACATCCCGACTTGCTCCTCACCCTTCGTGCTGTTCACAAGGATTTCTGTGGCAAGTAAGTCTGCTTTACGTTCAGATTTTTGCTTCGAGTATATGACTGTGTCTCACATAGATCAGATCGCTGCATCCTGATACACTGAATGAAACTCAGCAAGAGAAGGTCAGCAGCTGAAGCCAACCTTTAACAAATCAGGGACTCTTTTCAACTATCTGAACTTTCTTATATCATGAGATAATCTGGCAAGCTTTTCTGAGTCAGAGATTCTGGCACAGGTAAGCATTTCTGGTGGCATGACTAGCTCTGATGAGATTACTGCCACTGGAAAGTTGCTACCTGTATATGATGGAGGTGGAACCACGTTCACCCTAGCAAGACTTAAAGCTCTGCTCATTTTTCTCCCACAGACCTAGGTTTCTGCACATCCAAAAGCAAAGCAGATGACAACCTTACTAGAAACAACGTCCTTTCTTGCAGTAAGCTTTTTTGCTGGTGAGCCCTTCCTGATTGGCTTGATGAAAGCTGCGTGACAAAAGAAATCTCCATTTTCTGGTGTGTGACTTCTCCATGCAGTGACAGACCCCTCATTTCCCAACACAGACTTCAGCTAGAGTTGCAGAGGATCACAAGAGTGTTTGGAAGTGTTTGACCTTCCTCAGGGAACTTCATGAAATTCTAGTTCACTCTGCTCAAGTGACTCGTTAATCTCAGGACCAAATAAGAGTTCACAGCTCCAGATATTTCCTTGCTGTGATAGCAAATTTCAAAGCAGTATGTTAAAAATACAGCTTGTCAACATGTCGTATCACTCATTTCGCCTAGAAAGAGCATCACCTTTTTTTAACCTTGAGATCAGTTTTAGAATATGACCAAACTGGATGATAATGGTCCCAGCTCTGGCTTATAGTAGCTCATGAGTGTGCAGTTATAATGGGACATGACTAACTTGCACACTTCCAACTCAGGTCTCATTTTAGGATCCTGATGCTCTGCTGTACTTCTCCAAAAGCAAAGCAGCCTTTGTTTCCTAGTCCTGTTGAATGTCACTGAAGCATCACTGCACGTGTTACACCATGATTGCTTGGGACAGACAGAATTCTGCAGCTCAGATAAAGCGATTTTGGTCATACGTGGGTTGAGATGGATTTGGGAAGAGAACAGACAACCATCTATGGATCAGATAGCCCTTTCCTTTGGAATATAGAAGGGAAAGCTTTTTATTTAGACAGTTAAAAACCACAACTGGAAAAGCACCTCTCCCTGACATACTTTCACTCCATATTTGTGGCTGTATAAGGTCAGTTGAGAGGAAGGAGCTCTTGGTGTTGGTTAAAATTATCTGAATCTACAGCACCTAACACTTTATGGACGCTGCCAGAAACAATAAAACCATCATAATAAAGGTAGTGTTGTATGTAGGTTAAGTTGAGTCTTATATGAAATGCTTTGCAATTGAGTTTTCAAACATGCTAGCAGATCTGAATAAATACCTGGGATCCTTAAATTGTTTCTGATAGTAATACTAATGCTTAACTTCCAGGTAAGGCTTTGAAGTGTGAGACTTTACAAAGAAGGCCAGAATCACTGCTCCAGTTTCAGAGATGGAGAAGTCAAAACGGTGAGGGGAAAAGGAGTTATACAGAATTTGACAGCAGGCTAAGTTTGAAGTAAGACCCAGTCTCTTGGCACCCACAGGAACAGCTGAAGTCCATTTCTTTGTTGGGGAAGGACAACTTAGAATAGGGCTGTCTGAAACTACACTGAGAGAAGTCCCTGAAATTGACGGTCAAGATCATGACATAAGTACCTGAAGGATTAAATCCAAGCTGCTGCTCACTGCTGTTTCTGAAGTTCTCTTCTTGACCATAGCTAGCCAGTGAAGGAAAGAAAGACACCAAAGGACCTGGAGCTCTCCAAATAGAAGCATTTGCTGGGCCACTGGAGGTGAGCATGGAAGGGAGAAGGGAGAAGTGTCCAGGCAGTGATTTGTGCTGTGTGAGTGTGCAGGGATGTGCTATCAGGCAGTCTGTCCACGCTGAACTTAAACTGCATAGCCAGAAACAATGGGTCCTGCATCAGCAAATTTGGCATCTGTTTGGAGAGCCAAAGCAGATTCAGAGAGCTAATACACTTAGTCCCTTTCCCCCTGCCTGCGCTGCACTCATTCACTTCTTAATTTTTAAGCCTTGGCCCTGTTCTTCGCAGGTACCTGAACTTCTTCTGATGCACCAGTGCCCAGCTCACTGCACTTCAGTCCCCTCCTCACCCTCTGTTTTTTCAGTTCTGCTCATACACTGGCCTTTCACCCCATCCCACCACTCTGCTGCCCCAGGAGTTTTCTCATCCTATAAACTTTGTATGTGAAGTTATGAGCCCCCATTGGACTGTGCTACCTGCTGTGGTTTATCACAGTAGAGGAAGTGGGTGGAAAGGGAGAAAAAAGGTTCAGTTAGACTGTACTTAATCCTAGGTTTGGAATTCAAGTTTCAGCCCAGCTGATTCTGGCAGTGGTGAGTACAGATTGTGGTCAGAGACATACTGTGGTGGTTTGCTTGTTTTTAGTAAATAATAACAATAATATGTTAGCATCTTTAGCTGAGTTTGTCAGGCTTAGGTCTTTAAATTTCATTTCTGAAATGTTTTGTCTGAGCGTTGACAGTATTTATGAAACATTGAGCTAACAAGCACATTGCACATCTGCAGGATACTGTAGAAGCTGGGTGATACACTGCCCCATGCCTGGAGGCATTCAAGGCCAGGCTGGATGTGGCTCTGGGCAGCCTGGTCTGGTGGTTGGCGACCCTGCACATAGCAGGGGGTTGGAACCAGATGATCAGTGTGGTCCTTTTCAACCCAGGCCATTCTAGGATTCTATGATATGATGGTATTAAAGAGCATCATGTTGCATTTTTGTAGGGGAAGGCTGGTTCCAGCAGCAGGCTGGCAGGCTGGTAGCTGCCCCTCTGAGAGCACTGCTGGCTGAGCTGCAGGATGCAGCCACCTTTTGTCAGAGCAAGCACTTGCTGGAGCTCTGAGCAGTAGGCTTCCTCTGAGAGGTGGACTCTTGGTCTAATCCAATAGGGCAAGTGTTAAATTCCTGTATTTATAACGAAAACAATAACAAAAAATGCTTGCATTTCTCTGGGCTTGCACTGCATAGTGGTTACACGTCTCTGGAAAATCACGTGGTGCTGCTGACCTTCTCATAAAGACAAGAATGAAGAAAAATCGTTCTTCCTCCCAAGAGGCGGGATTTGTCAGGCCCGCATCTGAGGGAATGTGCTGCTGCAGTACAATGTGTTCTTCACTGCTTTGCACACATTGGCCCGGGCTCCTTTTGGTACAGAAGCACTGCGAAGCTCTTTGGATCTGGTAGCTGCAAGAACCTCAGATACTCCCAGAGCCCTCGCTAAAGCACTGTCCGTGTCTGCTGCCTGTGCCTGTGAGCACGAGGCTGTGCTGATGCCAGCAATCTCCTGTGCACGTCAGCTCTCTGCAGCCGTGCAGCTGCTCCCTTGGGCCACAGAAAGGCTGATGCTTTACATAATCGCTATCAAAATGCATTTAATTTTCTGGCATCTCAGCGGGTCTTTGGAACTGTACTGAAACAGCAATTTGTTTCTGAAGTGATGCTTTCAGAGAGGCCTTGTTTTCCTGCAGGACCTTGATGAGTGTGGTTCAGGTGTGTATTTCTGGAGGGTGACCTGGTACAAAGTGCCTACCAGGATCTTGCTGGCCTTCTGAGTTGGGGGTAGGCAAAGCTTGGTGCGTGGCAGAGCCCTGCAGATGGTGCTGTGTTCCTAGCCTGTTGTGTGTGTGGGCAGCAGGCTTCCTGTGTGCTGGCAGTGTGGCAGGGTGCAGACCCCCTGCTCCACGGAGGACTCTGTGGATATGGCTGCAAAGTGGGGCTTTAACTCCATTCCTGTGCTGCGGTACAGGCCTAGCGTAAGGAGGCTGGGAGGTGTCCTCACGGCTGTGATACAGGACTGGAGTTGTAGCTGTGCTGGTAATGGGAGGCCTGAGTCCCCCTCAGGGCTGCACTGATGGCTTTTGACAATCTGTTTTTGCTCTGGTGTAACTTCCAAGTATACATCCTGAAGTGCAACTGCCATCCCTGCTTTCGTGTTCCACTCAGTGTGAGGGGTGAAAGGGACTTCCTAAGAGCCTCAGAGAGTCCAAGACATGTGCAGCAGGAATGAGACCCCTTTCCAGGTGCAGAGCTGGCAAGTGCAGGGGGACTCAGCCAAGGTGGCACAGGAAGCCTCTGGGGAGCCAGATGGCTGAATGTGTGTGGGGTACTGGCCAGCACCCAGTTCTGTGATGCAGGGCCATAGAGTACAATGGGTTGGAAGAGAGCTCAACAGTCATCTAGCATAATTTCTCTGTCCAAGTAAGGATCAGCTTGGCTTACATCATTCACATTTGCCTAACTTGACCTGAGAGGCTTCTGATGATGACTGGGATCTTGGCACCCAGTGTGTTCTGTTGCTTCGTTGTTTTTACAGCAGAAAAGTACCTTAGTTCCTAGTCGTCCTTGCTTTCATTGGAGCTGGGTACTGTTCTTGTCACGAAGTGTAGAATTTGCACTTTCCTCAGGGCAGCTTCCCTGTATTAGCCTGTTCCCTTACAGTCCTTATTTCTGAGGAAACACCAACAGGGTGTTTTTGTGGATCTCTTGCACACCCTTCCTTCCCTGCTGGAAAGGGAGACAGAGCATGCCGAAGGGTAGCGTGCTTCAGACGTGCTGCAGGGAGATGCTTGTGCTTGTGGTGATTGAAATAATAGAGCTGCTACAGCTTCTGTTATTGTGGGGAGAAGTTATTTCCCAAGCAGTGGAGATCAGGCCAAAACTTGCATTAATGTTTTGTTTGTCTGGGCACGTTTTCAAAAGCTGTATTTAAAGTTTTTGTTTAGAAACTTGTTTTCTTCTGTTCAGGGTTGCATCCAGAGGGACAAACACCCAGCGGGAGATCTCTTCTCTCCCACAATTGAGATGATGATGAGATACCAAGAGAGACTTCATCAAGTTTCTTCGGTCGATTCTCTTCCACAGATGTTTTCATTTGCTTTTAGTTAAGCGTGTGGGCTTTCAGATGTTCCCCCTCCCTGTGGAGGGTCATCTCACAGCCTTTCTCTGCTGCTTTTGCCTGGCAGCTGCTCACAAGGCTCAGCATGATTTGTACAGTGCCTGGTGAGTACAGCAGGTTATTTACACAGTACTATCCCTTTGCACTGGGTTCGTAGCCAAATCACACTTGTCATTCAGTTGCTGAGATTTGGGACAGGTTGCATAAGCTACTGTAACATCAAGGATGTTCTAACAGCATGCAGTAGTTGCAGAATCAGGCCTGTAACCAGCTCTCTCTTGCCTTGCAGTCGCCTCTTTGTGCCAGTTGGGCTCAGGATGACAAGCCCAGGGTTCAGAGCCTGCACCTAACTGTTCCCAGTACTTGCACCAAAGACTGGAGTGCTTCTGTAATTGTGCCTGTGAGCAGGAGGTGGTGCCTTGCAGGATGCTGATCCGTGTGGTCTTTGCCCCTTGCCATTCTGGTCTCACCCATTACTACCACGGTGAGTCTGGTGGACCAGCCTTCTGAAGGCACAATAAATGTATAAGCAGTTTGTTAGAGTGCCTGTTCACTTCAGTTTGGGTTTTTGATCCCTTCTGGAGACAGCGTGTATGGATCGTGTTAGGCTTCAGGTAGAAATAATGGAGAAGAATGGAGCAGGCTGAGGAGCGTGCTGGTAGTTAGTGGTGAGATCACACTGACCTGTGTGCTCTGTGCACACAGCTCCGCTGGCCTGTGCTCAGACCTCTGGGCAAAATGGTGTGTGCAAATGTACTGGAACACTTGCAAAATCAGCTGTATTTAAGGGATTGTCTCTTTGGCTAAACTGCTTTGAAGTGCTTTCTCTCACACCTGAAGAAAGAGAATTCCACGTGCTGGAGGATTTCAGCGTGGGGACACAGACGAGGTGGAAGGACAAATGCAGAGGAACCAGGTGGCATCTATTCTTTCCCAAGAGCAAGGCTCCAGTAATCCCAGCTCTGCCCAAAAGCAGGTGTTGCTTGTGTTCTCTTCTGTTTCCTGGTCAGAGGCAAACAGACTGTTGTTCCTTTGTGAAGTGTAATACCTTCTGCTAGAAACTTGCAACTGGTTTGGGCCTGTGTTGGGATCTGCCGGCCTGGATTGGGATCCCTGCTGTGTGACCTTTGGCTTATTGCTTACTCTGCCTCCTGGTGCTATGGTTGGGATAAATATCACTTTACTGTCTCAGAATATTTTAAGAGTGCCTCATAAAGTGGATGTGAGGTAGTCGGTTACTGTAGAAAGCTCTGTGACTGTCCTGTGGTATTCACCTCAATCATACCCAGACAGAGAATGACCCAGCAACACTGTGCTACAGCATGATAAATCAGGTTTGTTTTGCTTATTTTCAGTGATGCTCGTGCAAAACCAAAGGATGTGGGAGTAAGTCAAAGTGCCATTGCTAGATTTTCCGCAAGTGCATCTCTGAGCAAGATGAGAGCATGACCCAGGCAAACCAGCCTGCTGCAGGGTGCTGAGAAAGTTAGGTCTGCATCCTGTTCACAACAGCCAGTGGTGCTTTTGCAGTACAGGAGGATGAAATACATCGTTGCTGCAGTGCTGCCACACGTTGTGGTCTTCATGGTTTGTCTACTTTACATGGTTCACATCAGAACTGTAATTTCAAGTAGCAGCTTCCTAGCTCTAAAGGTCTTCATCTTTTCCTTTCACATTTTTTCCTTTTTCAGCAAACCTGAAAAGTCACTTTTCTTTGCCTTGCATGCTCATACAGTTTTGAGAATGGGCATCAATAAGAAACTAGTTTCAGTTGCAGTATTGCAACCATAAACGTGGCTGCATGAGCAAAGTTACTGCAGGATATAAAGCCTTAGAACAAGCATGCAAACAAACTGATGCCTGGGGAGGAAAGTACCTCATGCTCATTAAGTACCTGATCTGGTTTCAGCTTGTTTATGTAGTCTCAGCCTTCGTTCTTTCTCCTGTGATAGCTGAGGTGTTCTGAGATCATCCTGCCCATGGTGTGGAGCGTCAGGAAACAGGGATCCTCATCTCCCAGGCTGGAACTGCAGGATGGTGAAGAATTTGCAGTATGGCAAAGAAGAGTCTACCATCTAAACATCCAGGGCCAATGCAGATGGCATGGGAAGGAGCTCAACTGTTCTTAATGACACTTCTGGCAACCTCACTGGACTTGTTTCTCACTTCAGAGCTTCTTATCCTCTTTTAAACAGTATAACCATCACAGCTGTCGGCTGGGAGGATGATAGTGCCTTGAGAGTTGGAAGCAGTTATTGCTATTCCTTTCTCTCTGCCTGAAGAAAAGATGGGAGGACGTGGCCTGAGAAGTGTTTGATGTGAGGAGCCTCAACCTTGAGATGTAGCATGAGGGCAGTTTTCAGTTTGCATCATCTGCAGAGTCATTGCTAAATACTGCAGGACCTGGGCATGCAAAAATGCTGGGTGTGATGGAGGAGGAGGAGGGAGTGGTGACCAAACCACTTTGTGAGATCCATCTAGAGAAGACAAGATCCTTGAGAAAGATTGTGGTAAAACAAAGCTGAGACTTACAGGAGGGATGGCCTGTGCTGCCAAGTTCCTGCTTTGCTACTCTGAAATGAAGAGCACAGGTGCAGAGCTGAGTGTCCATAAGGTACAAGCTTTGTTCAGGAGGCAAACTGAGCATCTCTGCTTAATGTGTGCATGTCAGAGGGTGAATGGAACCCCCTTCTGCAATGTGGATGGCTTTGTGGTGGCCCACAGGGGCAACAGTGAGCAACGGTGCTGTAGTGAACTGAGCGCAGCACCCTGAGCAGCCTCATTCCATCAGAAGCGGAGCACTGCTCTCAGTGTGGCACAAAGATGCTGCTTGCCTGAGTTCCTATAAACACCAGTTGCAATGCTAAATGTGAGTGTATGGGAGACATATGGTTTTCAGTGCGCTATCTTGAGCAACTCTTAGTGGAAGATTTGGATTTGCACTTGGTGCTAGCTGATGTAGTTTCAGCTGCCTACCTGCTGCTTTCTCCCTGACAGTTAGCTTGTCCCCTATGTTTGCATGTGTGCTACAGCATGGGCACTGTGCGGCACAGTGTGCTATCAAGCACCTGCTGCAGTGGAGTCCTGAGCCTAGCAGCCTGAGCTGCTACACAAGCAGCGTTGCCCAGCGGAGTGCCTTCTGATGGCAGAATCCTCACTGGTGGTCTGAAATACACATAGGTTTGTGTTGGGCTTTGATGATCCAGCTGTAAATCCAGAGTAGGCAGCTGAAGTCTGACCTCAGTGAAGTTGCCCTGCGTGCTCCAGCTGGGCTGAAGTTGGCCCACCTGGTGCTATGCAGTATTTGTGTTCCATGAAACGAGGATCCTCTCATTGATTCGAGCCTTTCCAGGGACTTGAGGTTGTAAAGCTGGTAAGACTTTTCTCCTTTTCTACTGCCACTCACTGAGGATGACCTTCTCACCGTACCTTTTGACTTTGAGCTCGCTGCTCCTCTCAAGTCCTCCTCTGACACTTTGCAAGCCAAGCACAGCGTGTTTGTATTGCCATAGTGCTTAAAAGCTGTTCTCACAGGTTGTTCCATCTCTCTCTAAGCTTTCAGTACTCATTTCTCCTGCCAGTGTCTTGTGTAACTCTCCCTGTGCCAACAAAGTTGGCTTCCATGGGTAAATTTCCTTATGCTAGATAATTCGGAATGAGCTTGTGAGAGAAAAATCCCACTCTAAAATGCACTTTACTCCTGCATTGCCTTTCATCTGATTCTGTGGCTGATGGGCTTTGCTGGGGTGAAAGTCATGCTGCTAGCATGTGTTTTGTTTGGAGATTAAGGCTATCCTGCACTCAAACAAGACTTCTTCATTTAATGTGTATGGGCAGGGGGCACTCAGGCTGCAAGCAGTTTTTGTACTTCAGCTTCCAGGTCAGTGAGTTTTTTGTCCTCATTTGTGTCAGCAGACAGCAGCCCTTTGTTCAGCATTGTAACCTTTTCTGCCTCAGTGACACGCACACATATGTGATGCAGATCCTGAATTGTGCAATAAACTCCATGGATAAGTTCCATGAGCCCAGAGAAGACATCATCTGTCTTACTTTGACGATTAACTGTGTGCCTTATTGACTGGTGTTGAAGCCAAGATTGTGGAGACAGTTAATTGTTCATTTATTTTGGCTTTTCCACCCATCATTGCCTATGCGGGAAAGAAAAGGGGCGTAGATAGTGAGTGAAGTGTTTGTCTTTGAACAGGCTGCCTTTGTCACCTGTAAAAATCAGGATAAATATATCAGTTAAGTATTACTTTATTTAGCAACTGAATAGCACTGTTTCTAAGAAGGGCCAGGATGAGGAGGCCAGGATAGGTCATGAGTGTGAAAGGACCTGAGTCATGGGCACCGAAATTGAAAGATGAACACATCTGGCTGTTGCTGGTGCCCTGATGGCACAGCAACTGCTTGCAGCCCCAGTCTGCAACAGCTGGTGCCTGCTAGCACCTCCTCTTCTCGTGCAGAGTCTGGAAAAGCAAGAAGCGCCCGGGAGGCACCATCCTGCTGCTGATGATGTGGCCATTCTCAAGGAGCCCTCCGGGAGGTATCTCAGTGGTGAAGAAACTCGTGTGGCACCTCAAGCATCTCAGTGTTTGTTGTACACAGGAGCACGACACTTCCCTCAAGAGCTGACCTGCTGCTTTTCTGGCTGAAGAGGCCCTTTTCTGTGCTCTTCTGACCCAGCAGTGCCTTTCTCCTGCACTCAGCCCTGGTGCACTCACATCCTGCTGGGCCTGCCCTCCTGCGTCCTTGCTGTTTGTGCTGTGGGTCCTTGCAGAATTCCCTCCATCCTGATTCTCCTGGATTTTATCCCTAACAAAAAAGCCCTGAATTAACATGTGTTGCCCTATCTCAGAACTGCCATTTCCTGGGAAGTTCTGTCACTCTAAAGCTTGTTTATTCTTTTTTTCCCCCCCTTCTTTAATCAGAATTAGATAGTTCGTTTGTTAGGTTTCCCATGAGAATGCTGTGTCCCAGATTTTGATTTTAGAAACGCTTTGCTCTGTGATTTCTGAATTCTCATTTTGAATTATATCCATTTTAAGTTGTTGTACAACTTACTGCTGATTTGCTAAGTATGCACTGATAGTCATAGTATGTGTATCGTGTAGGAAAACATTCCTTTGATTGATAAGATCAGCTGCTACTTGGTATGGATTGAATCATCTTATTTTATTCCCTAGAACAGGAAGTCCATTGTTTGCAGTGTAATGAAAGCTTGACAGTGCCATTATAGCATCCAGGAACGTCTTCATCTAAGAAAGCAGGTAACATTTTGTTCTGTTGTATGATGCAATTCATCTAATCATGTAAAAGAAGATGAAGTATTTCACAGCTACTGTCATGTTAGGGCAAGGCAGTAATGATATATGTGGTATAAAAACCCCTAGGGTAAAATATGTGCAATTTGGAAGTTCTGAAATAGAGCTGCTGAGCTGCCAGAAGCAAAGCTGTTCCAAGTAGCTTTGGCAGGAACGTTTTTATCAAAATCAATGCTCTTTATAAAATCAAACAAATGTCTTCTTAAAAGAAGCTTTTCCCACCAGAATACTTCGGTGGTGCTTTTTTTACTAGTTGCCTCTCTGTCCCTGTGAAGGTAGTGAGTGTTTGTTACGCTTCTTTGCACTGTGAGTACAGAAGGCTTAGCTTTCTCATCAGGACTCAAACCCAAGTCTCCATAGTGAAAGTCCTAAAAATTCCTTCTTTGCACGAGCTGCTCTTCTCTGGCTCCCACACAGGAGCATGCTGTTCAAGCAGCTGCCATCTTTCCTGCCTCTCACACAGGGAAAGGACAGCGTGTGCTCCCTGCTGGGCCTTTGCCACCCCCCTGCTCCCCCTGCACAGGGGAAATGGCAAACCTAGTCTTGCCTCTTTCTCTTTTCTGAGGTGCTGCCCAAACAAGCAGTACAGATGTGTTCCAATAAAACAGGGAAGGCTGGAGCAGGGGTGATAGCGTATGTTAACTGGGAAGCTTCAGAATTATCAGCTCCCTGGTTTCCTTTCCTGTTACGCTTTGCACTGTGATGTGATGCCTAGTGGGTGAGCTTCTGTTGCTCGTGTGGAGGAGTGTTTCTCTGGTTGCCTTTCTGCAGTCATCACTGCAGACAATGGTGGGAGGCTACAGGTTGGGAAACCAAATTGTAGCGTGGCTCACAGCGCAGGTGAAAACTTTATCAATCTCACATGAAATCCGTGAGGTTGTTATGCCATACAGTAGAAACAAACTGATACTGTAGAGACAGATTACTTGTTTGTCTTAAGCAAACGTTTGCTTTGGGAGTAGCATCCGCACAGTAGACGAGCAGTTCTGTGAGGGCTGTGGCATGGCAAAGGATTGCAGTGACAGTGCAGATTTATCATGGCAGTCCATGTACAATCTGGACACCAGTAGTTACAAGAGATAAAATATTCCAGCAGAGAAGCAGAAGACAGTTAGCAGTATGCTGCCCAAACTGGTCTGCCTGTAGCAAGATGAAGCTGTCACGTTCACCCACACTGCACCAATTTAAAGGCTTTTTTGATTTTTATTATTGGTATCAGTGGGGAAAAAAAAAGCCATACTGAACAGGGAAGTCTGGGCTCTCCAAAGGCAGACATAAAAACGCCGACAGCTTTGTTGCAGATGGAGAGATGAGAAAATGAGTGGCAGTTCCCGAGTTAGTGTAGAACGGGCAGATTCTCTGAGCTGGCTTATGCTATGCAGCCTTAAGGCTGTTATTACTGCAAGGATCTGGGAGCAGCACACGAGGGCAGGGCATGAGGGCACTTCCTGGAATTGTGCCACTGAAATAGCACTGGGCAAGTTCCCATGAGTGTGCTCATCTGATTTTTACATCCACAAGATAACAAGATGTCCCCATTTGCATCAGTTCGCAGAACTAGATTAAGGTCTGGAGAACAGAGGAATTCTTTGTTCCCTAAGCTAAGATCTGGGTTTAGCTACGTTCAAATTGATACTTTATGCAGGTATGAGAAGGCCTTTGCTTGTTATTAACCTGTACTCTGCGTGTCATTTTTGCTCTCTAGGTTTGTGCTCAAAGCGAGCCTTGGAAAGGCCAGGCAAAGGCTGCGATCCGAGGTCCATCCTAGCTCAGGTTACAGTACCAGAAACTGCAGGGAAACCCCAATGTAATGAAGCCAGCAGGATTTTTTCCCCGTGAGTAGGGAGCTGGCAAGTCGTTTGTAGGGACACGTGGGGAGAAGTGGCCCACGTTAAGAAAAGAACGTCCCTGTTGTTTGAGGCAACTAGGGAGCTTCAGTGGGTATATCTGGCCATTTGGGATGGGTGGTTCATCTGCGTCTTGGAGCTCCGGAGTCCAGTTAAAGGCCGCATAGCTCTGAGTAGCACAGAGGTCTTAGATTTGGGGCCCTGACAGGGCTTTGGTCCTGGAAATGCTGGCTGACCTATAGAAGGTGCAGGGAATTGGTGGTGAGCAGAAAAGCCTACCTACAGGGAGACTGAGGAGAAATGGGATCGGGGGAATCTTCTGTGAGAATCTGCTGGCTTCAAAGTCAGGGAGCAGAGCAGCACAACTAGTCCACAGTGTGGGAGCCCTGCAGGAGCACAGAGAGACAGGGATCCAGTGCAAGCAGCAGCTGGGAGCCATGCCCACACAGGAGCCATCTGCCTTAAGTGCTAGCAGGGGGAGAGCAGGGAAAGAGCTGGGTGTTATGGAGGCAGCTGGGCAGCAGAGGAACTTTGATACTGGAAGGAACATGATGGATAAGTACTGGTGCCAGTGTGTTTGCAGGGATGGTTTCAAGGAGACTGTCCTGGTACAAACAGGGAGGTTTAAAACCAAGATTCAAGAGTGCTGGGAACACTGTGTATGGTTCTGTCAGTAAAGAACGCTTACATAGGAGCAGGTGCAGAACAGGGCTCAGGGGGTGAGTGAGGGCCAGAAAGCTCAGCAGACGAGAGAAAACTAAAAGAGATCAGTTTGTTTTGCTTAGCAAAACAAAGACTGGAAGAGGAATGTGATGTCTCTCTGTAAACACTTCATTGCAAAGTAAATACTAGAGGGGAAGGAGAGGTCTTATAATAAAGATCAATACTGGCACAAGGACAAATTAGTACAAATTTGCTATTAATAAACTTAGCCTGAAAATTAGATTTTGAGCCACTAGAGGAGTGAGATTTTGGAGCGGTGTCTCAAAGGGAGAAATGGAAACCAAAGGAACCTGAGAAGCCTGCAGGAGCAAAGAAGGCAGAGAGTAAATTAAATCTCTGATGCAGTCTCATTCTGTTTTATGCATGCCAGTGCTATAGATGGCCCAATCCCCAGGTCTGGGCAAGAGAGCAAGATGCAGCAGTCAGCAGCCGTATTGGAGAACCGACAGCCATTGGACAAGTCAGCTGCAGGACAAGGGAGTTTCAAGGTAGCTGAGCTATGCAGATAGCCAGCTTTGGCTGTATCCCAGCGTTTGAGGACAGAGACTTCACTGCAGAGTAGGATGCAATTGTAAACTTTCCATCTCCACTTGCCAGGTGCTGCCATTTTCTGTTCCTTTCTGGCACAGATCTGTGTTGTGGCTGCAGTAGGGTAGCTTTGTCTGTGTCCATCATTCCTTATATGCTATATCTCTGTGTATTTCTTTTCATTAAAGATTAAAATATATTCTTTTGGGAATGCCTACAGTTTTGGTGGAAACTTTCCCTGACAGCCTTTAGGCATGAAATTGCAGAAGGAAGTTTAGTAGAGCTGCCTTTGTCAGATATGATATTAGGACCCTTTTGCAAACCGTCTTGGTTAGGTTTGCTTGGAAGTGTGGGAAAATGTTTTGATTGAGAGAAAACGAAGTCATTTCTTGGGAGTGTTCTCACAATAGCTTTGTTGCCTTGGGTCAGGGCTGAGGAAAGCTGAAGTTTTCAAGCTAGAAAACAAGAGGAGGATGTAAGTAGATAAGTCAAAAATCAGCTAACTAAAACAAAATCTTCAATCCTTAGTTGTGGTATACAGAAAGGTATTCCCAGAAATGGCAACAGTTTGGAATTGAGATAAAGAATGCAAGAAGAAAACAATAATTAGATGTTACTGGACAGAACCGTGAATGAAAGGAGTAGCAGAGCCTGCAGAGCAAGTATCTTTTTCAGCTCATAATGAGACATGAACGTTCAGGCAGAGAAACAACTTACTTCCCCTTCCTTCTGGCTGCAGATCTGGAAAGCATCAGGGAGTGATGGGATAAAGCTGGAGGAGCATTGTTGCCTGTTCTGAAAAAAGAAAAATCTGTTTCTCCTCTGAAATTTGCCATGGTGCAGCTCTGCTGGGTTTGCTTTTGCATAGCATTTTTCTGTTACTAATAGACTTTAGTTATTTGTTCCCCTCCATGATCCTGGCTTGGCAGTAAAACTAAGCAGAGCATTGGAAGGCTGCCATTAATGGATGGAGTCGATGCATTGGAAGGATATGAGTATAAAAATTCCATTTCCCAGAACAGGCTCGTATCTGATGATGGGAAATGTCATAGGTCTTTCAGAAGTGGCCGGTCTCCCTTGCCTGCAGTTCATTAAAGCATATGGGTCTTAGATTTTCAAGTGATCATGGACCAACAGGGAATTTTGGTAGGGAGAAGGGAAACCTTGGAGGACTAACACAAATGTGGTCTGCAGGTAACAGATTTCCTTTCTCTCCTTTTCCTGCAGTATCTCAAAAATGAAGTTAGAGACTCCTTATTTCATAAAGACGATTTTTTTTGTACTGAGTTGTCCAAAAACTGTTCAGTTTCAAGTATAGCTCTGTTCCAGGCTGCCTGAGGATGTTTGCCTGAGCATTATGAGGTATTTGGAAGTAGCCTACCTGTATGCTGAGTATCCCCACAATCTTCTCTTTTGGGGAATAGAGGAGATTAAAACAGCAAGTGCTGCTCACTAAGAATAGAGAAGACTCAAGAACCATGATATGACTCTTTCTTCTTCTAAGAACTTCCACAGATTCTCTTGTGCGTTCTGTATCAGTCTAACACAGGAGATAGTCGGGACTCTCCCCTGTACTTACAAATTTCTACTTCTTTCCTTTTGTTTTCCTTCCTCCCTCTGCCATTCTTCCTCTTCTTCCCCTCACAGTTTAAGTAAAACCAAACACATTTCAGTCTTTCCCCTTACCTATGCCCGTGGTGAGGGTTCTTGCTAAGAGGTGGTTCTTAAGCCTTTTCACCTCTCACTGCATTGAGTTCAGTCTGGCCATAGGTAATGAGGGGTGGAGTATGTGAATCCCACAGCGTGCACGTGAGCTCGGATAGAAGAAGGTGGTTGAATCTGGAACGTGTTGCAGGAGATGTATTGAAAAACCTAGCCAGAATTTCCCTGTAATGTGAATGCTCCTATTTATGGTTGTCAAGATTTTTCCATTAGAAGAATAAAATCCCTGCATTGCATAATAGGTCTTTATCTGAGAAGATACGTTCCCTCCCCCTGGCCCATTTGGGGCATCAGAACAACTCTAATAAAAAAGGCACCCCATCTCCTGCCTACCCTCCTAGACCCCGTTCCTGTCTCCACAATTAGCCTGGCAGCCAGGCTTGTTCTTCGTGCCGGTGCAGCTTGTTCACTTGCACTGACATGGTTTCCTGCTGCCATGAAGGAAAAGGTTAAGAACTAAAAGAAGCTCTGCCATCATCCGCAAGGCATGAGGAGCCTGGTGCTGCTCCTGCCCTGCAGAATTCCAGCACCTGATGGACTGGACCTTGCGGCCTTCCCTGAAAGGCAATCCAGTTCCAGGGATTTATAAATACCCTTCGGTAAGGCAGATGGGGAGTGCGGTAGGACAGCGCTCGGTACGTCCCTGTGAGTTGGTTCAGAGACAAGTGCTGTGAGCCTGTTCTTGAACTAAACCATGGTTGGTGCAGAATGCAGTACACCGACAAGCAAACCTTGGCAATTTGGATGTGGAAGGCCTCCCGCGCTCAGAAATGTGCAACCACTGCTTGCGGTTTCATTGTGTGGATGCAACAGATGAAAAGATGGGGCAGATCGTGTTGGAGCATAGATCAGTAAAATGAGGAAGAAGGTCTGCAGGAAATGGGGGTTGCCCTGTCTGTCCCCTTTCCTGGCTAGGTTCTGTTTTCTACTGTCTTTGTAGAAGACTGTTTGGAGACAGTGTGATGCCTTGCCAGCTACTGAGGTGGATTTAAATCTCAGTGTCCTCATCTCTAGCTGGGATTATAAAGTGTGCCACTTCTTTTTAACATTTGAATGCAAGGGTGTCTGCATTCTGCTGCCCAAAGTTTAGATTTAAATGTAGCTGAATATTCTGGAAAGAGGAAGAAGGAAACTGATGTGATGCAGCAGTCCATATTCGAGGCAGTAGTGCCAAGCTTTGGTGAGGGAATCCACCTGAAGGAGGCTAATGCTGTGCAATGCCCTGAGAAGACCCATACAAACCAGGAACTACACCGACCTTCCTGCTGATTGTACTCTTCAGCCTTTTTCTTCTGTGCTGCCACAGGCCAGAAGGAGCAATGCTAAACCATCCCTGCAAGTGGCGAGGCATTTGCTTCTCATCTCACAGGGTCAGAAAGAGGGATGGTATAAAAGTGAAGTTTAGCTGCAAATATGCCATATCACAGTGATATTTGCGAGGGGCTTCTCTTCTGACCTGTTAGTACTAAGGTGCAGTGCTCATCTTGAGAACTTTTCCACGGTGCTTATAGCTTTGCCATGCTTGAGCCATTCAGATGGACACCTGTAGGAGGCATCTGAAATGCAGCACGCGGAGTGACCTGTTTCACAACCTTGGTCCACAACACACCTGTAATTTTCCACCTGAAACCCTGATGCTGCCTGGAGGAGTTGGTGGGAGCGTGACTCATGGCAAGTGACTCATGGCCTGGCTGCCCCACTGGGATAAAATCTCTGCAGAGAGGGTTTGAAGGATTACCTGCTTTCATCACGTGGGCTCACGTGGAGGCTTGTCTCCAGCCTCCTGTCTGCTGACAGGCATCTCATTTGGAGGCAGCTGCTCACATCCTGCTCATGGCCTTTGCGGTGATGTTAGCAGAAGGATCTCCAAGAGATATATTTACGCTGTAACACACTGTTGCTAGGTTTAGGTTTAGTATCAAGTAGTTTGGGTTCTATGTTTTATTCTCTGAAGTGACATCAAAAACGTGACCAAGTTATTTGGAAGTGTTCTGTTTCTAAAGTCTGTTGGGTTCTGCCACTGCTCCTGCCTGGAGCACACAGAACAGTTTGGGCACAGGCCCGGCTTGCAGTAGAGCAAAACCGTGGCAGAGAACAGGTGTCTTGTCGTGGATGTGAATTAGTTTTTCACTGATTTGACCTCCTTTCTCACTGGCAGGGTAGCAGAGAGGCGCAGTGCCACAAGGAAGAAGCAAATGGATCAGTTCTAATTAGCGTGACAGTGCTGACGAGGATGAAACTTTGTGCTGGCAAAATGGGGCTGTATTAACTTTGCACTGATTTATTCCAAATTCGAGCACTGTTTGTTCCCATGCAAGCAAGGAGGAAGTGGAGAATTACACTTAATATTCATTTTCAGTGGTGCAGTTAATTGCGAAGCTCTCTGAAATATGAATATATTTCCTTTCCTTGTGTTTTCCCTTCTGTTAAACTAAATCATTGATTTCCCATTGATTTTGACTAGAAAAGGCTGTTCTTCACAGTAATATTGTCTTCCCTTTTTAGTTGAATTGACTGTGCATTGATGCTAGTTTGTAATTTTACCAATGCATCCCATGTTGCATTTAACTGTTGTTGCAACTTAAATCATTCAGTGCTCTGTTTATCCATATATAATATCTGTTCTCAGCCTGGTTCAGGCTTGCAGAAGGCATTTATGTTTATTAGATAGCTGAGATGAGCGTTTTTATTCTTTCTCATCTAATAGGAGATAGAGAATATGAGAGAGAGTGTATGAAAAAATAATATGCTCGAGTACAGCTCAACTCTTTGAAAGGGGACATAATAGCAGAACAAGGGGAAATGGTTTTAAATTGAAGGAGTGAAGATTTAGGTTGGATATTAAGGGGAAGTTCTTTCCTATGAGAGTGGTGAGGTGCTGGAACAGCTGCCCAGAGAGGCTGTGGATGCCCCGTCCCTGGAGGTGCTCAAGGCCAGGTTGGATGGGCAGCCTGGTCTAGTATTAAGCTGGGAGACTGGCAGCCCTGCCTGCAGCAGGGGGTTGGAGCTTCATGATCCTGGAGGTCTTGTCCAACCCAAGCCATTCTGTGATTCTGTGATACAGAGTTTTAAATAACAAAAAATTGTATGAGGTTAACAGTGATCCAGTTTACATTAGGGCATGAAAATGGGCACTGTGAAAACTTTGGTAAAGGAGAAGTCCCTGCAGAAGGAAGTAAACAGTTGCAAGGATTGTATGGCAAGTTGTACTGTATGACCCATTTCCATTCTGTGGCAGTGGAGTGGCAATATATGCATGCAGCTTCTTTTCATTAAACGACATTGCTGGCTTTTTAGGTAAGTGTGTTTTGTTTAGAAGGGCGGTCCCAGGTTTCAAATATTACCTCAGACATCTGTGATGAAATGAGGACCTTTGAGCTCCTCATTTCCTTAGTTGAAATGAAATATTGTGGCCCCATAAACTTGTGCACTCATTCTTATGCAACATGAGCACTGCTGCGATTTACCTTCACTCGTGAAAACATCCCAATTCTCATTTGGTCTGGTGTTGTTTTACTTTCGTAGCTTGAAAGATGCACTGAGACATAAAACCAGGAGGGCTTCACATCATGTTTGTTTTCCAAGAAAGAGCCTCCCCGTGCTGCAGGATGCAGTGTGTTCTGTGGCCTTGGGATGCACAGAGCTGAAACTCTTCCACAGCAAGCGATTGACTGCAGCCAGAGCCCCTCCTGTCCGTGTGAGTAGCCCCTGCTCTGTGCCACCAGAGGCTCCTGCAGGCAGGCAGCCTGTGGCTGGCTTGGCTTGCCAGCCTGAGCTCTGTTTGAGCAGTAGGGTCACATCTGTAGGGTGAGGATTAATCAGGGAAGCAAGGGAAGGCAAAGCGTCTGAGCACAGCGAGGCTTGTAGGACTTGTAAAGATGAGGAAACCACTGCTATCTTTTTGAGGTTGATAGCCTCCATGAAAGCAGACAGCAAGACTCTCTGCTGGCTCAGGAAGCCAAGCTGTGCACAGAACCTTTGTGGTGCCCAGGAGGGTGCGGTGTGCAGCAGCACTGTGGCAAAGAAAGCACTCACTGAGCCTGGCAGCAAGCACACGGCTTGTCTTGGTGAGCCAGCGACTGCAGCTCTGAGGAGGAGGGGGCTGTTCTTCACTTTGTTCAAGTAGTTTGACCTCTTAGGGCCACAATGAAGGGGAAAGTGCAAGCCAGAGGCTGGTTCCAAAAGCAGTGTGCTTTCTTTTTCATGCTTCAACAGCAGTTCTCACCTTTGGGATCGCAGCAGATCCTGGTTCCCTCTGAGCTCCTGCTCGGGGGGAGCTGCTGCCTCACCCAGGAGCAAGTGCTTTACTGTTTCCTCCTTGGGGAAGAAGCAAGGTGTCCTGGCATCCTGAATGCACAGTGTCCATTGCCTGTGCCATACAGCAAGCTGCAGGGCAGTCATCCATACCTGCCAGTCAGGAGCTCTACAAAAATGCAGAAGCAGGCAGCGAACAAGGATCTGCTGAAAATACGTGCAACTGCCATGGAGAAAAGAGCAGAAAGAATGTTAAAATAAACTTCTGATAATCTGAACAAGTGGATCAAGCCCTTTGCCTTTGGTCTTTGACAAAAAGGTAGAATAAATTTGGTGGAGACATGGAATAAAAGCCTAGGCACCTGGAAGGCACTGGATCCTCCAGTAGAGCAGTCTGGGCGCTGACATATGTGCGAGTCAGAGCCAGGCTGGACGTGCCTTACTTTCACCATTAAGCCCTGAGGAAGTTCCTGTTCTCAAGAGTTCAGTTGGGTGCCAGCTTCCAGCTGAGGCAATATAAGTAACAAAGGCTGCACAGGGATTGCTCTTGTGCAGAATTAGCTAAAAATTTAAAAAATGTGAATGATTTTTCCTGAAAGAAGACATTCCCAAAGAATAGGATAACCTATTTTTTGCTTTCTTTAAAACAATTTTGGCAGTGTGAAGGGAGCTGCAGTGGTGGGCAGACCAAGGCAGTCTCATCCTGGGCCTGTGAACTTCACTTGAGGTAAGTCACTCCTGTGCTTGGCTGTCATTGTGCAATCTGAGCCGTGTGATAACAGTGTGAAACGTGCGGTGTTGGGGTGAGGATGACTCTACTGTCATTCTCTTTGATGCCTCTTCTATTCTGATGGGCTCAGCAGTACCTTGGGGTACTGAAGGCTTGGGGCGATCTGTGGCTGGGGGAGGTTGCTGAGTATTTCTGTGGTGGGTATACAGTTCCTACCCCAATCCGAGCCCTGAATGGGTGCTGGCTGGAAGGAGGCTCTAAGGAGTGCCCTAAAAATACCAGAGTGTCATGCAAGGAAGGAGGGTGGGGATGCCCAGGACTCTCTCATCCCCTTACGCTGTGTGCTGGAGGACTTGGCATTGGCTGCTGTCTCTTGCTTTGTTCTGTGTCTGTGTTTTTCATAGTGGGTTTAGTGAACATGCTTCCTTTCAAGTTTTTTCTTGTTGGCATGACAGTGAAGTAAAGAGATGTGGATGAAGTGCATCTGTTCCTTTCAAAGCATATGGCTGTGCACAGGAGAACTGGAGGTTACAGCAAAGCATCGCAAGTTCTACGAAATACTGTTGCTATAGTGTAACTTCTGTTGGTCAGCAGTGGATTGCGTTCAGCTGGCTGAGGAGACAGCAGTTAGCATCAAGTAGCAAAAAGAAACAATCCTGAAAGAACAGTCCAAGTGAAAGCTAGTTGTTTCCCCCAGAAAAATGAGCATGTGTGTGTGTGGCTGGAAGTATTTATTGTTATTCTTTATTTATTATTGTTACTGTTGTTACTATTATTTTTGCTGAGAAAACAATCCACATTTAGTGAACCTTTCAGTGAACGTTTCCCCTTGATTCTCAAAAAGCTCTGTTTTTAACAAATTCTGTGTGCATGTGTGTAGGTTAAGAAAAGAAAAGGTAGCGTGTTCATTTGAGGATGTCGTTTGTACATTTAAGCTGTAATAGCCAGGCAGTCTTGGGTAGCTTGTAGCTTGTCAAAGTGACATAAATATCTCGTGATCAGAAGTGAAGAAGCCTCAGCTCTTGAGACTGCAGAACTCCATGTGACCTGGGTGGATCGGTGTGTGACCAGCTGAAGAAATGGGCCTTCTGGCTTTAGGTGACTTCTCAGGTTTGGGTAGTGAGTGCTCCGTGAGGAGTCCTCCTCCTCTCGGAAGTCAGACATTTCAGGTTAAAGCTTAATTAACGTTAACTAATTTTAAGAGAAGAAAGGACTGTTGCTATCTTTGCTGAATGCCAGAAGTACAGCCAGAGCAGAAATAATCACGTCTCCTAAAGGCTACGTGCTGCAGCTCAGTAAGCTCCCATCAAACCCACCTTTTCTCATAGATGGCTTTTTCTTCCCTGACTTCTCCTTTCTGAAGGCTTGGTTAAATAGGAGACTGTGCAGCTCAACGCACCAGACCTGGTTTCTCAGAAGAGAACAAGACATGCTCCAGAAAGAAGGGCAAAAGCTCTTTGGTTTCCTCAGAGAGGTTTTCCATTGCCAGCGGCTTGTTCACCCCACCTCCTCCATGACTGCTTGCGAACTGCAAAGCCCGAGTTCCCTCTGCACAGAAGGGAGCCTAACGTGGCATTGAAGCCTGTTGCCTTTCCCCTGGACGAAGGGTCAGGGATCCAGCAAAAGTTCTCCCCACTGACTGGTTTTTGCTCTGGGCAGTAGCACAGAATCCGCTGGTCTCTGTCAGTAGCGTTTCATTCCTGGAGACCTCTGTGGTCTGCAAGTACCTCATGGCAGGTGAGGGAAAGGGAACACGCCTTGTGATGTTGTGGTGAGTCAAAGCAGTGGTGAAAACAGCCCTTCACGTTTTTCACACTGATAGCACTTCGTAATATCCTGGATCAGCCAGCTAACCTGACCTAAGTGGTGGTTGCCTGCTAAGCCCAGGCTGTCTTCAGAGCCTCAGAGCTGGGGGTGCTGGCCATTTTAAGGCTTTGGCACAGCAACTGCTTGTTTTATCATAGGTAAGAGAGGTTGAGACACAAAGGCATTCATCATGGTGTTTTTGTTGCATAGTGATTTCTGATAGCCAGAAACAGCCCTGAGTAGAGTACTGTTGTTTCACATATGGCTAGAAAAGCATATAGCTTTCTCCAAGGACACTGGTGTTACCAAGTTACCCAACTCCAAGTCACCCTGCTGCAGAGCATTGCATAGGGGACCATACATGGAAATCACTGCTAAAAGGAAGGCAATGCAAAGTAAGAGGTGCTTGTTTTGCACTGCGTCATGGAGACATGTAGCAACATTTTCTCAGAACTTAAGTAGTATCAAATGGGAATTCAGCCTTTGGTTACAACCTGTGCCAGGGGTTCCCAGGTTTATGTTGCGCTGGCAGCAGCAATAGCAACCATGGGCATGAGCAACAGTCACTGTTATCGTTGCTGGAGTCAAGGGTGGATCATGAGACAGTGGTCACTGCAGATGTGCTGTTTCATGCCTATAGGAAGGCATGCCTCTAATTTCTCCTGTGTACCCTCTGGTCTTGTGCTTTCGTAATCATCAAGCTACCATAGCCCTCCCCAGTGGGCCCCCTGCTCCCTGTCCCGAGTCAAGACCCGCACTTCACCCTTGCATTTACTGAATCCCATCTCCGTCAGCATTCCCTGTGCTCATGGAGATGTTGGCACCAGGGTGGGGGCAGTTCTTCCTTCAGTGACTTCAGTACCACAGCTTGGGTGCTCATAAACACATTAAGATCTCTGCCCTCTGGGAGAGTGCTTCTTTCCCTGCAATGGCTGCATCCAGCAGAGACATGTTCCCTGAAAATAATAATAACATGAAAAAAGCTGAGGGTTTTACACAGACCCTTTGAGATAAGATTAACTCAGGAGACCAGTGCATTGCTGAGAGGCACTAACTGCTGAGTGCCAGAAGTGTACTCTTTGTGAACTGCACTGAGTTAGTAAAGAATTAATCGATGAAGTATCAAAACAGTCCAGGTTTGGGTGGAATATCATATGTATATGGAAAAGATGGTGATGAATGGGAAACTTCAAAATAAATCAAGCCGTGTTGCCTTTTTCTGGTGTTTCTAGTGCCATTTTGTTCTTTGGCAGCTTGATTAGGACTGTACAGGCGAGCTGACTCCAGAATTGAAGTAGAACAGTGGGCAGACACTAATGTAGACGTAACAGCTCTTACAGCTTGCTTGTGTTTAACCAAGCTAAAGGCAATTTCAGTGAGGGCATTTAAGTATTTTCAGAAAATACAGAAAAGCAATTACATTTCAAACAGGAAAGTCCCATTCCCTTGTGCCAGAGCAAGACCAGATCTTTCCAGATGATCTACATCAGAAGTGTGGTCTCTTGACGGCTGCTGGCGCGCAGGTGGCCAGGCTTGAGGACAGTACTCAAGTGAACTGTCTGCTGCAATGCAGGCTCCTCAGGAAAACACTTGCAGCTTCACAGTGCCATAGGATGAGCATCTCGGGTGTTTTTGTGATAAAGTAATCCTTATCTACTCTTCCTGAAGCTGCTCGTGGTGCACGGTGCTCAGCAGTCCTACTTCCAAAGATAGAGCAGTGGAATATTCTTCCCAATTTTCTTTTTTGTCCTTGTGAGGTTACCTTTGTTAATGAAGGCAACGAAGCCAGAGAACAGCAGTGTTCTAGTAACTGGAGGGTAAATGGCAACCCAAAAGAACATGAAGATCTGAACCGAAGCCTAACAGATAAAGGGTATATGGGCTGTGGGGCGTGCTCTGTATGGGAGTGAATGAACACAGCTTCCGCAGTACGTAACTACTTGCAGAGGGAATCGGATGCTGTATCTTCTGCTGTACTTCACTGTGTAATTAAAGCACCGAGGGAAAGTCCCGCCTCTGGGCATTGTGGTTTTGATAGTTTAGAGTCAGACTACAGTGTCACCAAACATGGCCTCATTTCTCCACTTACATCATTAGTTTAAGCGAAGAAAACAACAACCATACGAAAACATTCCCACAGAGCCACTTGAAAACAGTTATTGATTCAGTTAAAAGCAGTCGTATGATTCCATATAATTGCCCAGATTGCCTGTGAGCATGGCTTGTCATTTGGAAGCCAAGGAAGCCAGAAGGACATCAGGGAGCCCTAGGCTTATTCTGTGCTCTCTGTTGTATCCTTTAGGACTTGTCTTTCTCTTGTGAAAACGTCAAGATAGGAGAGAGAAAACTGGGGAAAGCAGAGAAGTCCATGTCCCAGCTCAAGGTAAGCCTTCAGAAGAATCTCTTCTTTGATTACACATCATGAATTTTTCTTTGTTTCTCACTTTGAAGCCTTGGGTTCTGTTAGATGTGGGTGAGGAGCTGCCTGGATCATAGCATTTCTCGTATTTGGCAAATTGAGAAAGCTTAACCAGTAATTTGCCCAGTGAGACTCCAAACTCAGTTTCTCTCTGCCTGTTCCTACCGTTCTCCACTACCAGAAAATGTTCTTCAGGGAATACCCATGACAAATCACTTCCTGCTGTGAAGCAGGGAGATCTGGGTTTCTGAGAATACCTCTGAAGGGAACAGGCCTGGAGCAAGAGGTGTAGCAGAATGCATTTGTGCTGAGGCCAGAAGTGTTCCCATGGTGAGAGCTGTGACAGCCCTGGTTTGCTGGGCCCAGAGGTCTGAGTTTGGCTGGGTGCCGGAATCCCTTGTGCCTGGGGCTCAGCCTGGTTTTGGTTTTGTCCAGGGAAGTTTATTCAGGTGCCAGGAGGGAGCAATTTGACCAAGCAGTTAATGGAATGCTGAAAGCAGCAATTCCTCTTAGGGTGGCCTATCTAGGCCTGATCCTAGAAGCTAAAGAGCTGTTCATTATGCTTTGTTGTTCATCTGACTCTTCTCCATTGGGAGTGAAGGATTTCAGAGCTGGTTTGGAAGCCAGTGGTTATCTGCATGATGGCCACCTTCATTAGAAAAGAAATCTAAACAAAAAGAAGGTTTTTCCAACTGGTAATGTAACATAATTTATCCAAAGCTGAAGGACTTTTTGTCTGGAGTTTGGTGAGTGTTTTACATGAATGCTAGAATCAGGCATTCTTCAAGAACAGAGCATTGTTTGGAAAAGAACTGTGACTGTGCCCTCAGGAAAGGGGCATCTTCATAAGAGCTGGTCATTGTTCATTGGTGAAGACAGCATTGGGAGCAGAAAAGCAAAAGCAGCGTGGAAGGGCAGGGAGAATGGGTGGCAGTTAATATAAATTAGAAATGAAGTGCAGAAAACTGGAAATAAAAAGGGAAATGTAAAATTACCCTCGGCTGCTATCTTCAAGGACATTGAAGAATTTAAACAATCTGCTTGAAACAGAGAATTGTGTAAGGCCTCTTTGAAATGGAAATGGTGCAATTGTTAATGAAGATGAAAATAAGTAGAAGCATTTAGCAGGTATTTCTGATCTGTGTTTGGATGACAGCAGAATAATGTACTTGAATCACAGGAGGACAGTGCATTAATTTCTAAATTATTAGGCCATCAGGAAAAGGTATTATAAAACACTGACGAAGAACAAGTGTTTCAGAAGGAGCCTGTCCAGATAACTCGCAGGCGAGAGCCCCAGCAGCAGTACTAAGAATGCAGGTGGTTTGCAGGTGGCAGTTCTGAATACTGGGACATCTAGGACGTTAGGCTGCAGTATGCCAAAAGGGAAAGTGGAGGGCTGGAGCAAAGCCAGCATGTGCTGAGCTCACAGTGAAGGGCTTCTTCCCTGGTCCGTGGGTCCCTGTGGGCTTAGGGTCCAGCCCTGGATGGGAGGATCCCTCGGTGCACCTCCTGGGCTTAGGGCCTCTGGGGGCTGCTCCAGCACAGAGCAACACTGCTGCTGTGGTAGGAACTGCTGCGTTGGAGCCTCTGAGGCTGGAAAGAGGCTCTGCATCCTGAAAGGCCCTGAAGTGCTGCAGGTTTGAGGTGGAAGGGAGCTGGCTGAGATTTGAAGCCACCATCCCTCAAAGCAGTGTTGGTTTTGGATTAACTGCCTGTGGAAGGTGCCAGCACGTTGGTTTGCTTGGGTATTCTGTTCACCCGTGCCTTGAACTCCTGTGTACTTAGGAATTAATTTCCTTGGGAAACATTATGAATGGTGAATGACAATGCTTGCACTAATCCCCTTCCTGACGGGCAGGGAAGGGAATGCAGAGCCTCCACAGCACTGAGTCTGCTGTTAAAAATGGTGCATTGGGTGCTGAGCCTCTGCTCACTGTGACAGCACACAGCTGTAGGGCTTGGGTGCTCCAGAGGCAGTGTGCCTGCGGGCTGATGGAGTTTTCCCACCTTTGCACCCCCTCCAAGTAAGGAGGATTTAGAAGTTTAAGCAGAGGAAAGACTATGGGGGATGCTGGCTGTGCCTCCACTGGGGCACCACTGGGCTGGCTCATGTTTCCCAGCTCTGGAGCTCCTTGCTGCTGGTTCATCTGCAGCAGGGAGAAGCCTGTTGGAAGGAGCAGCATGCCTTTGGGGAGGGAAGAAGTCAAGGCTAAGGGTGAGGTATTCGGTTAGTTCTCATGCTGATGCAGTGCTGAATTGCATGGCAGAAAACATTTACCATCTGCAGTCCTGGGCAGCCCCCAGCTCCCCCACCAGCTCCATCTCATAGCTCTGCTCTGCCTTCAAGGCAGCCCTGCTGCCCTCGGCTTCAGGGGGCTCACCGCACCAGCAGAAGTGGTAATTCCACTTCATTTGTTAATACTGGCTTGATAGGAAGGTAACTTGGCTTTTCTTAAAACACTGGAGCCACTTGTGTGTTTCCTTGAATTGCATTTGAGGTTTGTTTTTCAGATGCACTTATGTCTCCACTGAGTGTTTCGTAATTTAAGAATAAATGATTTCTTCTCATCTCATTTCTAGGAAATGCTCCTATCTGTGAATCTCAGAGAGGCTCTTGGGTTGTTAGGCTGACTTCGAGGTTTCTGCAGTCTTTGCTCTTTGCCATTAGCATTATTATTAGTCACTGTTTGCTATGAATAAGACACTGGGCCCAATATGTTTTTTTTCCTGCTGTCAAGCTGATACCTTGAATAACGATGTGAAAGCAATATTCATTATTAGATTATTGGAGGAAATGGAATTAGAAATGGGATTCAAAATGGAGTTATTAATATTAATGGCAGCTTTATTATGCCATAATGTTTTGTAGAAGTGCACTGGGAAGGTTCTGCACCATACAGGACATTCTTTCCCTGACGTGGCTTTGTATAATCGATTCTAAATACCAGGAGCTCAGAGTGAGTAATTACTAATTGGGAGAGCAGTGCTGCAGGAGGAGCCAGCTGTCCCTTCCCTCCCAGCTGCCTCTCCTGGGGGTGAATCGCAGTCACAGTGCCTGCCTTATGCTGCTGTTAGCTGCTACCCATATCCTATTTCTCCCTTTATTTTTCCCCCTTCCCTGTCCTCTCTTCACCTGCTGCTGCCTACGCTAGCAGCATCTCTCAGGGATGAGAATGCAGCGTGTGGAAGCAGTGAGGGGCTCAGAGCTTTGCCTTGCCTGTCCTGCTCCGGTGGAGATCCTACATTGTGCAGGAGGAACGTGCCAAGAGGAGGTGGTGTGGGAAGTAAACTCAACCTGAAGGCTTCTTCGGCAAAAGCCATTAGGAGGACATTCCCAGGGCCCTGCTCTGTGAATGACAGGCCGGTCGTCTGTTGGCCATGAGGTGTGAGTAGGGGAGGTATGAATGTACAACTGACCTCTGCAAGAGATTGCCAAGGCTAGGAAGTGCGGCTCCAAGATGAATTTTAGACATCTTTCCTCCAACTTAGCACTTTATCAGTGTCTGTGCAGGGTCCTGACTGACACTGTGAGGTTTGTGGTGCTGACATTGTAGAAATATGTAGAAACGAAGCTTGCTTTCATTCACCATCAGCTGCAAGCTTTGGCAGCTTCTGAAGTATTACAACACTTCTTAAATGTCTATTTCTGCCTACAGAATATTTTCTTTGTCGTATTCCTCTGGCAGTTCTTAGGTTATAATGAGAAAAGGGGATTTTCCTAACAGTAATATGAACACTGGTGACAGATACCTCATTTTTTTAAACTTTCTATTCATCCTTACAGTGAAAAATAGATTTTAAAAGTAGCTTAAGAAGGTTTTTTATATCACGGCGATCCCCACTACCTGTACAAGCTGGGGGATGGAAGGATGGAGCACAGCCCTGCTGAAAAGGTCTTGGGGGTGCTGGTGGGTGGCAGCTGGACTTGAGCCGGCGCTGTGCCCTCACAGCCCAGAAAGCCAACCGTACCCTGGGCTGCATCCAAAGCAGCACGGCCAGCAGGGCAGGGAGCTGATCCTGCCCCTCTGCTCTGCACTGTGACACCTCACCTGGAGTGCTGCGTCCAGACAGGGAGTCCTCAGCACAGGAGAGATGTGGGCCTGTTGGAGCACATCCAGAGAAGGGCCATGAAAGTGACCCAAGGGATGGAGCACCTCCCTGTGAGGACAGGCTGAGAGCTGGGACTGTGCAGATGGAGAAGAGAAGGCTGTGGGGAGACCTGAGAGCAGCCTGTATCTAGAGGGGCTGTAAGAAAGAAGGGGACAGACCCTTTAGCAGGGTCTGTGGTAATAGGACAAGGGGAAATGGTTTCAAACTAAAGAGGAGAGACTTAGACTTGGATATAAGGAAAAAGTTCTTTACAATAGGGGTAGTGAAGTACTGGCACAGGTTGCCCAAAGGGGAGGTGGAAGTCCCATCCCTGGAGACACTCGAGGTCTGGCTGGGTGAGGCTCTGAGCACCTGTTGGAGCTGTAGGTGTCCCCCTTTGTTGCAAAGGAGTTTTTGCTAGATGGCCATTTAAGATCCCTTCCAACTCAAATTATTCTAAGATAAGGACATGGAGACCACTCGTTTATCTTGTAAGACCAACCAGTAGGGAATCTGAAGGAGAGCAGTGCTGTGGGCTCCTGCCTCCTCTTCTTGCTATGCTGTTTTGTGCTGCCACACTGATCGTTGCCCATGGTGTGCATTTTGCAGTCTGTATGCTGGATCTGCCTTCTGGTCGCTCCCTTCCATACCTGTTGTTGCTCACAAAGTCATGGGCAGAAACAGGGCCGTGACCTCAGACCTGTCGTTTCCCCATCCGCGAAGGGAGGGAGCTGAGGACATTTGTACACCACAGTGACTTACAGATCTCCAGAGCTGCAGTTCTCAGTAATTCCTTATACGTGGACTGTGCCCTATGGAGTGCAGGGTGTGATCCCTGGGCTGAGCTGCTCTGCAGCCACACTGAATTCAAACAACGGTACATTCAGTTGGCCAGAGTGCATGTTTGGACTTCAGACTCATGGTGGTTTCCTTCTGTCCTTCTGGGCTGATTACCACGCATTCCTTTCTTTTAATTTCAGCCCTCTGCAGTTCTGGGAAAAGGTCCTTGATTAAGTACTGAGAAACCGGTCTATTTGCGAGTCTAATTTGGTTGCTTCAGTTACATTACTGTATGCTAAATATAGGAAGGCACCAAGCAAATCCTGGCTCCTGGGCTGAACGGGGTGTTCAAGAGCCTTGTTCACATTTAAATCGTGTGGCTTGGGCCTCTCTTTAATTAGAGCTAATGAGCCAATTTCTCACATTTTGTGAATCAGCACATCAGATGATTGATGGGCGAGTAGCAGTTTTGTACTGCTAAAAATGAGCCCGGTGCCCAACTTTGTGCTTCTTGCTTCTAGTTGAGGGCCCCGAAGATGAATGGCACGTTGTGCTGGCAGGTTTAGAAATCCCAGAGAGACAGCAGAGTGCTTTGGTCTCATAGCTGATGTCTGAGAACCTAGAGATCAGCACATGGAAGGGGTTTGAAGCCTGAAAGCTGGCCTTGTGGTTTGCTGCAGGTTCTGTGTTGCATTCTGTGCTATTCCTTGTGCTTGTTTTTGGTTTTTTGTAATCCTGAAGTCCACAGAAGATAATGAGGAAGTCTGCTTGTCTTCTAAGCATGCGCCTGCAGCCTTGGCATTGCGGGGGACTTCAGGCTCCTGTGTAATCATGCAGAACTACATTTTCTTTCTGTTCAGCAGGTGGGGAAAAAAAAAAAAAAAGCACCAAAAAGAAAATAGCAAGCCACAGCATTTTAAGTGCATGTAACACTTGTAATAGGTGAGAGACTGATTGTGCTGGAGACAAGTCTTATCTGTGGCACAGCTACTGCATATCTCAGGGAACAGCTTCTCCTACAGCGCCTCGGTGGCAGCAAGCCATGGCCCTGGCCTGGGGCGACCAGCTGCAGTGTGCCCTTCCGTCCCCTGCCTGCTGGCCAAGCTGCACCCAGCTTGGGGCCCACCACCACAGCACGTGTGGGCTTGCATTGGTTTTTTGTCTGGATGAAAGATGGTGCAAATTCCCATCCAGCTGAGCTGCTGACCGCAAGGTTTGCAGCAGGCTTTCTCCCTCTGTTCACCGCTCGGAGCTGCTGCCTTGTATTTGGAGAGCAGCTTGTGGGGAGCCATGAAGCCAGCTCTGACTGAATCCTGTTTTCCTTTTTTTTATGTGTGTACCTTGAGGCTATCCTTGCATTCCTCGCAGCTGGTGGCTGCTCGAGTTCCCTGAATCTCATTCAGAGTGCTGCACCTACCAGCCAGATACTTGTCATCTCTGAAGGATGTTTGTTTCCGTGGAAGAATAGCAGAGAGATGACTGTCTGCTCCCTTCACGGTTGGCCAGGCTGGGAGAGGTCCAAGTATCCAATCAGCCCTTGGAATTCATATTGCATGAAGATAAAGTAGCCAAAAATAGTTTCTGTGGACTGGATGGTTCTGTAGCTTTCTGTGTTTATCTAACAAAAATGTTAGGAAGTACAGTAGGTCATGCACTAAACTGAGCAAAATCATGGGGCACATCTGAGCTCGTGAAGAGGAGCTTATCATTTATTTATTTGATTTACTTAACCTCTATCTGCTTGAAAATTGCCTGCAGTTTTCATGCATTGCTGTTACTCTTATTTGATAAAAGGAAAAACCAACGCAGCTGTACCCTGAGGAATTAGAGATGCTGAAAGAGGCTGTTTGGGAGGGGAGGATGGAGAGGCAAGTTTGCACAGCTCTGCCAGAGCCTTATTTTTTCCTGCCTTCCAAGAACAGGGCTGTGTTCCATCCCCTGCCGCCCCCTCAGCTGGTGCTGGGAAGAGTAGCTGTGTTTAGCTCACTGTTCCTGGAAGTCACTGAGACACCGAGCATCGAGAAACCAGCATTTTCTGTAGCAGGATCTGTCTGAATGGAAAAGATGAGCTGATCTTCAGCCCTTGTTTGCTCGCCTGAGTTAACCCTCACCGCTCCAGAAGAGGCTGTGTATGCTTTAGCTGTGATCTTTTGGGAGGGAACAAAGGCTGCCTCCATTCATTGCAGCCAGGTGTTCAGAAGCCAGTCTGGCAGTGACATGACATAGTACCCTCGATGTAACCCAGGTTCAATAGATTTATGCTGGGACCACCTTCTGTTCTTCAATCCTGCCTTGCAGAGCTGAAGCAGCAGCAGCTTTTCAGCCAGCTGACTGCGCCGGTGGCCGCCTCCTGCCCAGGCTGAGGGAAGTGCCTTTTGGTATTCCAGGAACTTCCCAGCCACAGGCTCCCCCAAAATCATCCTGATTAAAGCATACCATGACAGGGTAATTGCAGCATTGTGCTGGTGTGCAAAATGTTTGTCTCTGTGTGCTTCTAGTGCCACATGAAGACTCTGTGAGCCATAGGCCCTTCCATTCAATGAAATCATTTACGTGGGGGTCTGTGTTTGTTTTATGGATAGGAGGAGGAGCTTGCAGTTAATAATCTTGTAATTGGCTATACTGGCTTCTGGTTCTTGCTATGTGATTGCAACCGAGCACTGTTCTCTGGTGCCTCGGTGTAGTGTGGCATGCAGTGACACTGTGGGGCTCCCATGCAGCGCTCTCTGGGAACACCAACTGTTACTGGGCCACTGGAAACACACTGGCTCGTTTGCTTCTTTCTTCAGGCTGACTCAAAGCTGTTACTTCACAGCTGTGACTGTCTCAGCCATAGCCCCAGTGCCAGATTTAATGAGTCTGATGGCTGTGGTGGCTCTGATGGGACCCAGAAAGCAGCTTAAAGTGACCAGAATGTAACAGGTATAGATATTTCTGTTCTATTTCCATGGATGCAGTTAGCCAGAGAGTAGTCTAGAGGTCTTTCTGCTGTGATGGTTTTGACTTTCCCTATTCAAGAGAGGAAGAAAATCCCTTCCTTTCCCTCTGTGCCTCAAATTGACTTGAATTTCCCCTTGACATGGGTCATCAGGCTGCTTCTGGTCAGGCTGGAGGTTTTACATTTGCAGTCCAATTTGGAGGAGGTTTGCTTCCCAATTTCAGCTCCTCAGTACGTTCATCCAGGAAAGAAGTGAAACCCATTGTGAATGACAGCAGAGGCATCTGTCAAGAGAATGAGGAGAGAATGAGTGGGGCTTGGGTAACCCAGGATGTCAAATTCTCTTTTTTGTAAGCTGCTGCTGGGTGCTGCACACAATGAGCTGGCTCGATAAGATGGGTTTTGTGCCTAACCATAGTTTGTGGAAGTTACCGATGCTCTGGACACAGGGGGTGCAGAAAGAAGGGCTGAAGCACTGGGATCCTACAAGCCCATGCTTTGCACCCATCCTGCCCCCAGAGGAGTTCACAGCTGCTCAACTCCAGCCTGCAGCAAAGAGGCAGCAGTGTGCGAGGCCTGTCCAGGAGCGTGCCCTCTTGGGAGGTAGCTGAGCGATTGACACTCCCCGTCTTTCTTTCTCTTCCATGGAAGCACTGCAGCTTGCTTGCTTGGCCGGATGAACAACAGCAGGGAGGTTTTCTGACTCCAGCATGTTTTCTGCAGATGCTCGGTGGTGTGGTGCCAGAGGCTGCCTGCCACCTCAGCTGTGCTCAGCAGTGCTGAAGGTGCTGCCACTCGCGGTTCTCTGCTAGCTCTGCTCAGCCCTCCTTTTGCGTGTGGTCTCATTTTGGTTTGTGCAGATTCTTGCTGCAGCGTGGGAAGTTGCCAGAGCAGTGATGTTCGTGCTGCTGACAAGCCCGTAAAAGTTTTTGTTTGACTGCCTCAGTTCTTGGAATTGATCTAGGCCAAGCAGCATCTTGAAAAACAGTAACTAGAAAAATACTCTTTCACCTAATGCTTTGTATTAGCACAGGTTCAAAGGGAAAACCAGAGCCACTGCAAAAGAGTGCAGGCATCCTGTGCGGCGAGGAGGTGTCAGCAGCTGAGTCAGGCTCACAGAACATGGTTTAAACAAAAGCCCTGCTGGACACAGTCTTGGCCTTGTACCATGCCCGTAAGATGGGAGAGTGCTTGCGGGGGGCAGAGTGACTAACTCATGCTTACAAAGCGTGATACCTAGCTTCTGCCCTTGCACTGTGGCCTTACAGATAAACACATACAGGAACATAATATCATCATCCTATTTCTAAGTAACAGACTGATCACACCAAAATAAGGAGGTGCTGTTCGTGTGGTCTCATTGACCCTGTGATAGCCATCTCAAAATCTGGCAATCTTCCTGCCAGCTGGTTTTCCAACAACCTTGAGTGTTTATGGGTGAGGAATAAGAACTTTCCTTGATTTGGGTTTTTATGATCAAAATGTTACTGCTATTACTAGGAGCATCAGGATCAGGCTGCCTGCCCCTCAGCATGCAGTTGTTCTTCCTAGGCTTGGGGCCCTAGGACATTAGGTCACATGAGCTGTGACATTTGTCCTAGAAATACCAGCCACGAAGCTTCAAGTACTCATTATTATTTCCATTACAGAGCCATTTAGCTTTTTGAGGTCTGGAGTGCGTTTAACATTACAGGCATATACTGTCCAGCAGCCCACACCTAGAAGCCTTGCATTCAATACCAGGGAGGCAGGCACAGGGAAAAGAGAGACCAGGAGCCTGGGGACGTGCAGTGGTTTGTCCCAAGATAGCCAGCTGGTCGGGGCAGAAATGCAAACAGACTCTGGGGCTTCTGAGTGTCAGCCAGCACCTTTGCTGCACCGCAGCTGGGGGTAGAAGTCAGGAATGGACGGTGTGGTCACTTGGGGCTCGTAACCCAAACCAACGCGTGACAGATTTGCAGCTGAAAGGTGGTGTGGTATCTGTATTGTGCACACTCAGGACTCTGAAACAGTGCTTGAAATACAGTTTAGTTATTCTTCAAACAGACAAACCCTCTGTGTTCAAGCGTGAAGCTTTTCTGGGGAGAGCTGAGCAGTCCCTTCTTAAGAGCACATTTTCTGTAGAAAGAGGCCTGCATTTCCCTAACTCATGCCTTGTTCTTGGTGGCTTCGTGGCTTGTGACACCGAGCAGTTGGGTCAGGACCCTTCCTGGCTGTGCAGTGGGATTTTTTCAAGGCCCATGTATGCTTCCAGTGTGCATGCATGCCAGCCCTGTCCATCTGGGGACGGTGAGTGCCTCTTTCTCAGCTCATCATAAGCAGCTACAGCATGTGTTCAGGAGCAATGCAGTAGGCATGGTTGTGCCTCCAGGGAGCATGGAAGCCCAGCTGGCTTGTGTGTTTTGTGCAGTAGAAATTTCCGGAAGTGTCCTGAGGTGCTTTTGCCCCAGGTGCTGTATGGACACAGGCAGTGCTGGTGGGAGGCAGTGTGAGTGCTGGCGCTGCTTAGGCCTGTGTTCCTGGTAGGGAGCCAGTCCTGGATGGCTCACAGAAGGCCGTGTTGTCACGTTCCAGCTGCCTGCCATAGGGCTCCAGGTGTTTTTCAGTGGTGGCCCTTATACCAATGAATGGAGACCCCAGTATGTACACTTCAGCTCTGGTGGCTGCTGAGAACTCAGAACGGAGGGCTGCCTCTTTCCCTCAGCACAGTACTGCTTGTGTTTCTCTGCTCTCTCAGGCCCTGCATCGTTTGATTTTTCTGTGCCTTCTTCATCACTCCTAAATGACTCTCCCTGTGATCTTTCTCCATTCTCTCTCTCCCCCCACCTTGCTCTTCTTTCAGGCTTCCCTTGCTTGACCTGGCTTCTTTGCCCTGCTGTTGTTTACCTCCTTCTGCCCCTGGCCAGCCCACTTGACCACACACCGCCTCTTCCCCTCCTATTGCCGCCACCTTTGCCCTCCTTTCCTTCTCAGATTTTCTCCTCTCTGCTTTTTAGCTGGTTCCTCTGTGGTTTTCAAACACTGAGGTCCCCACTCTCTCCAAAAGAAGAACAAATAGACTAAACAAGAGGTTTCTGCCAGGTCCTCACTGCGCTCTCGATAAGCTCAATGCTTCTGTAGCTCCTCGCTCTGTCAGCTCGGGCAGGCAGCCCAGTATCCCCCCTCCCACGCGCTGAGCTCACAGGGAGCTGTCACACTTTATTCTAAGAAATCAGCTAATGTACAGTACTCAGCAGAGGCACCCCTCCCCTGGGAGGATCAGCAGAATTAGGATGTGCAGCAAGCTATCTTGGGGATTGCACAATCTTATCACCTCCTCCAGGGTGCTGGGGAGCGGTGAGCACCGTGCGCTCTGAGTCACACTTCCCCTGCGATGGCTGCAGGTTTCCTGACTCACTTCCTCCCAGGACTTCTGTTTCCTTACTTCTCTACACCAACATCTCAAGCAAAGAAGCGTGACAGAGATGGAGCAGTCAAGTCAGCTGCGGCTCTGAGCTGCCTGAGCTCTATCCTTGCCACTTGCCCTGTTTTGGGACGAATGTGATGCGTCACAGCAGTTGGACACAGAGGAGCTGCTTAGTGACGAGGGGAGTGAGAATTTTGTTTGGCTCTGTGGCCATTTGGTGTGGTGTGAGAAATACCCCCCTGCCCATGCCTACAAATGAAGTGACACAAGTGGGGCCCCTGGGTAATGCGTGGCCTGCTCCTGTGCTGTACAAGTGTGGGATGCAGAGCAGGGATGGGAGCTGGGAGAGCATAAGTAGGCACAGCATAGCTCCTGCCCTGCGGCCAGCTGCCTGCTGAAGGCAGATCTTTCAGTGGCCGTTATGGTCTTGAGAACTGTTTCTGCCTCCCTGCAGGTTCCTGCTGTGTTTTGTTTGAGCCTCTGCCTTGGTCATTCTCTCCCACGATAAGATAAGAGTCTATGATTTTCTTTTCTTTTTCAGAAAAGATGATTCCCAGCCCTTGTAGTGACAGGGGAGAGCCTGGAAAGGATGACTTCCTCCAGACTTAGCAGCCTAAGGGCCAAAAGCAGCCCCTGCAGCCACTCCACCGTGACAGCCCTTCAGCCTATTGATTCCCAAGACCTGGCTCAGGGTTCGGCACACTCTGATGAGCCCTGTGCAGCTCACCTGGATGGAGCAGGAGGGCCCTGCTGAGTTACTGGAATTGCTGTCTCTTCAATACCAGGAAGTAGTTTTTCTGCATCATAGCCTGATTTTAGACAGTGCTATGTGACATGAATTAATTTCACATTGCTAGTCATCCCCAAGACTCAATTCTTTCAAGCCTTTATGTTAGAGAAAGTGTCTGCATGAGGCCACATGAAGTCCTGTGTTATCTCCCCAGTGACCCCACAGGCAGTGCGTGTTTCTGGGGCACACCGCCAGAGAGCTGCAGCCCAGCCTGGCATCGTGCTGCATGCAGGGCCCAATTCAGCCCAGCAGCTGGCAGGCCCTGGCACCAGCACCAGGCTTCACCCCTGGGCCTGCACTCAACAAATTGCCCGTCCTGCTCACCTGGGGGCCAGCAGAAGGGAGCGGGCCTCTCCCTGGTGTTCAGCCGGACTTCCTGGAAGCGCTACAAGGAGCTTCCAAGAGCTGAAACATGACACACAGTTCTGTGCATGTGTGTTAAGAGTCTGGCTGAAAGACAGAGGGAGCGTGGCTCCACAGGCCTCAATGAGCCTCCCTCTCACAGCTCTGCCATGCAGCGTTGGGTTGGGTGGGCTTGGATGGGGTGTCCCAGGGGCTGGACACGGGCTGGTTCTTTGGGAAGCATGGCCTTCTGTGTTATAGAGTGAGCAGGCTCTGCTGGGGTGCAGGTAGCTTGCATTCTCTGCTTCACAAATGAATGCTTTACTAGGAATGAAGGACCTTGAGTCTGTCCTTCTGACAGCAAAGATGATGGAAAGGTCTTTTTTTCATATTTTTTTTCCACTAGCAGAAGCATATGCTGCTCGTCTCATTACTACTAATAGCTCAGGAATGCTGCATCCCAGCAGCGATGGCCCTGTGCCTCCCCCAGCAGATAACAGCCCTGTTTTGCACTCGGGTACAGACACATGAAGCCAGCAGCAGTACTCATGCAAAAATCATGATATTAAGCACTAGTTTGAGAATCCTGCAAACAGGGAAGGTATGGAAAGTCCCCAGCTCTAAGCTTTCAAAAGGGAAGAAAAGGAGAGCCTGCAGCCCAGCCGTGTGTGGAGGGGTCTTGGGCTGCTGGAAAAGAGGGAGGTGGGCCTGGCAGTCTGGGCAGCAGGGGAATAGGAGGGCACCACTGGGGATTAGCTCAGCAAGTGTCAGGTTTGCTGCTGTCAAAGAGAAGCATTGTGAAAGCGGTCAGATCTTAACACTGAGCATGTGAGAAGGCTGGCATCTACTCTCGGAAACACGCGGCAGCTGATTACCAGCCCTGGTTTTTCTTTTGGTATTATGTGACTACATTTTTCCATTTCTTCTTGACCTCTATTCATTTACCTGAATTCTTTGGCCTTTAAATAAAGAAGCTATGAGATATAATAGAGTACTGAATTTGTATTAGAGGTGGTATAATCTTGCAGCAACTGCTCCGGCTGCATCCTTAAGAGCCTCATTAGCAGGAGAAGCCTGCCCTGGCAGTGCCATTGTGCCCCAGGGCAGCTTGTGGCTGGAAAAGCCAAGGAATGATTATACGTGCCCAAGGCATTGTGAGCCCTCTGCTCAGCTGGGGGAGCCACCAGTTTGGCTGTGGTAGGTTCAGAGGGGCGGACATTTCCTAATAACAAGAGGCCTCGTTCTTCCTGCTATTCTGAAATCCTGTGCATCTGAGCCCCGTCCTGGAGTGCTGGGAGGTTTTCTCACTGTCTCTCTGAGGATTTTTTCCAAATATACCTGTTGGTTCCAGAGCAGATTTACAGTCTTGTCTCATGTGTATGGAAAGAGTCCTCGCTTGGCAGATCTTGCTATCTAAATAACACGAGATAAAACCACAAAAGATAAATCAGTACAAGTTGATGGAAAGGTTAGTGAAAGGGCATTTCAGGGATAAAGCAGTTTAGACATATTGAACTCTATTTTCTTTCCACTGGAAGGGCTGGAATTGGTACTGTGGGAAGAGGGCCATCCTCAGAGGCTTGTGATGAGAGCAGCTCTGGGCACAGCGGAGCCCTCTGCCTCGCTGCTTCCGCGCTGCAGTCTGCTGGGCCTGCAAAGGGAAGGCCTGTGCAGCAAACAAAAGGCAGCTTTGACGTCAAAACCTGGGACCGTTGCCCTGGCACTGGGAGGTGGAGCGCAGGAAGGAATCTGCCGCTAATAGGCTCTGGGCTGGAGTGCACTTTGGCAGAGGGACAGCTACTATCCCTTCTTTCCAGGAATAATATTGTTTATTTCTATCTCACTCTCTCTGGCTAAAGTTACCCTACTCAGGTTTCGCTTCACCTGTCTCCACCATAAAATCATCAGGGCCAGGAAAATTCCAGTCCGCAGGCTCCCCATCCTCCACGCCCTCTTCCCTGAAGAGCTGCACTGCCTACTTCTTCTGTTTCCTTGCTTTGACAAGTTTGCAACCATGGCTTTCTCTTGCTGAAGGGTCTGGTGGTACAGTTTAATGAATAAGCGCGTGCATTTTGCTCTGTATGTGCATACACGTGTAGCACATTGCTCCTGCCTGCCGAGGAGCACTGACCTCTGCAGCTGTGTGTGCACGGAGCTCGCTCCCAGCAGCAGGACATATCTCTGCCTTGCGCAAATGGCTCCGTCCTGCAGTCTGAAGCCTTGTTCTGGGAAGTTTCAAAATGTTGCAACGCAACACAGCAACAACCTGAAGTTCAGTGGGTTTGTTACGTGGTTTTGATTGGCTCTGGTTTTGTTAAAAAAAAAAAGACTATTTTTACATCAGTTTCAGGTTGCCAGCCTTTCTTGGGCAAACTTTAGACTGTCGAGTCATGAACTAAACCTTTAGTAAACTGCCCCGTATTTTACTGTTCTATTCATCTTTCCTAGCTGTGCGGGTTGGGTCAGGCAATATTTGCCCCCTGTGCAGTGACCCTGCTCAGCACCACTGTGTTCTGTGCAACCTTGGTGTGCTGCTTCCCACCTTCTGCACAGGATGACAAAGGCCTCTCGGGTTCAGCAGCATCTGGCTGTCTATGAGCCAGGAGGAGATGAAAGGAACTTGATGATAAGCATCAGAAAGCTTCACTCGGTAAATCAAATGCAGGTTTGTCTCAGTCTGATAAGTTGTAATCCCTGATCACTGTTCTTCAGGTTGGCAGCAGGAAGCAGCCCATAGAGGAGCGTTCCCAGCTCTGCACCAAGCCCTGCTGCTGCTGCTCAGACGTAGAGCTGCGGGCTCACAGCAGCTCTCAACACCTCTGAGATTTAAGATTATTAAAGTGTGTTGCCACCGTTTTATATGCTCATGTGGTGTGAATGAGAAGTACTGAAAATAGATCTAAGAGGCGTGGCAGTAGTAAGGATGTAAAAGGAGAGCTTTTGGCTCTTCTGAGTTGATATTTTTGAGTTAAGTTCACCCTTCTGAAATACTCTAGTTTCTTTTTTCCATTCAGGGTCAGTTACTCCAGATTCTCCCTTTTCTGATAGGAGTTCATTTGCTGTGCAGTCATTCACTTCCCCTCCCTCCTCAAAAGTCAAGTGTTAAAATCATGTAGATTATCTACGTCAAATAAAAAGTTGAAGCAGAGTTCAGCAGCTCCTCAGGGGTGGTGGTTTGTTTTATTTCTTCCCCTAGCTCCTAGTACATGCCTGTTGCTCTCATCTCATGGCATGCACTTGAGGATCTGCAGCTTTTCCAGCTTGGTTCAGAGCTGTCTCCACTTATCTGTACTTCCCTAATCTGAATTCCTCACTGTGTACGTGTTGCAAGAGTTTCTTTGTGTGTCATTTTACACAGAAGCCAGATCCTGAGAAGCAGCAAAAGACTTCTCCTTTAAGAACGCGTTTCTTCTTCCAATCAGCTGCCCCTGCTGTGGTCAGGGCTGGCACATGGGTGCTTCTGCTTTGTGCTGCTCTGAGTTCCTGGAGGAGCCTGGCTGCTGGCTGGAGAGAGCGCAAGGAAGGCAATGGGAGGGACCGTCCTGCCAAAAAGCTGGTGGCAGATCAGTGCCGACTGAGAAGAATGGCTTAGGCTGGAGGGGAACTTGAAGATCATCTGGTTTCTGCCCCCCTGTCATGTGTGGCATGGCCAGCCACCAGCTCAGGCTGCCCAGGATCCCACCCAACCTGGTCTTGAATGCATCCAGAGATGGGGCATCCGCACCCTCTCCAAGCAAGCTGTCCCAGCACCTCCCCACCCTCTGAGTAAAAAATTTCTTCCTAACATCTAACCTAGATCTCCCATCTTGTAGTTTAAAGCCGTTCCCCCTTGTCCTATGGCTATCAGACTGTGAAAGAAGGAGTTCTTGGATCCAGTTTTACTTCTCCAGCCTTCCTAAGAAAGGGAGGAGAAGGAACATAACTTTCCAGCATTGCTCTCTTCCAGCTGCTGTTCCATATACACACTGGCTCAACGTTTCCATGTTGAGCAACAACAAAGATGCTCCAGGCTGGACCTAAATCATCTTAATGCTCACACTGTGCTTTCTCACTCTTTCTACCACTGTGTTTTAATTATGGCTTATATTACATTGTTTCCTACAGCTGTTGTCACTTCTTTAAGCTACTTGTGGGAAGAGAAGGGACCACTCTGACATGTCAGCAGGGGAGGAAGGCAAAGTGGGGCACTGGAGGCACGGGAGGGAATTGAAAGATGAGCACACAACTGAGTGTTCCTGATAAACTGATTGGCAGGGAATTAATTAGCACTGGCACGCTGTCATCACTGAGCATTGATGCAATTCGCTTGGCTCAGGCTTTCAAGGTTTTCTGCACGTGTCTTGGTCATAGAAACCCCACTGGAGAGCTGAAGATCATTGCAGCAGAGGGGAGCTGGTGTGATAAACTGCACGGCTGCCCAGCTTGAGAGATGCAGCTGTGGGACAAAAACGGGCAGTGGAGAACTTCTGAGTATGTTGGCAATCAAAGCCCTGCAGGGAGAGCAGCTCAGTGGGAGAAGGCTCTGCATTTTGTTAATGGGGCAGAGGTGGTTAGCAGTGATGTGTAGAACTGAGCCCTGAGAGGTGACAGGAGTGGTTTGCTGCAAAAACGCAGCAGTGGCCTAAGAGGTTGAAGGAGGATGGGCTGGGCCTGTTTGGACTGACTTTCAGTTTGGTTCTGTGTTCAAGTGCTGAGAACCCCAAAGAAACAAAGGAAGGGATGGAGAACAGTAAAAAGGGGAAAGATGCTTTTTTTTCTGTTGCATTTTTAGTTTTTTCTTGTAATCATGATGAGTTACGAAGTAAGTCAAGTGACTGGCTGTGTTTGCAGTGGCTGTTCCTTTTAATTCAGAAAATGTGTGTGCATCTGTGTTGTAGCCAAAAAGCAAGGACCGAGAGCTGGGGAAACGGAGGATGCTGGGAGTCCTTGTAGAACTTGGTTAATAGGAAAGGGGTTGCCATGAAAGTGGGAAGCCAAGGGCAGCTGTGAAGCCTGGGAATCAAATGAGGAGCCACTTTCTGTAGAAAAGGAGGAAAGCATAGGGAGTGAAGAGTGAAAAGAGCAGTTGTGAAAGAAGATGAGAGTGGGAAATGGCCTGAACAAAGCAGAGAAAAGAAGGCAACCGAAGTGTGTGAATTGGTATGTTTTTCACATTTAGTTCTCTATTCAGTTGTATTTCCCTGGCACCAGGTAATGTCAGACTGCTTACTCCTCCCATGCCTTACACTGCATCCAAATGTTCAGGTACTTTTGAAAGCTGCCAGGCGTGCAGCACAGCTGGGTAACCGTGCTGTGACCTCGACGAATGCTCACAGCACCTCTCTGTCCTTGGCAGGGCTGCTCGGGGTGAGAGCAGCTCCGTCCTCTGTGCCGGGGGCCAATTTTTCTCTGGCTTTTCAGGAACCCAGGGGTGATTCCAATAGCCTGCTGCAGACCTGCCCTTCCCTCCTTAAATGCATCCTCTCTGACACCTCCACCACGCAGGGCGTGCTGGCAGAGGCTGCAGCAGTAATGCCCCAGTTTAATCACCATCCTGAAATTTGGGTGTTCTTCATGGCTGCAGAAGCAGTGTCCAGGATGAAGAAGGAAGGAATTCACATCGTGTGCAGCTCATCAGCTGTTTCCTGAGCATACGTGCGGGCTGGAGTGGAAGCTTTGCAGTTGTCTCATAGGCAAGACAGAGCAGCAATGAGAAGGAATTAAGGACAGCCATTTCCCAGAGCTGAGTACAGCTGCACGTGCAGATTGGCAGCAGTGATAGTGTTAAGAGGTCAGTATCTGAAGGAAGAATTACTCGCTGGATTTGTGCATCCTGGCGGATGGAATCACATCCATTTTATTTTTGCTGCCAGGACTCAAAGCTTCCCTGTTTCTGTGAGAAAAACTGGAGTTTCTAAACAGGAAGAAAAAATGGCTTTCCTGGAGTGCTTCCTGCACCTGTCTGCCCTCATGTCAGTAAAACCACCTCATCTGTTCTGCCTGATAAGAGTTAATTTAGCTGTGGTGTCTGTGACTTAATTGTTGAAGCTGTAGCAGCTGTCACTTAAAGAACAGATTTCAAACACCTTCTACGGAGCACTATGACTATTATAAATACATTTATATCTCATATGCTAATGTATATAACAAGTAGGTTTCTGCCAGGTTCATTGTAGTTAGGTGAGGTGGCCCAGCTGCCATTTTCTCCCAAGAACTCTCCTTAAAGCGGTGCCCAGCTCATGTGATGCTCTCCTGCTGCTCGTTTCCACTTGCACAATTTTGGTGCAGTCTGAGGGGGTTCAGCATTTGATTAACTCTTCCTGTAGTGGTGTCTGGGGAGAGTTTGGGATCTGTTATTGTACTCTCTGTTTTAGAGGTGATTACATAGGGAGGCAGCTTGGAATTTAACTGGAGGTAAATGAGGAAGGAGTGAGGATAACTCGGTATGTAGGGATGAGGAGGAGAGCCACGTGTCCACCCCCACCCAAGGCATTGCAAAGCTCAGAGAAACTGTCTGCAACTCGTCGTCTAGGGTAGTGTTGTCACCACTTTTGACCTAACGTAACTTGAAGCTTGCCATCAGTAAGCTTCCTCTCATTACTCATCTTCCATGGAAACCATCTTGTGAGGTCTGTGGCTTGAAAGACAGCTTGATGATGCCACTAGTGATATCCATGTGCGTTTTGTCACATCTTTTCTTCCTTCCCTGTGTCAGAAAGGGGCTTGGACCTGAGGGCAGTCGGGTCTTCTCTACAGTGTGGTCACTGTGGGGTCAAAGTCAGTGCCAGTTTCTCTAGAGGCAGCATTGGTGGAACTTCAGTATCAGCTCGTGTCCTTCTTACCCAGCACGCTCTGACCTTCAGAGGTGCCTCAGGTGGATTTTTGCTGCTTGTTCCCTGCTTGGCTTTGCAGTTGTTCCTAGTGGAAGAGTGTGACCTCGCTGTGGGCCAGTGGCAGGCTCCCAGTCCATTTCTGACCCCATGGCCACTGCAAACAGAGGAAGGTCACCAAATAGACCTTGGAGTTCAGGGATGGGGAGAGTAGGACAAGATCGCCTTTTGGATGCTTTGTGAGCTTGCTGGCCTGCTTTTACAACCCGTGGCACAGGGTGTGTAGTACACAGCGTTCCAGCATGCTGAGGCTGAGATAAACTGGACTGATAAGCCATGCCAGTGGGTTTTTTGGCTCCTGTGGAAAAGACAGCATTGCGCTTACAGCAGCTTCTGGCTATTTAATGTGGCCCAGTGGTGTAGTAGCCCCAGTAAGTGGTCCATAAAAATCATAGTAAAAAATTGAAATTCCAGTAACTACTGGAATTCTTCAGCACAGATCAACGTGAGCAGCTCCCTGCATGTGCCCGGCTCCCCAGGCACCGGGGGCTCAGGGTGATGTGTTCTGGGAACATCGTAATGGCCAGATTTTAATGGTTTCTTCTTTTTCCTCTTTCCTTTAATAAATACACAGATTTTAAAAGGCTGTTAAGACGGATGCACAGTGACACTGAGTGCCACCTCTCCTCCAAAAGCCCTCTCTAATGTGTTTAAACAATAGTAAATATTGTTCATTGCGACTGTTTAATACTTGGTTTAAGATTGTGAAGGTGAAAGTCCATGGTAAGCTTCCTGTGCTACCCAAATGTTCTTCTTTGACCTTACAGAAGTCAAATAAACACACTGTGTAGTGTGACCTTGTGGACAGGACAGGAAAAACTGCAAATGGTGCAAGATTGTCACCTTTCATCACGGTGCCCAAGAATGAGGGTAAAATGTGTGCCATCAGAGCAGGGAAACCCAGTTAGCTTATTTGCTTTCTTTCACCTCCTAGTTCTCGTCCACCATGGTCTGTGTTTTCTGGCTGTCATTTTCCAGTCTGAGAGCTTCCTTCTGGAAACCCTCAGCCTGTCCATGGCCAACTGCTGGGGAGCAGCCGGACCGGGTGCTGTGTTCTTTCTCCACCACCTTGGCACAGCTTTCCTGAAGCAAGAGAAATTGCATGTGATTAGCCAAGAAAATAACTTGCTGCCAGACGTGCCAGCCTCCCACAGCAGACATCTATTCCTTAGAAATGAATTCCATAGTTATTCTGGGGTGGAATCAGGAGCCTGGCTGGCTCCATGAGGGTGCTCAAGAAGGTCACGGTGTGGCAAAGCTGTCAGACACATGGTGACACGGCAGGACTTGCACATGGCCATTGTGCCCAGCACATGAGGAGCTGGTGGCAGAGCTCGTTCCCACTGTGTTAGGCTCAGCCTCATGTAAGCTACAGTTCTGAGGCAAACATCCCTCTTGATGAGTTTTGTTACTGACGATGCTCCTGGTAGAACATGCAGTGAAGGAAGTTTTGGTGTGATGCCTTAGCCCTCTGGCAGAGTCGTTCCCCAGTCTAGGAGCTGGGATATGTGGACAGAAACTTGTAGCTGAGAGCAAGTTCTGGGCTGGGATCTCTGCTATCAGCCTGCAGCTGGCGTCATCCCTTTCTCCCTGTGCTCTCCAGAGTTAAAAACAAGGTAAAAATAAATCCTTCTGGGCTTCTCATGAGAAAGGAGAGGGGAATGTCAGGAGCACCAAAGGATCTGTGGCGATGCGGCCTCCTCCCCGCCGCCCTCCTTCCTGCCCCTCCTCTGCCTCCGTCGCCCGCAGAGTGAGGCCCAGTGTTTCTAGGAAGAGCTCGGCCGAGTCAGCAGCCGCCAGTTCTGGGAAGCGTGGCCCTGGGCCCCATGGGATGCTTCAGGGAATTCTTGTTGCCCTTCCAAGGATGGCAAAGAGCTCGTCCAGTGACCTGGGGCTCCCCAGCGGCAGGGGCAGGAGCTTGGAGTCTCGCCACGGGGCTGGAAACGTTCCCAGAGGCAGGAGGGCCTGAAGATTTATGCCCCACTCCAAACTGTACTACAGTACGTTGTTTGGCTTCTTGGGGGAGCAGGAGAAAGAGTTTGCTACGCAGGAGATACCAGTGGCGACCACAGGAATTTAAAAAAGGGATATGGAGTTAAAAGGTCAAAATCCCCCACCATCAGTCATCGGCTCCTTGGTAGAGTGAAGAGGGTGCCAAGGGCCCAGACAGGGATTTCTGGACCCCGTAACCTCCCACAACCACATGATCTTGGATAAATGAGACGAGGAGCCATAAATCAGGGCTGAGGCTGCCTTGGGCTGCGTCCCACACGTTCCTCTCCCGTCCATCATTTGCCTGCTCCGTGCTCAGCCCTGCTCCAGGTTCTCTCCTCCCAAGGGAGCCAACAGGAACTTTTCTTCCGAACCCTGCAACGCTTCTGAGGAAAGTGCTCAGCATGACACTGACAAATTAATGTTATTTTTGCTACCCATTTACAAGATAAAATTATTCCAACCACTGCTGGCCGCCTGGGAGGAGCGAGTTTCTCACAGCACTATTTCACTGCGTCTTTGCCGTGCAGTTGCTGACTTGCCCTGAGTTGGCTCCCAATTAACAGAGGTCTGAGGGGAGAAAATTTTGAAACTAGATATTGGCTTCTAAGATACTTTAATAAGTCTCTGTAGCAATGCTGCAGGCTGCAGACAGTGCCTGGCTTTTCTATTTTTGAGTGTAGCACTCACAGAGGGGTGGCTTTCCTGGAAGAGAAGGCATAACGCATCATCTCCAGGGGCTGTTCCTTGAGTGCTGTCAGCCTTTCCCTGGATGGAGTAGCAAGTTTTTTCTTTGCTTTAACATGTAATGCCTTTCTAAATTATCATCAAACAAACGTGTTCCTTGTGATTCTGCTTCTAGGTTTGGTCAGAATTTGCGATGCTGCTTTTCTACCTTTCTCTGTTCTGTTGTTTTGGTGGGGTTTTTTCACTTGTATTTTGCCACTGTTAAGGAAATTTGATCAGATGGCAGCTAGCAAAATCTTTTTGGCTCGAATATGCCTGAGGGCATGTGGGTTTGGGAAGGGGCTTTGCTGGTCTTCAGGAGCAGTGGGGGCGGCAGCTATTCTTGCTCCTCGTGTTAAAACCTTAATAGATCCGCAGGATTATGCTGCTGGAGTAGCTCTTCCATCAAAGCCATAGCAACTTCCTTGCTGGCTTTTATTTTCTTTGTCTACTAGATGTATTCGGTTTCTATGAGCAACTAGTTAAAATGCGGAAGAGTAGCTCTTTATTAAGGTTTTATTACCATTTAATTTGCTTTTCAGTTTTCAGTAGGAGATCAAAAAGCTTAGCTCTTTCCTAGAAAGCCAACAGAAGGCTGGCGGTGCCGCGCCAGGATAATCTCCCTCTAACCACCTCATGTGCTCAGCGGAGGCTAGACACAGATCCCTGCGAGGGGACAGCACGATGTGGGTGAGTGCCAGGGACAAGAGCAGGACCCAGGCATCTCCTGTGCCAGCGAGCATCCTTCCTGCCTGCAGCATGGATCCTGCACAATTCTCACTCTCTGAATCCAAGCCCTCCCAAATCCACCCTCCCACAGCCCGTTCCGTATGTGCACTGATTCCTCCCTCATGTGCTTGTGTACCCCAAGTGCTCAGTCAAGATAAATTTCTTGTCACAGCTTCTGTAGGGTCTCCTGAGTCTCTGCTGATGTGGGCGCTGATAGAAACGCACGCACACTGCAGCTGTCTTTCTGAGACTGCCCATAGTCTCTTCACATGGAATCTTCCTTTCTCTCCTAACAGGTTCAATTTATTTTCAGTTGGCTTTCAGTGGTAAGCCTTGAGGGATGGAGGAACAGCATATTTGGGTTGTCTACAGGTACTCTGCTTTATTGGAGTTATTCCCTGGCCTTTTAGGGTGTCCTTACTTGCCTGAACACAGCTAGAACAGCACAAGGAGCCTTTTCTTTCATGCCTCCATTTTTCCTTCCTTCACCGAATATTCTCTTTTTGGATGCAAGCACGTCTTTATAATTAGATAGCACTCCTTGTCTTTGTGACTTGTTGCTTTGCTGCAGCAAAAATGAAGCTAGGGAAGCCAAGAAATTCTATACCGTGTTAAGTGAAAAAAGGAATCGTTATTGTTTCTCTCTTTCCATTACTGTCACTGGCATAAATAGGTGCCAGTGCCGCATGACAGTACGCGCTCAGTTGTATGCAGTGTCGGCTGCTGCTGCTCATGTGGGTAGAACCTGCGTTTCAGATGGTACTTGTACAGCAATTCACTTGTCTGCTTGTGGACTCTTGAGGAATTCTTGGTGAATGCAATGTCACATTTGCTATTTACTTTCCTTTTTAAGGAAGCTTGCATATAACTTGTTTGCTATGTGTGTCTCCCAGAGGTGAAACAAGATGCAGCTTTCCGACCCCATAGCTTTCAAACAAGCTCTGTTCTGATCCCTCAAAGAAACTATTGGTGATTTAACTCTGTGAGTGTTACCTAATCTGAGGTACCCAATCAAGAAGGTGATGAGCTTTCTTTTCTTATGGGAAACTGGTATCCTAACTCAAACAGATCCTCCCCCTCCCTAAATGCACACACATTTTGCTACTAATCTTCCTTTATCTTGCTAACAAAACTCCCTTCCAGACATTAAATGCATGGTTATTTCCTGTCTTAGCGCTTGCAAGTTCCTTTGCAAGTGATGAGCATTGCCTGGGATTGAGAAACTGAGCTTCCTCTGCAACTTGGCCTGGCTCTGCTTGGCAGTTGGGCTAACTGAATTATGCCACATGCTCTGTCAGCTCTTAGTGCAAAGCAGCTTTTGCCTTTCCTCCCCCTGGGTGCTCTCTGTGCCACATTGTCATGCCAGCAGTTGCATGGAAAATCCCACCTGCTGGAACCCACGCAGCCTGCAGGCAGACAGCGGGCACTGGCTCAGTGGGGAGCTTGGAGCAGCTGGGAAGAAATGGGAATTCTGGATGCACAATGTTTGCAAAGTGTGCCCGTCTCTTTGCGGTGACCTGTGAACAAGTGCAAAAGGTGTGAGACTCCCTGTTCCTTTAGCCACAGGAAAAATCTCTCTGACCTGAAATTTCCACTATCACTAGAAGTGGCTTTTTCTTCCAAATTGACTCTCAGGTGGGGCTTGGGAAAAGCTGGTGCAGATTTCTTGCTGGTCAGCAAATGGGTCAGCTTGCAAAGGTGCAGTATGGTTGTATCACAATCTTGTGCCAGTGTCTTAGTTCTCTCTTGATACCACATTGTCTCTACTGGTTTGTTTGCCTTCTCACTTGTTGCCTCACTCTACCATTGCATGAGACTGCCTGGGAGAAGGCTGTAGGGAACAGGGACAGGTGAGAGATTGAGGAACGATGCCATGTCCTGAAGGAAAGCATCAGTAGCTTTTGTTGGTGCATCTCAGTGTAGAGGGGATGTTTGAGCAGCTCAAAGGCTGTGCAAACCCAACTCTGAAAGCAGTGAATCCCAGTGGAGGGGACTGCAGATGAAATATGGACATACTCTGCAGGAGGACTGCATGGTGCTCTGCTGAGCAGCGGCTGTGCTGCCTGCAGCTGGAGCACCTGCTGCAGTGAGAGCAACTGCACCGTGCTCCGCTTCCCTGCTCCCAGGTCTTCATGGAGAGAGCAGCCACGTCTGCAGTGGGCCGTCCATGGTGATCCCTGCTTACAAGGAATCCCCAGTACTTACAAATACTTGAGATTTTTTCTAGCTTTGATTGCTGGAGAAATTTGGGTAGAGTTCATGAATGGGGCAGTTACATTCACCTGTGTGTGAATTTACTCCTATGAGTAGAAGGTTATAGGGAGACAATGAAGATGTCTCAGCCCCTTTCATCTTTTGACAACAGTGGTTGTTGGCCTTTTGAGTTGTGCAAGGTGGGGGTTGGCCTCTTCTCCCAGGTAACAGCAATAGAACAAGAGGGAATGGCCTCAAATTGCATCAGGAGAGGTTCAGGTTGGATATTAGGAATAATTTCTTCTCCAAAAGAGTAATCAGGCTCTGGAATGGGCTGCCAAGGGAGGTGGTGGGGTCACCACCCCTGGAGGTGTTCAACAAACGTGTAGATATGATACTAAGGAATGTGGTTTAGTGGGCAGCATTGGTCGTAGGTGGATGGTTGGGCTAGATTACCTTAGAGGTCTTTTCCAACCTTAATGATTCTGTGATTCGATGATACTTCACCTTGCCCAGGATCAGAGATCATCTGCTCAGGTGGGAGAAAGGTGTGCTCTTATAGGCAGAGAGTTCTAGGCAATACACTGGAAAAACATGAGCAACTGTGTCTGCATCCTGCCTGGCCATGTTTATGGATTGTCTCTTTCACCTCTCTAAATGACATGTGAGCACTTCTGCTCTTCCATTTCCTGACTGTAGTTTGGAGATGCTGCCTGGGAGTGAATCACCAGCTTTGTTTTGTGGATGGAGCTGTATGAAGCGGTTCTATACATCCCTTAGTGACTCAGGCATCAATATTTAGATTAAGGATAAGTTCTAGCCGTGATAAAATGATCACCTGTGCTGAACTTGGCATGTTTACATAAAGCCTTTAGAAAACCTTGGATGAAAACTCCGCAGAAAGCCAATTGCTATAAGTAACTGTGGTGTATCACTCCATTTCTATTTATCTGAGAGGACTGAGAGTCACAGCATGCCCGCAGCTCCAGGTGATGGGCAGCTCCCACAGCCAGGTGTGTGGGCGCAGCTCTGTGTCCTGTCTGGGCACAGGGACATACAGCAGCATCTTTTGGTTCCCTGAACACTTCCAGCTGCTCCCATGCCTAACGCCCTGCTCGTAGAGCAGAGGGTTTTTTTTCTTTTCCTTTTAATAAGAGGTGTTCAATTAGCATCCTTAGAACAGCCTCCTCCAGCACTCCCACTGGGCACCGGGAGGAGGAGGGACGGCTGTCAGCACTCGGAGTTCCTGGAAGAGCCGAAGCGCAGTGAAATGACCCCGGGGAGCGCTGGGCCCCCCGCAGAACTGCAGGGGGGGTGGGGGGGTTGGCACAGCACGGCCCTGAGCCGGCTCCTGTCCTGCAGCCACACGGCCTCAGCCACATCGGTCCCCACGAGGGTGTCGGTGCTGCCTGCGGTACCCGCTGTTCCTCAGTGCTGCTGGAGCCCGAAAGCTCGGCAGAGGACGTGTGCATGCCTTGCTTACATGATGGCTTTTTACTTCTGGGTGTTACTCCCATTTGCTCGATGTTTTCTTTCACTGGTTTACTTGCACTCTACTTGCAGGTCTGCTTTTAAGGAACAAACCTTGAGTTGCAGATTTCATGATTGCAGATCCATGTGTTTTTCCCGTTGTTGCTCTCTGCTGCTCTGTGACACACTCAGCTTTTGGGATTTGGGATCACACACACTCAGCTTTTGGGCTTGTCCTCCTACACATGCTCTGCTACTTACAGAGTCACTTCAAGCTCATATCTTCTTTTATCAGGACCAGATGCCTTCTGCCTAGCGTTTGAGGGCATTCAGGGAAGAGAGGGAAAATACCACCACAGATCTTATGGTGAGGGCCTAAGGGATCAGCATTGAATGAGAAATCTGCTTTGCTGCAATCTGGAAATGAAACAGCAGTGGCAAGGAACGATCTGGAAGTCTCTTTCTGCCCCAGCTTGCTGGGCTGTGGAGCCCAAGGCGTGAGCGCAGAGGAAGGGCCTCCTGTTTTGGTGCTCAGGGACACACTTGCCCCTGCTGTGAAGGCAGCAGACCTCAGAGCGTTCTGCTCCAGCTCTCTGAGCTCAGGAGCCGGCCTGCAGCAGGGGTCAGCACGCAGGCTGGTGCTGTGCTGGCTACTGGCCGTGTGCTGGAGGCTCCTCCATGCCCCCATCAAAGCCCCCCTCATGCGGTGCCATCCCTGCAGCACAGTGACCATGAGCCCTGTCATGGCTTGGTGGCTCAGCTGGGTCCTGTGCCTGTGTGCCACCAGCTGAGAGAGAAGTCAAGTCCAAAGTGTGGTACAAAGGTGCACTGATCCAAGGAGGAGCAAAATACCGCTCCAAATGGAGGAGCGCCATGAAAGCATTCTCCTTCCATGCTCCTCCTGCCTGCTGCAACCATCTTCAGAGACACAAAAAATGAAGTGTATCTGCAACAGAGGCACTTGACATTTAAAGGCAGGGAAATGAAACTAATCAGATACATTTTATGAAGACAGCAGGAGGGAAATGCTCCTTTGTAGCTGGTTTCTTTCCAAACAGATCAGCTCACTTGTCTCCTGTCATGCAAGCACAGCGTGCAGTAGGTGTTGGCCGTCAGAAGGGTGTCACTGGGATGTTAATAGCAGCAGAATCCAACTTTCCATGAAAAGCTCATTAGCTGCTCAGGTGTCCGGGTAGCACGCAGCACCTGCTCCCTGCCAGCAACATGGTGCAGGCTGGGGGGATGGTAGGAGGGAAGGCTCAGCCCCAGCCAGCCCTGCTGGTAGGAGAAGGCCAAGGGAAGGCCTCGTGGGTGCGGGCCCTAGAGAAAGCTCTGGCTCCTGAGCTGGTAGAGCCTTGGCAAAGTGGTTTATTTCTCCCGTGTGAGGCTCCACGGCTGTTCCCCCAGAGACAGGAGCAGGGATGGAGGTGGGCCGCCGTGCCTCCTGTGTCGCCCAGCTGCGCATGCGCCATCCCCACCAGCTCCCATGGCTCCGGCGAGCCACCTCTGTACAGGTTGGCTTTGGGCCTGCCTGCCTTAGTGCCTACTAAGTGCACTGGTGTGGGCTTGACCTCAGCGGGGGCAGCGCCAGGAGCCGGCCCCTCTGTGTGCTGCTTTCCCCAGAACTGCTGGTGGTTGCTTTCCAGCTGCGCTGCAGGAGGCTCTTCAGTAGGGCCCATGTCCATGTTGGATACAGGAATCTTGCCCACTGCTCCTAAAGGACGCTGCCTGGCAGGAGCCTCCAGCCCAGTCTCTCAGTGTGGGCTGTGCTGGCAGAGCGCTGGGAGACCCCCATCCACAGTCCCCTCCCCAGGCCTCCATGGGCACCCGTGCCATGGAGCGTATCCGGTGACCCAGCCTGGGCAGATCTGAGCATCTCTGCTGCCTCGCTGGGTGCTGGGTAAGGCGCAGAGGGCTGCTTTCAGCTTAAGATAGCAATGGGATGTGCCCGATAACCAGAATAACTGGTTTAAATGAACACAGCCATGGTCTGTCTGTTTTGAATTTGATGTTGAAGAAATGACCTACTTTCTGTGGGAGTGCTGTCATTTTAAAGCAAATGTTAAATTGTTACTTGGTAACTGCGTAGGGTTTGAAGTGCCTTTAATAGTCCCACTCGGTCCTTGGCTGCTGCATTTTGTAGCCGTCTCTGTGTGTCTTGAGGTCAGGCCGGTCACTGCGGATGGTAATCCTGTATGGCTGAGATATTTTCTGGTGATGTGGGAGCAGATTGCTGGCACTGGGAGCAGAAGGGAGGAAGGACATGAGCACAGCTCCTCCAGGCATTTCTGCCAGGCACCACGGAGGAGATGCACGCTCAGCCCTCGTGTTCTCAGCCCTCTGGTTCCTGTGTCCCCACCAGATGCTTGCAGCAGCCGTGGAAAGGACACACAAAGTCCTGACATTGCTGCTCGAAGAACAAGAGAGGAAACTTTTCTTATCTGCCAGTTGTCCTTGTGTTGCCTGGTTGTGCACATTGTTCCACCGAGAGAGATTGCAGCTGCTCTACAGCTGCAAAAAAAAACGAGTTGCTAGAATTCAAACATCAAATTTCATTTTATTTTTAACCCAGGCACTTTCGTATGCAGCTTGCTGATGCCTTTCCATTCTGCTACACTGCCTGTATTGCTTCAGCTCTGTATGGGTTTGCTCATATCCCAGTGCCTTTTTTTTTAATAGGAAATAACACAGCTATGGTTCTTTCCGGATGGGGAGCAAGCTGAGAAGTTTGTGTCCATACAGCTTCCTATCACGTTTCTTGTTTATTATTGACTGAACCAGGACAGATGTTCATCTCGGAATGCGTGCTGATCCCAGGGTTCAGCAGCTGGTTCTGCTTTTCCTCCGGCTTATACCACAACATGTACATCTCATTTGACTTCCTTTCCTTCTGCATCAAAATGCTGTCTCTGGAAGGCAAAAGCTACGTGAGAAATCAGTGTTCTCTGTCTTAAGTTGAGGTGGGCTTTAATCATCAGCTGCATCCAAAGGAGCGCTGCACTGCTGATTAGACCAGCCACAGGAATGCTTAAGGGCAAGTGTGAAGAAATCCAATTCCTTTTTACTTTGATTTCCTGAAGTACTGCCTTTTGAAGTGTCCTCCTTCAAAAGCAAACACAGTGAAACAGCAAGGCACAGGAAATATTTTTATCTCTGTAGCTGGTCAAGGTAAACCCTATGAGGAGTGTTGACCTCCACTAGCTACGTCATCTCGTATTTGTTGGGTTGGCACATGAGATAGCTGGCTACCTGGAATCAGCCAGTAACATATTCCCTTCTCATTAACTCATTTGTTTGCCAGTAACTTCAGGGAGAGCTTTGAGAACTTTCAGTTTCTGCTCCTGGAAGAATTAGTGACGGTGGGTATAGGGCTCACCATAGGATGTATAGCAAGTACTGAAAGCCTTTGGGGTTTTAGATCCACCTAAGCAACAGGCAGAAGAGCAGTGCTGTTGCTGTTGGCAGAGTGAGAAGAGAGGAATAAGAAACAGCCTCTTTGACAGGTGCCTCTTTCCCTTGCCCCAGGTGTAAGAAGAGAATATTTTGGCTCTCAGGAAGAGGGTTGTCCTTGGGGTGAGGAGCTCGTTGACAAAAGTGCTGCTTTTCTTTCAGAATTCCTCTAGGAAGGTGATGGTCATTAGAGAGATGCTGGGCCCAAAGGAAAATGTAACCCATGGGCCAGGCAGGAGGTGCTGGGGATGGAGAGAGAAAGGGCGGAACTGTGAACAGGTGGGGGCAGCGGCAGTGAAACACTCCGCTTTGTGTCACTGGAGTGCTCTACTGGAAAGGGAGCAGCTCGGCATCTCACGGTGTACCACAATCAATGGCTTTTGCAGCAGTGTTTCCCTGCTAACTTAGCGACCAAACCCTTCCTCCTTGCAAGCTTTCAGAGCCCAAGCACGGAGGTGTTGTGACATTTGCAGACTCTGCTTGGATCCGCTGCGTGTTCCTCCCCCAGTCAGCAGCCTGGCAGGTCACAGCAACCCCAGAGAGTTCGGTCAGCAGGAAAAGGTTTTGCGTTCGCAGGGAAGCCTTCAATCTCCGGTGTTCTTGGAAAGGAAAGCAATAGAGGGGCCCCACGTTGGCCCCAGCTGCTGTCTGCTCAGCTGATGCAGCACTCCTGCAGGGCTGTGCTCCTTCCAAAGCTGCCCACTGCCTCTCAGCTTTCATAGTGCAGGGCTGGGGGAAAGGAGTTGAGGAATGGTCAGCTGCACAGAGTCTTAGGAGAAACGGAGCATTGTAAAACCAAAGGTTTGGAAGAGAAGGAGGTATTTTCAAAACGTAGCAGAGATTTTCAACAAAGTTTCCTGGATGCAAACCTAGGTCATGTTTAGGCTTTTTCAGATTTACGTTTGAATCATAAAGCTCCTTTTATGGCTACTTAGCCATTCCGGGCATGTGCGAACACATAGCATGTACACTGTGCAACATGTTTCTTCAGAATATTCACAGGCTTGGAAGTAGTGATTTGAACTCTGCCTCTGCAGCATTTGGCAATGACTGCTATGACATTTGCATGATGGGAAGAACTGTTGCCAAGTTGGGTGACTTCTGACAAGTATAAACACAGCTCTGCCTTCCGTAAACTAGATTTCAAACCATATTGCTGTTCTGAGGAAGAGAAAGTCCTGACATTAAAGAATATGCTGTCCTTCTGATCAGCTCATAAATCTCTCTGTTGGTGTGAGCTGAGCGAGTCTGTGAAGAATAAACAGCAAGGGATGGTGGGGTGGGATGCAGCAGGATGGGGTGGGATGGGGTAGGGCGGGACAGGAAGGGATGGGGCAGGATGGGATGATGTGGGAAGGGATGAGGATGGGGTGGGGTGGGGTGGGGTGGGATGGGATGGGCACTCCCAGAGCTTAGTGCTGTATCTTACTGTCTCTTTGTCATAAACATAACCCAAATATGTTGTTTGGGAGTTGCCATCACCAAAAGCTCGGTGTTAGCCACTGTGAAGGGAGATTGCTGAAATAGGTCCAGCTTTGTCTGTCTGGTTTTCCATGGACTAATGGTTAGATCCAAACTGGCACTGCACATGTACTGACTGATGTAGTTGCAGGTGAATTCAGGAGAAGCAAGAAGTTAATTGTACAATGAGCTTTCTTTTTGCTTTCCAAGAATAAACACTTGGGCTAGAATTTGTGCACACTGATGGGGCACTGTGAGAAGGAGGGCTTTCCTTGTATGACATAAACTGCTCTTCAGTGTTGTTTCCTGTACAATGCCTTCCTCTAATGCCAAATTACACCAGGGATTAAACTCTTGTATGAAAACCTGGAGTATTAAATGGGCCAAATTCAGCCTTGGAGTAAGTGAACACCTGTTGCGCTCCATGGGAAGTGAACCTGCATTTAGCCCATTCTGTGTTGCAGGTTTCACAGGCAGGGCCGCCAGTCAGAGCAGCGCTTTGCCAAGAGCTGCAGTCAGGATTGCTGCAGCACCTCCCGGATCCAGGCAGTCCCGTGGCTGGGCTGTGCAGGCTGCCAGGCTGCAGGCCAAGGCGCTCGAGCCCTGGCTGGGCTCCACCACTGGGATTTGGTTGACCAGCTCATCTCAGGTCCTTCCGTCTGGCAAAGTTAAATCAGAAATTTCTGAGAAAATACCACGTCTCTGATGATGTGTTTGAGCAAGCTGATACTTCAGTAGTCAATATTATTTCAGGTTTTTATTGTCGCTGTAGTTGCATGGTGTACAATAGAGCAAATGCCTTTCCTGAGTAGAGCGCTCACTTAATACCTATTTTTACAATAATTGGCATCATATTCATGTTCGTAACTCAAATTTGAGCTGCTGCAAAGTACAGTTATACAACAGTTAGGAGGTAATGGCGCTTCAGGAAAAAACCTTGCCAGTTAGGGCTGAGAAAGAGGAGCAGAAGGGTGTTCCTGTTGCCAAAGGGAAAGCTCTTTTCTACAAACCTGGCACGCTCTGTCAGACAGGAGCAGTCCCGGCGGGTCCCTCCCCTGCTGGGACAGGCTGCTTGCTCTGCCAGCTGCTCTTCTCTGTACCTGAGCTACTCAGATGGTGATTCTGTAGGAATGCACCATCAGCTTCTCATGGAGCTGACCCTGGAGCCCTGCAAAGTATCTCCCACTGCAACCAGTACCAGAGGATTAGAAGGAGGGTGTGAGTGAACCCCGGTGGTTTGCAGTGAAATTTTCCTTTTTCATCAAGTTTCATCTTCATCTTTAACAAATACCAGCTGAAGTCCTGGAGCTTTGTTGTATACACACAGAGATGTGGTGGGTGCACCGTCCCTGGAGACTTTGAAGGCCAGGCTGGACCAGGCTCCGAGCAACCCGATGGAGCTGTGCACGTCCCTGTTCATTGCAAGGGAGTCAGGATAGATGACCTTTAAAGGTCCTATCCATCTCTAAGGATTCTATGATTCTATTCCCTACCCTTTCAGAACCGATAAGCCCTCCAAATGACTGCATTAAGATCCAAATGGTGTTTTCCTTACAGGAACCTTATTCATAGTTTCCTTCTGGAGCATGTTGCCCAGGCAGATAGTGAAACTGTAGGAACGACTTTCCTCTGGCCATGTCCACATTGTGCCTGCCAGCGACCTCCTCTAAACAAGACACTTTTCTCTTTTCCTCAATTGAAAAACAAACAAGCCCTAATTCTTGCTAAAATTTGACATACGATGTTTGTATACACTCACCAGTCTATCCCATACCACCGCTGAGAGCCTCTCCGCTGGTTTTGTTCCCAGCCCTGTTTGTCATTTTCCATCAGGCCAGTTTTTGCTGTATGCAGAGGTGATGACGGCCGCCTGGCTGATGCTGCAGCACCAGGCTCACTCCCCAGGGCTGCTTTCCCTGCTCACTGAGCAGTGTGGAGCACAAGCCACGCAGCCACTGTGCTTTGCAGCAACGTAAGTGGAGCATCAAAGTGGGGCTTGCACGAGGCAGCATTAACCTCCTAGGTCTGCTTTCTCTGATAGTGCTTTGCCCTGTGCTGCAGCCCTTGGGGCTGTGGTGGGCGGAGGGCTGGGATGCAATGTTCATCCTTCCAGGAGCACTGCACGTGTTCCAGCAGCATTGGCGGGGGATGAAGGAGGGCCACGATTAAGTGGGTCTGGGCAGATTTGAACATGAGAGCATGACTGGTCAGAGCTGAAGAGTCACACATCCACTGCCCAGTTGATTTTAATTGTAATTTCTGTAATTGCATGGGTAATAGATGAGATGAGACCGACAGTGGAATTTGGACTGGAAGTGCCATGTAATAATTTGACTGCTGTAACGTACCTGACCGTGTCTGTTGTAAGAGAGTGAAACACACTCCGTTCCTTGCTAGCTCATCTGCCCTGGGTGCAGGGAAGTCATGCTCCTGAGAGGATCTGTGGAGAGGAGAGGGATTTCAGCAAATCTGGGAGGAAAGGACCGTGTGCACATCAGTAGGTTATTTTTCCCTTCCACGTGTTGCTGTTTCAAAACGCTGATTATTTAAGACAGAAAATGTTACCATATGTGCCTGACAAACTGCAGGGCATTTCTGCTCTGGCAGGGAGCCATGGTAGCGTGGTTTCAATCATGGACTGGGATTTCTGTTCTCTATTGTGTCAGTCTGCTTCTCAAGGAAGGCTCCATGTCTGTGTGCCTCTCTGCAGTCAGAAACTGCAGAATGAGAGAGGCTGCCCTACAGTGCCTCAGCAAACTGACAGGTGCCCCCAGGAGAGGTGCTGCATGGTATTTCAGCAGCAGTATGGCTCAGCTGGTGTTTCCATGAATGCTTCTGCTTCCAGAGTGTGGATCTCCATTGCAAAAAATGAGGTCAGTCCACCTGGAGGTTTGGGACAGGAGATCTCAGAACGTGAACTTGTTTGCTCTCAGGAAATGTGCTGAAGGTGCAGGAGTGGGAGTCATTAAGATAATGTGCGATCGCTGTGCTGCGTTGGCTTGACTCATGCCCATCACTTCTGCAGAAAGGGAACAGCAGGGTTTCATGTGTGCAGCTATGGGAAAAGTTCAGCCCAGCTAAGAGACAAGGAAAGTACTTAGTAATGTGTCAGTATTTCCAAGGGTTTTCCAAGTTCCCTTTTGAAAGTGGATGCAGATTTTCTTTTATTTTCATTTTTCCACTTTTTCAGTATTTTACCCCCTCTAAGCCCCTTTTCCCGTAAAACAGAAGGGATGTGGTTGTTTTTAACAACTTAACCATAAGCAGGACATTATGTTGCCAGTTTCCTGGCTGGTGTGCAATGGAAACCCATTGGTGAAGGTCTGAAACGTTGCTTGCTGGTGCGTGGCAGCCCCATGACCAGCACAGAAAGGGCAGCAGGTGCTTAGCAACACCTTCCAGCACAATGCCAAGCCTTGGAACTGGTGCATTAGGATAATGGAAGGGTCTAATTGAGATTGTGGGGTTTTTTCTGGGCATGTTTTGGTTTCTGTTCCCCTGGGAGATGAGTGTGGAGAGGTGGCAGCGGAGCCCGTGCCAGCAGAGGGTTCCCTGGTGTGCAGCCCATGTCTGCCCACGGTGGAGCAGATGAGGTGGCCTCAGGACGAGGGCAGGAAGCTGGAGCCATCAGCCCCCATCCAGAGCGGGTCTGTGCTTTCTGAGCTCCTCTTTCAACACCCCCATGAACAGAATTTTTCTTTGAGGCCAACGTCAAGCCTGCTGTAAACAAGTTACCAAACTTCCAGCTATGTTCCATCTCCTTTCCCCTAGATTGTAATGGTATGGCATGCAGAAGCAATACAAAAATCATTCTTTTTCTACATCCTTAAACAATGCTCCTCCGGCCCTTGGCGAGGTGGGACTCGGGGTCTGCTGCTGCCTGGCTGGGTGCAGTGGAACCCTGCACAGGCCATGCTGCTGATGGCTCTAAAGGGCTTTCCCTTTCGGCTGTCTAAAAGAAATGGGCAAGACTGCCCAGCCTCCCCGGGGAGGATCTCTGTAACTAGAAAGGCACCCATCCGTCTGGATTTCACCAAAGATTTACACACCTAGTGGCTTTAAAATATATTTAAAACGTTTATTGAAAATCCAAGTCAAGTGAATTTTAACAAACTGTTCAAGATAGAAGAAAGTGACTTCTGGAGTAATTGTATTGTTTATTCCTTGTATTGCAGTAGCACCTAGAGAACCCTATTGTGCTAGATGCGGTACAGACAACGGAGGTGGTCCCTGCCCAGATGAGCTTACAGCCCCCAGCTCAGCACCTGCTGGTGGTTAACCAGCCCTTCGTTCTCCTTACACGCTTCTGCCCGCTTAGCTGCGCTCTCCTGGTGCAATGAGGTCAAACCTGTAAGCTTGGTTTCCCCATTACCCGGCAGAGGAAAGATCAAGCAGGTAGGAGGTTTTGGAGAGCTGAACGACTTGCCCGTTCCCGCTGCGTGCTTCTCAGACTGAGTTGTAATGTGTGCTGTACAGACCTAGGCTGTGGCTAAGCCATGTGGGCTTCCTGAGATCACTGCTGCTCCTGGCAGAGCTGTGGTTTCCTTGTTCCCAGTGTCCTCAGGCAGAGAGGTGTTTGGATAAAAGGAAGCCTTGACAGTGGTTTTATGTTTTATGTTATTTTAAAAAAAATGGTTTTGTTTTGCCTTTTAAGTTCTCATTCAGTGCCTCCCCATGGATGCTGCCATATGGGGCAAAGTGGAAGGGTACAATAAAAAGCCAACCTGACATCACATGCTGCCAATCATTGAAGTATCAAAACCAAAGCTTGCGAGAGCACAAACCTGTATAAATGTGGGGAGGAAAAAAAAAGGACACAGACTGAGCACACTGGGGCATCTTGGCAGCTTTCACTTAGGGTGGAAGAAACTCCACCTGTTTTTTGAGCTCGTCTCCTGGGTCACTGTCCCATCCTTTCTCACCTCCTCTCAGTTCTCAGAGATAGCTGGGATTTGTCTCTAATAAGTCACAGAGCCTCAGAGAGGTCCAGGGAGGGATGAGAGAGGAACCCTTAACATTGCTTAAAGTTTGACAAAGTTATAGAGTCTTATAGGAGCAAAAGAAGCAACAATTTCTCTAGTCCTATGTATAAATCTTAGAGCTTGAAGTGGCTCCTACAGCCTGGGAGGAAATGGGATTGTGGAATGAAGGAGAAGGAGCTCTGTCTCATTTGAGGGCAGAGCCCAGCTGCCCTATGCCTCCCTGCAAAGAGCTGCGGAGAGCCACTGTGCCTCATCCAAAGGGGCGCGAAAGGGATGGGCTCTGAGAAGTAAACCCAGAGCAGAACATCTATTTAAAGATAACAAACATGCAAGTCTGAGAAAGGGGGGAGAGAGGTCTGGACCTTGGCAGAGAAAGAAGCTGAACGTGGTTTCCAGCGCGCTAGAACACGGCTCTGATGGAAGCCACATGGCTGGGGAATGGCGCTGGCAGTGGCAGAGCAGCTGGCAGCACGGCGCGGTGCGAGCGGGGTGGAAGGACGGCCCTTCCTGCTGAGCTGCGTGTCACTTGTTACCCCCCCAATAAATAAATAAATAGCCTGAAGCCGCGCGGCGCTGGCGCAGCTCAGCAGGGCTGTCCCTAAACCCAGTCAAGGAGGCACCGTTCGGAACGGGGCTCACAACAGCACCCCGCGCCAGCTGCCCTGCCAGCAAGTCCCTCTGCCTGCAGGTGGGAGAGCTGGCTTTGTGGTTACTCGTTTTGTCACTAATGTCCTTCTGAGATGGGGAGGGTGGCAGAACGGGGTGATCGCTCCCTGGCCCAAGCTCAGGATCCAGAAGCTCTGCTCGGAATTCTCGAGGAAGAAGGGCTTCCTCCAGCAGTACCCCCAGGGCACAGCGTGCATCCCTGGGGTGGGCGCAAGCTGCCCCAGTGTGCTCTGAGGTTACAGTGCTCAGCCCCTGCAGCTGGGAGAGAAAATCCTCCTTACCTGCAGCACTGGGTCTGGGTGCAGCCAGCTGAGCCCCACAGCCCAGGAGTCTGCGGGAGTTTGGATGTGGATGGCAGGGACCTGCTGCAGGCACGGGCTCAGACAGGCACCGGGTGGGTGCAGATCCACATCCAAATTCCCACAGGCTTTTGGCTGCCAGTTGGCTGGGAGCTTTAATTCTATCTCAAAAAGAAACAAAACAAAACAAACAAAAAAAAAAAGAAACAATAAAGTAAAAGGTGCATTTAAAATATCATAAGGAGAGAAACTGCCATGGAAATAAATAGCGAAAATAACAAGGTGAACATCTGTGTCACAGCAACTCTGAATTCAAGTAGTGTGCACATGCCTACAGCACTTTCTCACAGCCGCCATTGGCTCGGCCCGAGGATCAGAGCTCAGGTGATGCCCCGGTGTTGGGACAGCCAGCTCCTCCCTGCTGGAATGGACATGGAGAGATGGGGAGAGGAGGGCGGTGCAGTCTGTGCAGACAGTCAGAGCCGTGCAGTTCCCGCCTGGTGCCGGTGGGACAAGGACACGCCAAGTTCTCTCACCCTGTTCCCACCCATCGTGCCGAGAGGCGGCGGCCGTGCCTCAGAGCTGGAAGGGGTATTGCTTCAGGTAGTCCCCCATCCGCCGGGGCAGCGGCAGTCGCTCCACCTCGGTCGTGCAGCGGTTGATGCGCAGCCGGCAGAGGTGCTGCAGGCTGGGGATGCTGTCCCGGCGGCCCAGCGGCCGGAGGAGCTTCAGGTGCACGGCCGCTACCGCCACCTCCTTCTGCACGGGGGGCAGCGGGGCCGGCGGCGGGTAGGGCGCCTCGCTCTTGCTTTCCGTCGTGCAGGACGTGACGTAGTGCTGGATGAGGCTGACCACGTCCGGGAAGGCCAGGATGCGGGGCTTGGACAAGTAGTTGGAGTCCAGGCGGAACTTGCTGTCAGCGTACTCGATGCGCACGTTGGTGGGACCGCGGTTGGTCTTGACCGAGAGCGTGAACAGGTAGCTGGGGTGCGTGCTGTCCCGCACCAGGAAGGTGCCCTCGGGCATCTTCTGCAGGTGCTGCTTGGCCTCGCTGGCTGTGATGGAGCCCCAGTACCAGCCTGGAAAAGTGCCCTGAGAGCACTCATTAGGGGAGGAGCGTGCCAGAGGGGCAGCAGCGGGCTGGGGCTGGGATCTGCAGGGCCGGAGCTGGGCCGGAGCCGCGTGCACGCCGCATGGGACCACCCCACACCCCCTACCCCAGGCCGGCTCTTACCGGACTCCCGCAGATAGGAGAAGGTCTTTGCGATGCAGAGGAGGTCTTCCTCGGGGTCCCGCGTCTGAGGCGCGCTGCCGTCTGGCTCCGGTGCTGCAAAGGTGGGCGCAGGCTCCTCCGGGAAGGCCGGAACCGGGAGGGGCTGCATGATGTGCTCCGTCAGATCCTCCGCGATGCCGCGCAGCGACAGTCTTTGGATCTTCTCCTCTGCCAGCAAGGGGTGAGGTCTGAAACAAAGGGCACTGCGCGTTACCTCTCGTGGCCGTGAAGGACTGCGTGGTGCATGCTGCCTTGTGCTACAGCCTGCTATGTTCTACAAGCAGACTGCAATAACATTACGTTCCACACTGAGATCAGCACGCGGGAATCATAGAATCACAGCACAGTTGGGTTGGAAAGGACCTCCCAGCCCCCAGCCCCATCCCTGCTGTGGGCTGGCTGCCCTCCAGCTCAGGCTGCCCTCCAGCTCAGGCTGCCCAGGGCCCCTGCATGGCCTGAGGCACCTCCAGGGATGGCACCCACAGCTCTGGAAGGAAAGACGTGGCTGAAGATGAGCCCTAAGGAACAGGGGAGACATTGGCCTATTTCGCCTTGGAAAAGGTGCTCTGTCTGCAATACATGTTGATGTGAAATCTGATGGTTTTAAATGTTGGCTTTTAATGGGTAGTTTCAGAGGCAATGAGCTTCATAGCAGCTTTCCAGCTTCATCATTACAAGCTGGAGCATTTCTGCATCTGTCAGTGGGTCTGTTAGTCATTTACTGCACTATAATTAGAAGCAGAATTGGGAATTGCTTGGGTTGTGTCCTACCTGCTTTCTACTGAAACGATCCTGATCCAAAACGTGCTGCTAAAACTAAGGGCGAGCTGCTCGGGTGGCAGGGCGATGGGAGTCCCCGTCAGCCAAACCCCTGCACCACACAGACCCTGGCACTCAAGGGCACACTGGGGACATTGGTGTGAGCACCAGTCCCGGGTTTACTGCAGGACACTGCGGGGCTCTGAGCACCAAGCCCAGGGCATGGCTCTGCTCCCCAGTGAAATCACTGCCCTCCGTCCCATCCTCTGGGCTCGATGCCCACTCCGTGTCCCACACTGTGCTCAGGGCGTTCAGAACAAAAAGGAATGGGGCTGTTCCTGCCCTGCAGAACCCACGGGGACCGCAGAGGTGGCAGCGCTGCTCTGGCAGCATTGCAGGAAGGAGCTGAGGCTGCGGTGCTTCCCCTCCCGTCGGCTCCCTCTGTGCCTTACATGAACTATGGCCCTTCAGGGACAGACGTGGACGTGCTGTGAGGTGGCTGCTGCCGGACAGGAGCAGGAAGCAGAAGGGGTTGGGGAGGAAAGCAGGCTGGGCAGAGCCTGATGGCAATTTCTCCACGATTTAAGAGTGAGCGCCTGTCAGTGCTGTGAGCCTGCTCCTAACAGAACAGTGCTGGTGTGGGTAAGGGCTGTGTGAAACCAGTGGTAGCAATCCACCCACCAAGTGAGACGACACTGTTGCCCATGTGAGACGTGGTTTGCCCCCGCCACCCTGCAGCTCTTTAGAAAAGAGCATTCTTCCAGCACTGTGTCCAGCAGGCTATCCGCTGCCTTGCGGGGCATGTGACCCTCGTTTCTTCATTCCTACCTATGGGGGCAGCCCCTCTCTCCCCCAGGCTCTGTGCCACAGGGATGGCTCTCTGTGCCTCACAGCGCACGGAGCGCTTGGTGTTCCTGGTGCCGGCTGCTGGCGTGTGGCTTCCCCCAGGCCACCCCTGAGCTGTGACTGCAGGGGAAGGGGTGCCACTCCTAAAGCCCCGTGGCTGTCCCCCTCTCTGCACAGCACTCTCCCAAGCACACGGCTGCCTGCATTCCCAGGAAGGGACATTCCCTGCTCTCCCTTCCCTACAAAGCAGGCACTGCAATGTGCATGGTGCCCGGCTGGGAGCTGCCCGCATCTCTGCCACCCCACACCTGTGTGTACCGCTGTCCCGATTCCAGACCTCCCCCCTAATTTCTCCTGGAAGCTTTTCCGGCCCACCAGTTCTGAACACGAGGAAAACTTTCTTTGTCCCTAGCATGGAACCATACTCTTTCTTTTCTTTTTCTACTCCCTTCTCCTTCCCTCTGCCTTTTGCCTTTGGAAGGGAGCTCGGAGCAGCTCGCTGGGACCAAGGGGGGGGGGGGGGGGGGGTTAAATCCTCCCGGTAATCTGCTCCACAGGGAAGGTGATGGCACAGAGAGGCTGTAAGCGGGGAGAGTGGCTCCAACACGGGAGGGACGGGGCAGTGGCCGCCGGCAGCGCTGCGGGAGGGTCTGCCGGGAAGGAGCCGCGGGAGCGGGGTGTGCGGGCACGGAGCGCTCGGCCCTGCGTGGGGACGAGGGGAAACGCTTGGAAGTAAGCGCTTGTAAGAAAGAAAGCGGGGAGAGCAACGCGGGGATCAGGGCGGGTGGTGCTGCGGGAGGAAAACAAATGTAGAAAAGTGGCATATGGGGAGCGGAGAGAAGCGGCGACGGAACGTCCCCGTGCGCCGGCCCTAAGCGTGTCCCAGCGCCCCGGGAAGGAGAGTTCAGAGAACAGATCCTCTGCTCAAGGGCTGCGGTGGGCTCTGCAGTTACTTCCCTACTCGGTGAAACTCGGGAAGACGGTGCAACGCAGCGCGGGGACGGACTGCGGGGCCGCCGGGCGGATCGGGGCTGCGGGAGCGCCCACGGGCTGGGGGATCCGGGCGGTGCCGGCGTTCGGCCGTCTGCGGAACGCGGGGCTGCGCGCGGGGAGCTGCGGTGCGCCGGGGGGGTTCCGGTGCGGATGCCCCGGGCTGAGCGGTGAACGCGCTTTGCCGGGGCGGTGGGAACCGCAGCGCCGCACTGAGAGGAAAGAGGAGCGAGGGGAGAGCCAGGGAGGCAGCGGGGAGGTGTCGGTAAGCGGGAGCTCCGCCGGCCCTTGGAGCAGAGCGCTGGGGCACGGTGAGTGGGGCACGGGGAGTGGAGAGCGAGCGCTGCCCCGGGACCCCCCGCGCCCAGCCGTCCCCGCGGGCTGACCGCGCTGCGTGCGGGCGCGTCCCATCCACACGGCACAGAAAGGTGGTGGGGAAGGAAGGCACCGTGCGGTTCGGCACGGCGATGTTCTCAGCAGCGCACAACGCTCCGGGGCTGCGGTGCTCCCGGCGCCGGCCGGGTCCCGCCGGTGCCCCACGGCCGCTTTGTACCGATTTGTCCTCCCCTTCCTCCCACCCCGAAGCAGCGAACCACGCGTGGTTCTCAGCGGCGGAAAGCGCGGAAGTCGGTGCCGCACTTACCCCGGGACGCAGAGGATCATGTCACTCCCGGGCCAGGGGAAGAGCATCAGGGCCTCGGCAGGGGCAGCGCCCGTCCTCCCCGCTGTGCCCGGCCGCGCTGTGCCCCGTCCCGCACTCCGGAGGCGGCTGCGGAGCGGTGCGGCGCGGTCCGATCCTCCCGCGGAGCGCTCTCAGAAAGAAGCGTTCGGGGCGCTCGGCGTTAATAATAAATAGACGTGAAGGAATAAATACGGTCCCCGCGAGCGCTGGGGAGCGACGCGCGCCTCGGCACGGGCTGCACAAGTACTGGGGCTCGGCGAGAAAAAAAACCCGCTAAGTAATCTTTTGTTTGCCCCTTTTAATCTGTTCCAGGAAGCGAGGGATTCCTGGAATCGCATTGTATTCGCATCACTCTTCCGATAGCAGCCACGCGAGGAGAAAGGAAAAAAAGCGGCAGGTATAAATAGCGGCGCGGCGCCGTGATGTCAGCGAGGGGCCGGGCGGGGCGGCTTGGGGTGTTGGGCGCTCGGGTGAGCTCGGCTCGGCTCGTGCTCGGCTCGGCTCGGCCCGGCCCGGCCGGGCTCGGCCTGGCCAAGGTCGGCTCGGCTCGGCCAAGCCCGGCTCGGCCCGGCTCGGCTCGGTCCGGTCCGGCCCGGCCCGGAGCCTCGCGGCGGCGCTGGGCGCGCTTCGTGGAAACGCCTTTGATCCATTTCCAAGAACTTTCCAGGAACGCGGGGCCGCCGCTGCCAATGGGCGCCGCCGCCGCCCGCCGCATGCGCGGGGCTCCGCCCGGGCCGGGCCGGGCCGAGCGCTGCGATCCCCGCGGTAACCCCGCGTCGCGGTGCGGCTCTGCCGGGGCTGCTCCGAAAGTAATGCCTCTAATTTCATTCTATCGGCCCGCGGCAGCGGAGGCGGGTGGCGGTGGGATGGAGGCAGAGGTTGAACCTTTCCGCCGATATCCCGTGGCGGTTTGTTGCCCTGTGACAGTTGGCAGCGGAGTGGCAGTCCGACAAAATAGCGTCGTGACATGGAAGTGTGTAGGGAGCCGAGGGATGGGGCTGAATGCCTCCATGCAGAAAAATTTGGCAACCATTGACGTCCATCGGCGCTTCGTGAACTTTGATGGGGCACAGTGGGGCGGTGGGTGCTGCAGTTCAGCAGTGACAGCGGTCACCTCTGCTGGTGCAGGTTGTTACCATGCAGGCTGCTGATCGTCGCTGGTGAAAATGCACAGCTAACGGTGGTGACTACGTTGAAAAATCGTGTTTTGTGGCTGAGAATTTGATCCATTAAGTAGCGATATTGTGTTCGTTGTGTCTGTTGTAGTTTCCACGGAAATAAAACAGCAGACATTACTTTCGGAGCGACCTAAAATAAGCACACAGAGCGGCCCACGTCTGTAGGTATTACCCAGGCAAAGCCGGGCGATGCAGACCTCACGCCCTTCTGGGCCTATCAAAGCCTTTATTTTTTAACACATCGGCTCCATCCTCCTCCTCCTCCTGCCCCCAGCGTCCCCGCTGACCGGAGGCGAAGGAGCGGAGGGCGGCCGCTGGGCACGGGGGGCAGCGGAGCCGCAGCGGGACGGGCCCGGGCCCAGGGCGGCTCCCGCAGCCGAAACGTGCCGCTCCGGCACGGAGCCGCGCTCATCCATCCCTCCGCGTGCGGTGCCGGCACGGGCTGCGGGGAGCGGGAGCGTCTCCTCGTACCTAACGGGGCCTCTTTTACAACCTCGTGCTGCGCTGCAACAGCGCAGTGCGCTCGGAGCCTTCGCTCTGCTCGCGGGGCTGCACCCGGCGTCCGTGCGTCCCACCGGCGGAATCGGGCTCCACCTAGCGATGTCCTCCGGCCTTCGTGCGCGGGCGGCGCTGCGGGCGGAGGGGCAGAGCCGGCGGGGCAGCGCGGTGTCCCCGCGTTGGGCGGCGGCTTTGCGCGGCCGTCCCCGGGCGCTCTGCAGCACCGCAGCACCGCCCGCTGGGCTGCGGCTTCCCGGGGCTGACGGCCACCGTTCTACCCATGCGCTGGGATCTCTTTTGGTGAGAGATTAATTCACCGTGCTCCGCTGCAGCAGAAAATGAAGCACCATCTCCTGGCGACAGATGGGAGGATTTATGATGCTTTTGATTCATGGTACTTCTAAGGAAAAACAAAAACAAAAACAAAAACGTTTTGCTTTTCTTCTCTCTGCTGGAATGGGAATCCTAGAATCATAGAATGGCCTGGGTTGGAAGGGACCCCAAGGATCATCAGGTTCCAACCCCCCTGCTGCAGGCAGGACCACGAGCCTCCAGATCTGATACTAGAGCAGGGTGCCCAGGACCCCATCCAACCTGCCCACATGGTGCTCGTGTGTCCCTCTGCAGGTGCCCTGTGGCCCAAAACACCCCCAGTGCGTGCCTGTAACGCAGATGCTGGCAGTCAGCGCAGCCCTCAGACCCACTGCATCTCCCCACAGCGCTGTGAGGACGGGGCGGTGAGGACTCCCAGCACGGCGTGGTATAGGATACAGGTGGCCTTGATATGGCAGTGGGTTCAGGGCTGGGGTTTGTAACTTACAGAAACCATATTATGACTTCCTCTCTTTTCCTTCCTTTTTATTTTTTTTTTTCTGTTTGTTTTGCTTTGCTTTGCTGGGTCTGAGGCAGACACCTGCAGAGCAGAACTGAAGGACAGATGCACGGGCCGCGTTTCAGAGTGCAGCACACCACAGCCCAGCCTGGAGGTCATACAGCGGCTTCCATTTCCTCCTGTGCATCACCAGAGCATCCTGCAGAGCTTCCCGCCCTCCCGCGGCACAGACACAGCGCTTTCTGAAGAACTTCCTCAGAAATGCACAAAGGATGCTGCGGCCTCACAGCTCCGTCCCCACTTCCAGCCTGACAGCACAGAGCACCCTCTGTATAACGCAGCCGGGGGAGGACTTACACCCGTGGCACCCAGGGGAGGCAGTGTTTCAGAAGAACGTGTCACTGCATTTTCGGTTGCCGGTGGCTTTTTCTTTCTTGCAGTCGCTATTGATTTCCTCGAGGCGTTGCTGTGTGAGAACCAACCCCGGCCCAATCCCTTCTGTCTGAGCTAAACTCAGATGACTGCAGCATTCGGGTAGGTATCATCCTCCCAAAGCGCGCCGTCCCCAAGGATGTGGTGACCCCAGATCTCCTAGCTCTCCACCTGACAGCAAACTGAGATGTTTCATTTCACTTCATTTTTGTTGAGAAATATTTCACAGTCTGAACTGGCTTTGATACCTGACATTGCTGTCACTGAATTGCCGCAGTGTAGGAAGAAGGCACCAAAAAATACCCGATGAGACAGCCAAAATTAACCTTAATCACCCAAAGTAATGGTATTTGAGCCATAAAGCTCTCTCTGTGCAGAGCAGGTAGCTGTGATACCAAGGAGCAGCAGCTCCAGCTGTGTGCTGGCTGGAACACCGCGGTGGCACACTGCTCTGGGGCAATGGGGCTGCTGCCCCACTGCTCAGTGCAAGATTGGGGCCTCATGGTTTGGGGTTGTCCCTGATAAACTCTGCTCCTACTGTGGGGCAAGGCAGACAAGCTGAGCTATTGAATTCCCTCTCAAAATAAGGGTGGGTTTGGTTTTTTGTCTGTGTGTGTGGGGGGGGAACTGTTGAGTCATGGCCTGAACCACTGATTGAGCAGCTGGGGAAAGGACCCGGTCAGCCCTGGGAGCACAGGTGAGGGCAGCTGAGCTGTGTGACTGGAAGGGGTGGAGCCTGGCTGCACCTCTCTTAGACCTCATTGAAGAACTGACTGCCACTGGGGAAGGATTTCTGGTTGGACATCCCTCCCTTGTGGAGTCTTTTCTTTGGAGATGGGTGAGCATCTCTCTCTTCTCCTTTGAAATCCCATTCCATCCGCGTTTGTCCCTTTACTGTTACACTCCTGTATTGCCCTTCCACTGCGTTGATCTTTCTGATTGTAACAGTGTGTCGTTGCTGTTGGGTGCTTTTGGTAAAAACAGGATTAATATTTAATGTGCAGTTTTAGGGATTTTTGTGAGGATGAAAGAACTTAGTGCCACAGCGGGCTCTTAGCGTCTAACAATACTGTGGCTGTTTTTAACTTCAAAAAGCAAACATCCATAAATAAATAACATTTTCCTTCTGACTGGAAGCTGTCCCTGGCACTGCCAGCCCTGGGCAGGGGGAACTGGGATCCTTCTGTCCGGAGGAGGCTCAGGGGAGACCTCAGACATCTTCCAGAATGGAGGTTGTAGCGAGGTGGGGGTCGGCCTCTTCTCCCAGGTAACAGCTATGGGACGAGAGGGAACGGCCTCAAGTTGCACCAGGGGAGGTCCCCGTTGGATATTAGGAAGAACAGCTTTGCTGAAAGAGCGGTCGGGCACTGGCACAGCTGCCCGGGGAGCTGGGGGAGTCAGCGTCCATGGAGGTGTTCCAGAACCGTGGGGATGTGGCAGTGAGGGACGTGGGCAGGTGGGGGGCTGGACGGTGGGACTTGGTGATCTTAGAGGTCTTTGCCAACCCTAATGATTCCAGGGTGCTATGCTTCTGCCTGTCACAGCAGTACACCTTGTGCCCAGACTGCCTATCCCAGCTGTAAAATTACCACAAGGAGGAAGGTGATGTACGTGCTTGCTCTGCCTCAGCTGTGGCCATTCTTACAGTGAGGCTGTTTGGTCCCTGGGCCGGGGCTGGTAAGGCTTTGTCAGAGTTTCAGGTGGGTGAAATTAGCAGGGGGCCTTATCAGCCAGCCGCGTACGGCTCAGCCGCGCACGGAGGAAGGACGCGGCGCTGCAGGCCGGGCACAGCCCCATTGATGCGCCCGGAGCGCGGCGTGGCCCCTGCTGCGGCCGCTCCTCCGGGCAGTGCCGCACGGGCGCGCTGCGGCACCACCCGCGGCCGTCACGGCAGCCGCGCCTCCCCGCCGCTTCTTCCTCTTATTTCCGTCCCCCTTCCCCCTCGTTTTTTTTTTTTTTGTTTTTTTTTTTTCCCACCTTCTTCGTCTTCCATCAGCTCCCGCTGACCTCCGCGAGCCGCGGAGCGCTCTGGGGCATCCCCGGGCACCGCTGCCGCCCGCTGCCCCCCGACCCGCGAGTGCCTCAGGTCACCTCCACAAAGCACGCACCCCACCCCAACCCCCGCTCCCCCCCGGACCGAGCCGACGCCGGCCGCGCGCCCCGTTGCCCGCCCGCGGTGCTCCCTTCGGGCCGGGGCCTCCCCTCGGCGCGGGGGGCGGTGCGCACCTGCCCGGGGCGGACCCAGGCAGCGCCCGCCCTCCGGGATTCCGCGCCGGGAAGCGTCGGCCGGGGCCGCGCCGCCACGGGCAGGTAACGTCCTCCGGCGGGGCCCGAACCCCCGGGCCGTGTCACCTCGCGGGGCGGGACGAGGGCAGGTCCGGGGCGCGGCGCCCGTCGTGTCTCCCTTCCCCCCGCCCCGCCGAGGGCCGCAGGTGGGGGCTGTCGGCACGGCGCTGGATGTGGGGAGGCCGCCGGGGGTTCTCGGCGCGAAACGAAGAGTCACCAAACGTTGTGAGCGCGGGGCCGTCTGCGCTGAGCGCGGGGCTCCGCCGAGGACTTTGGTCCGAGGTTTGGCACGGGCGCGTGCTGCGGCGTGGCAGAAAGTTCTGGGTGCGGGCTGAGAGCTGCGGGGCGGGGGCTGAACGCTCCACGAGCGTCCCTCCGCCGCTGCTGGTGGCGGTCACCCCGCGGGGGACGGCGGGCGGTTCGCTCCCGGCGGTGGGCGCTGACCCCCGTTTGTGCCCAGGACTCGATGGCGGGCGCTGTGTGAGCGGGCTGAGCTCGCCGGAGGACGGAGCGCACGGGTCGCCCGGTGGGCGTCGCGGTGGCCGCGGGCTGTCGCTTGCTATGGAACGCGACGGAGGAGAGCAGGAATCCCAGCCCGAGAGCCACGTGGAGAGCAGGAGCGGTGTGAAGCCCGTGCCCGGGGGAGCGGCCCACGTCAAGCTAGAGATAAAGAAACACGCCGTCACGGATGACTACAAGCTGTCCAAGCGGGTGCTGGGGTTAGGAATCAACGGCAAAGTACTGGAGTGCTTCCACAAGGAGACGGGGCAGAAATGTGCTCTGAAGGTATGTGGGCTATTCCCTTTTATCTTGGTTCTTTGGAGGCTGGAGTTCACCCCTTCACTTAACACCCCTGTTCTGCTGCTGACGTTTCACAAGGAGAGCTGTGTGGTGAGGGATTCCAGCCTGGAGATGCTCTCGTTGCTTATGGGGTAGCAGTCTGCCCAGGAGTCCTTCCCAGAATGTTCCACGTGAGCGTTGAGGAGAACGTTACCAGTGGCAAAAGCCTCGGGTTTGTATTTGAGAGGCAAAGCGGGGAAGAGAACATCTGGGTGTGCGCTGTGAGGCAGCCTGCTGGATTCGGAATGAATGCGGTACGCAGTGCTGGGGAAGGAAGCTGCTTTGGGTCTCTGCAATTCAATAGGCCCGAGCTGGGAAGGGTTTAGGTGCTCACTGGTCTTTAGGCTTTCTTCCCTCTGAAGGCCTTTTGCAGGGCCCTGCTCGCTGCCACAGGTGTCTGACATTGGAAGGATCCCTCTTGGCATTGGAAGTGGCCCTTCCACTTTACTCTGTTATTCTCCTCTTTATCTTTGCAGTCTGTTTCCGGAGGGGCACCGCCTGGGAGAGCACAGGCAATGCCAGCACTGGCACGTAGCTGTGAACTGGAAATGAGTGTTCATAGTGATAAACACGAGTTGAGTACACGGACCCTTAACTCAGGAACATTAAACTCACTTGCCTTCTAGCCTGTAACCTCGAGGTTTCCTTGATGATTTTAGACCACGTGGTTAAAAACCCAACAAAAAGTAAATGGCCCAAATGCAAACCAGGTTGGTGCTGTGCAGCAGGACTGAAAACAGCTGAAGCAGATGTTGTGAGAACGACACGGGGGTGTTGCTGAGTTCTTGCTGGAGTTTACCTGATCAGTTAAGGCGTTTTAGGGGTGCGTTTCTGTTTCTTAAGCCTCGACAAACATCTGGTGGCAGCAGGACACCTCTGCTGGGCAGCTGGAAGCCAAGGGCTGCACTTGGCCTTACCTCAGTCAGGTGAGAGCTGTGTGCAACACAGTCCTTGCAGTCTGGTGGCAGAGATTGGAAATACCTGGTAGCTTTGTCTATATAAAAAAAAAAAGAATTTGAGCAGCTAAAGTAGAACGACTTGTCATAACGTGCTGATTAATGGCCGTGTTTCCAACGCTCTCATTTTTCTTTATCGCTGTTTTTGTGTTCTCTGCATGTGACTGACTCACAGGAGTTTATCGTGGAGGAAACTGGAAGCTCTGGCAAGCAGAGTGGGCAGTGCTGGGCTTTGCACCTGCCCGGGGTTTGTGGCTCTGAGGTGTGATTCTTCATTCGGATCCTTCTGCCTAAATAATCTGCACCAAGTGAGTTCAGTTGAGGCGCTTTCAACATCGCTTCCATACTCGGGGTGCTGTGATGAAGGATGGGATGCCTTCACCTTCATGCAGAAGCTGTTTTGCTCTTTTAGAAGAGTTGAGCGGATCTTCTATTTGGTGTACACCGTTCATACTTCAAGGGTTTTATGGACGTACTTTGAGATAGAAATTGCCATCTGGGAGCACAATCCAGTGGCAATGGGAGTGTTCCAGAGCCAATTCCAGAGCTCTGGAATCAAAGAGGAAATACATTCCCATTCCGTGCAGTGCTTTAATTCAGTGCTCAGAGCTGGGGAGGGGCAGAGGAGGAGCAAAGCTGCAGTGCCGGGTGGGGAGGAGGAATCTGTAGCAGATCCTCTGACCCCAGCTTCCATTCAGCACCGATTGAGTTGGCCATTGTTGCTATTTTGTTTTCAGAACTTTTAAGATACATGGAAAGCCAAAGCTTGCCCCTCCATTGCTAAACCGGGGCTGTGTCAGTGATGTTCAGTATTGCACAGAAGTAGTTCTGTGTGCATCGTGCTCCCAGCTGTGCAGTGTGTGCTTTCCTTCCAAAATGGCAGAAATATTAAGATGTTTGGGAGTTCCCTCGGGAGTTGAAATGGCAGATAATGCTTTACCACACGCATGTATGTATTTCTCACTGTTGTGAGCTTAAGTGCTGAAAAAGAAGTTAAATATGCCATTAAGTAATATTGCCTGCAGTCCAGAGAGAACCCGCTATCTCTCCAAAGATGGTCTAATGAGGAGATTACCCAACAAGGGAGGATAAAACCTTCCTTGGTTAATTGGAAGGCGCTTGGTTAATTGGAAAGGACGTAAAATCTTTTTCCTAGTCCCGGATGAAGGCTTTCAGAGAAGTTTGCCCATTATTTCTTGTGAAACCTCGACAGGGCCATAGCATCCCCAGCACCAGGTGGGACTTCACAACACTTCCTGTAAATTAAAAAGGAAACTTGGGAAAATGGTTTTTCAGAGGCAACTTGTATGTGTGGTTGTGTGTAGGGATGGCAGGGCTGCGGTGCTCTGGCCTTGCCACTGCTTGTGCCAGTGGGTGCGCTCACATCCAGCTGCAGGAGCGGGAAGTGAAGGCTGGTGCAGCCTGATGTCACAGGTGGAGAGAAAGGACAGACTGGGCTGCAAGTTGAGCAGGAGGAAAAAAAAAAAGTACTGGGTGATTTATTTTATTTTTATATATTCCCCGGGGGCTGCTTGTGCTGTATCCATTGGTATCTGTATCTGTGGAGAAATAGGGCAGGTGAGGGGGAGCTCACTGGAACCTGCTCCTGGGAAGAGAAACACATCGCTCCTGCTGCTGGAGATGGAGTATGATAGTCTGTTCCCCTTCGCACCATGCTTGTCCATTAAAGAAGCTTCTGACTTGGCAGATGGCACTGCTTTCTGCCTGCAGGTTTTCTTTTATATGGGAGCAAAGCCAGCGCAGCCGGGATCTGGATAGAAATTACTCAATGGAAGGAATTTTAACTGGGGTACTCGAGAGGAAAGGGCTCAAACAGGCAATGTTCCTTCCCAGAGCCATGCGTCAGGCCGGCTCTACATGCTGTAATGGGAGGTCCCTGCTGTCAGCTTTCATCTGTGCCCATAATCAGAGCTAGTTAGAATGTCAGTAATCACTTTAGAGCAGGAAGACTCAGGACAGCCTCTCGGAGATCCCGCAGGGCTGTGGTTGTGTTCCTGAAGCATTCCACGGCTCAGCTTCCTCTGCTCGGCGCTGGGATTTGCTACGTGCTTTTAAAATGTGTTGTCAGCTTTGTTCTGTTAGACCGAAATGCCGCACGTTGCTGTCCTGCTGCAGAAAACCTGAGCTGGTTACCGTCACAGGCACAGGGACGTTTTGGCTGAGCAGTGCTGTTTCCAAACAGAGCACGCTGTGCTTCAGAAGGGCAGGAGCATAAACAAAGTGGGTCTGCAGGACCAGGAATGGCCTTCCAGAGGGCAGCTGTGTTTTTGTCTCTTCCTTGCAAATAGAAAACATCAGGTCTCTTTCCATCGCTTATCCAGAAACAGTGGCCAAGTGAAATGTAGTCACCTTTATTTCTAGTTTTCTTTGCCAGCCTTCTCCTTTCTGTTCACTTTACCTTGCGGGGTTACACGGTGTGACCTCTGCTGCTGTACCGCTGTCCCCAGTCTGAGTGTTCTGTGCTGTTCCTCCCTCTGGGAGAGGGGCAGACCCAAGCGGTGGGCCGCCTGCCAGCATCACTGCAGCTCCTGTCACTTGTCTTCCCATGAAGAACATCCAGCGCTTCGTTCTTTCCTGGTTCTGCTCCCTCTCTTCTTTATCTTTATTTGTACAAAGTCACCAGGTGGTGTCAAAGTAATATTTCAATGCGTTTGACCTACCTTATTTTAAAGAAAGGTGGTAGAGAGGGCTCTGTCAGAGTTGGGATCAAGAAGGGAGAGCTAGAGGCTGTTCTGCTGCTGGAGCATTGGCACGTTCTGCATCTGCCCTTCCCAGGGTTTGGTGGATGGTTCAGGATGTGAAACGTGTTGCATATTGTTGGCATGCTATTCAGCTTCAGTAAACAGATGCTGCTGCTTTCCAGGAGAAGAAAAGGAAGGACTGCCTGGACACAGCAGCAAAACAAAGATCTTTGGAGCTTCAGGAAAACAAAGTAGGTTGTTTTAGGAGTATTTGGGTCTTTTTGCTAGGAGAACTCTCATGAATAACAGAGTAACAGTTGCAGAAGGGCTTGTTCCCTGATACAGCATACACTGTGACTGCTTTGCAGTCATCTGAGGCTTTCAGGCTAAGGCACAGTGTGTAGGAGCAGATCTGCTGGCTCGTAGGTCTTATCCTCTAGGACAAATAGCAGAGAGCTGAGCAATTACCTGCCTCATGTAAAATGCCCTTGCTGGTGAGTGCCAGCTACAGCATATGTGATGGCTGATTTGAAGGCAAATAGGTGAAGCCCACTCATTAAACAAAACAAAAAGCAAACACAAAAATGAACAGGCTCTTTGTCTTTTAGCTTCAAGGAACTTTTAGTGAATGATATAAATGATGATAATAGAGTAGGATTCTCTACTACAATCCACGTGAGTATTAGCATAATGTTGTACTCAGGCAAGAGCTGCTAACAGCAATTCTGCATGAAATCATTACCACGCATAGGACTACACAGAGGGATGTGGGTCTGCTTTCCAGAGTGGAATTGCTATGGAGGAAGATAGCTGTTCTGCATCACCTTAATTTCATTTAGTCTTGGGCTGTGTTTCTGCCTCTCGCTCCATTTTCCTGTTTCTGATTAAGTTAAATAGCACTGCATCACATAAGTTAATTGCTGGACTGTCTGTTTTCAGCTTGTATCCCCTGAAGTCAGCTCAGGGTTGCTCACTAACTGGAGACTTCACAGTCAAAGTATTTGTTTTGCAAGTTACCGTAATAACTGGTACTTCTAAAATAGCCCACTCGTTGCCTCAAATAAGATGGTGATCAAGGAAGAGAATGCAGTGGTTGAGAAGGCAGTGCACATGGGGAAAGTGGAGGTTATTTTAGGCTTATGATTGGTTGTATAATAGGAAATGTTATCAAGCATCTTGGATGCTATGGATTGCGTTTTTAGAAGAGGAGGAAGTTATACCAGGTCAGGAATGAACCATTTCAACGTTTTTAGAACAAGGAATGCTGTACTAAGCTACAGCTGTGGTGGGAATTGAGGAGAACCAAGTGTAATGGTGGGTCTGGCTTTGTGTGGGGTGCAGGAGCTCTTGCTTTCAGGAGTGGTGGTGTATTTCAGGAGGAAATTAGCATTCTAAGTGACATTTTCTGTAGTTCCCTCTTACCTACCATGTTTCCTGCAGCCTATTTATACTGGTTTATCTCATGCTACGGCAAATTCAGCGTCAGTAACACAGCTGAGTATGAGTAATAAACTCCAGGAGCTATGTGTTGGTAGATCAAAGCCAGATATGGTGTAGAATATGAGTTCAGAAAAGTTCTCGTTGAATGGCAGTCCCCAGTGTATGGAGGAGTACCTAAAATATGGATAGCATGAGACCGGGCCTTGAATCTTATCCTTTGGTGCCAATCTTGGTAGGCATTACGTAAATATGCATAAAATACCTAAAATAACATTCAGTCGATTAAAAAGTGGGTCATTTCTGCTGCTGCTGCAAGAATTGTTTTTAAACCAGTGAGTCATCCAAGGCTTGAGTCTTTCAGGCCTGAGTATTTGTGCGCATTTGGGCCAGAATGGCACCTTCCAGAGTGCTGGATGGACTAGTGATTTTGGAGAAGGTGGTCATCATCAATTTACTATGAGAATCTGCCATTCTTGACTGCTCTTCCTTCTTATTTGAACAACAGCAAATGCCTTTCTTAAAAAAAAAAAAAAAAAAAAAAAAAAAAAAAGAATATATGTATATGTATGTGCTTGGTCTGAAACAATTAAAACCGCATGTAGTAAATTCCTTCCAGGTTCAATAACAGTTCATTAAGCCTACGGAGTTCAAACTGAAGGGTAAATGCTATAAAACCATTAAACCATCTCATGGAACAAATTACATTGGCACTGCTTTGCACAGGCAGTGCTGTCTTCCCATTGACTAGCAAGCTGGCACAAAGTTGTACCCCGACTTGTGTAGCAGCAGAGCCCTGGCAGGTCCAAGTGCATTCCTTGCCTTCACCCCAAAGATCTGAGAAGGTCTTGTAGGTATGTGCCTTGTTTCTGCTGGGAAGAAGGTGCTGAAAGGCAGAGTGTGTGCATGTGGTGATCAGGCAGCACTCATCACTGGGCTCGGTGCCCTCTCTCTTTGTCTCTGTCTCTTCCCTTTAGAGTCCAAATCCTTCTGTTCCACTTAACTAAAAGAAAACCTTGCTGATTCATGCCAGGGGTCTCATATCATGATGAATTATCATTCATCCAGGTAACTGGATTTTGCAAATTAGCTTTATTGCAAGGGAATTATTAGGAAGAATCGTAAAGTTCATCTACCAGTCAAGCGCGCTTCAGCCTCGTTTACTTACAGAATGCCATCCATATCTTCTATAATTTGGAAAGGACCAAGAGCTTGCCTGCATGTCATGGCTCATGCACATCTTTTCCCTTGGTATGTTTTTCTCCATATGTGCTAGCACCTTGTGTAAGAGCAGCCCTGTCTGACAATGAGCTACTTGTGGTAGCCTGCTGCCAGCTGAATCTCAGCAGAAGAAAGAATGAAGATATTCTATGTTAAACTCATGGGCAGCATGGGGAAGAAAGATGTCATTGGGAATGAGAGCCAGTGTGAAACTGAGAAACTTCTTCAAGGAATCTTTTGGATGTGAAGGCTGTGCTGTATTCACTTCTTCACTGCATGTGATGATTTTAGAAAGGAAAAAAAAGGATCATTTAATGTCATGATCATACACAACATGTTGCATCCCCAAATGCCTTTGCAGGTACTATTTGCTTGACCCTGGAAAAGTTCCTGTTTCTTCTATGATATGCACATTTCCTCATTAAGGAGTTTTCCATGTTCATTATCTTTTTTACAACACCGGATTTTAGGATCATGGGTAATATTCCAATGGCACCAGTGCAGCAGGGTTGTCTGAGCCATGTGTTCTGTGGCTTGTGTACTGTAAGGAGGTGTTGTGCATGGGAGAGGAATGGCAGCATGGAAGGAACATCCCGGTTACTCACTTGGAAACCGTGAGAACTCCCCATTGCTGCCAGTGAGAGCTGGCGGCCTGGGCTGTCTGGATCGGGGCGTAAGAAATTGCGTGGATTGTGGTATTTTGCACAGACTTCCTAAGTATTTAAGATGATTCAAAGCTCCCTAAATGAGATTAAGCTGCAATGCTCCAGCGTTTTAATGCCTTGAGGTCGAAGGGGGAGAGAAGTCTTGCTCCGCATATAAATCATGCATGGCCTCCTCGCTCCCGACTCCTTGCAACGTGTGGCGTTTTGTGCTGAAGCTTTCCTGACCTGTTTTAAGAGGAAAAGCAAATAATAAAATCGTGTAAAATTAAATTTCTCCCCAGAAGCGTTGGTTTGCTGAACTGCTTAAAAAAGAAATGAAACGAGCCATCCCGAGCGTGCCATCTCTGCTGAGTGATTTCAGACGCTGGGGCTGAGGAGCCAATCTTATTCAAGTCGCACCGTTCACAGGCCTTAAATCTTGCTGTTCCAGCTCTGGCTCTTCTCCACGGAGCTTTTCCCAGGGTGGTTTTCTCTTGAGGCCGCTGCTGAGTGTGACAGCCTCTGGGCTGAGGGCAGATTTGTGGGTCGTGCTAAGGGAGAGCTCCGAAAAACCCTTTTGTTTGTTGTTGTTTTGGGGGTTTTGTGTTTGGTGGTTTTTTTTTTTTTTTTTTTGAACGGCTTTTCTAAAATAGGTAAACTGGAAGTGTCAGGGTGTGGGGTGACTCATGCTGTTTGTGCAGGGAGCTTTCTGTATGGTGAATTTTTGGCTGGGGTGAGCAGTTTGCCAAGGTGTGAGTCAGCAGGGCGCAGGGGTTTATAACCATGGCCGGTTTCTGCTCTGCCGTGGGTTGGATTGGGCTTGGTTTTGTTTTCAGAGGAGAGCAGTTCAGTCTGTGCTGTGCAGCACTCCCTGAGGCTTCGGGACCACACCAGCCGTGTATTTTGGGGATGGAGCCCTTCCAGCCCATGCACAGCATTCTGAGGCCTGGTGTTCAGCACTGCCAGTGTCCTCCTCACTGCTGGTTCCAACGGTGAGAAATACCATCCCTGCTTGGTGTGCTTGGTGAAAAATCAAGCATCTTGTTGTTAAGGATGAATTTCTCTCAGGGCCTGATTCCATCCCTCTACGTGGCTTTTCCTCAATGTGGCTTTGTGACAAGCAGTCTGGTTGCCACAGCAACAGGGCCGCTGCCACCAGGGATGTCCCTGCTCCAGGCAGAGGGCCCTGCTGCTGCCATGCCACAGCACAACGTCCCCTTTGTGGCTGCACAGAGCAGAGGCCTTGTGCTCGGCTCTGCTCCCCACTTCCAGCCCAAGGCTGACACGGGGCAGCAGGAGGGACCAATGGCTGCTCCGTGCCTGGGAGCTTCCTGCCCTTCTGCTCATCCTTCTGCTTCCCCCAGTGATGGGAAGCCAAAAGAAGGCCTGCTCCAGTTTGGGGTTTTTTGAGGCACCCACCCCTTAAGATGGGGTCATTCCTATTGCACCTGAAAAATTGTGTTGTGAGGAAGCTCAGCGGGCTGGAGCACCTCTCCTGCAAGGACAGGCTGAGGGAGCTGGGGTGTTCAGCATGGAGAAGAGAGAACTCCACGGAGACCTCACTGCAGCCTTTCAGTGCTTGAAGGGAGCTTACAAACTGTCAAGAGAGTGACCTTTTTCCACTGTCTGATAGTGATAAGACAAGGGGAAGTGGTTTATACTGAAGGAGGGGAGATGTTAGAGGGAAACACTTCACTCAGAGGGCAGTGAAGCGCTGGCAGTGCTGCCCAGAGCTGTGGGTACCATCCCTGGAGGTGCCCCAGGCCATGGAGGGGCCCTGGGCAGCCTGAGCTGGGGGGCAGCCTGAACTGGGGGGCAGCCAGCCCATGGCAGGGGTGGGGCTGGGAGGTTCTTTCCAACCCAACTGTGCTGTGGTTCTATACAGCTTTGATCTCTAGAAGGCATCTCACTGCTTGCCATGTGTTGCTGCAGTAGGTGTATGGAATCCTCCAGACCAAGCACAGGGAGGTGTAGCCTTGCTCTCAGCCCTGGGTAGTGCCTTTCACTTGCATAATAGTTTCATGTAAGGTGTGTCTTCCTGGACAAGTTGTTCTTGTCTAAACTAGGGTGTAAACATAAAGTGCAAGAGGGTTTTCACAGTGCCTATTCATATTCCAATCTTTTTTTTCCCTTCTTGTGAAGGTCAGGGCCGGAGAACACTTCTCTCAGGCTTGGCCTGTGGAAATGCAAACAGCCTAATGCTGCTGGAATTTTTTCAGGCGTTTTCTACTGCTTATTTTCACCTTTAATAGAAATTACAGTGAAAAGCAGCTGCTGACAGCAGTTCATTCCATTTAACCAGAAGCTGAAACTTCAAAGAAAGGGGAAGTTAATGCTTTAAGCTGGCTCAAATACACAATGAAATCATGTATCCAAGTGCTGATATGATTTTAATTCAATTTTTTGATTCCTATTAATGGCTTTATAGACTAAGCTTTGTAGCTGAATTTAGAAAAGAACTGCAGCCCGCTTTGGGAGCTGGCTGTATTCTTGCTGTTCATTTCTGTTGCTCTCATGGCAAATATCTGGCTCTGTGCTGGAGTTCGTGGTGCAGCCATTCTTACAAAGGGCAGAATCTGTGGATTTTGTTTGGGTTCTAGTGCCCTTTCTGCTGGAACTGGGTGTTTTACCAGAGCTGTCAGGATTGGCCGTGTGGGTTTCCACTTGTCTTTCTTTTTTTGGAAGCCAACACAAAGTGACTTCTCAGGATTTCCAGCACCAAAGGAGAGGGAAGCAGACTGATAATTGAGAGTGGTGAGTGGGGAAAGGGCAGTTTATTTGGAAGCAGTCTCAGTTCTGGTGGATTGGTATCAGTGGAATTTTCCTCCAGTCTCCCAGCTCCAGAATGGTTTTTTGCTGATACTGAAATGCAGTGATTGAAAGCATCCAGAAGGCAGAGGGAGGTGAGAGTGACTTCTGGTTCCAGTCACACTGCAAAGCCCCATTTTGCAGGCACGCCTCTGTTTGGCAGGTGAGTGTGGCTGCCTGGACTTGAGCTGTGGCTGTGTGCCTGTTACCATTGAAAAGGGGGGCATTGCACTCGAGAGCTACAGAAACTGACCTCTTGCCTCAGGAGGGGAGAGGAGAAAGCAGCGATATATGTTATTGATAAAAGACTCTATACAAGAGCAATTCATTCTGAGTCTTTCCCACCTCTCTGCTGTCTGAATTATTGCTGGGGAGTTGTGAGGGAGGGTGAATGATTGCTGTGTTGTATCTTTGCACAAAAGCCAAGTCCCAGGGGAAATACGGAGAAAGTTCTCACAAGTGTTGGGCCAACACAGCAATAATTCTTTCTTGCTTAGATCAAAATATCCCCAGTTGGTTATTGGTGTCTCTTTGACTGTCATGACTTCAGCAATATGAGCTAATAGGTGTAGAGCTGCTTCTGTTGCAGGTTTTTGCCTGCATTCTACAAGAAAAGGAGCATGTTTCATGGGGAAGCAATTCTGGAGAAGGAGAATGGTTTGAGTTTGGAGCATGAGTGGAGTTGGGTGTGAGCACAGGCTGTGTGACAATCTCCTAAGGAATGGATAGGAAAAATATCCGTGCTGCTGCTGAACGTGTTTTCTTTCGCGTTGTCTTTCCCATCTATCCTAAGCATCAAAGGTCATGAAGAAGTTTGTGTTCTCTGTGTTTGTGTTTATGAACCCTTCTAAACTGGAACATGTGAGCCCATTCAGCACGCTATGACTTTGTAGTGAGTGCTGAACAAGCATTTTCTAATGCAGGTCTTGTGTGTTCCAAATGGGATTGCTTCATCTCTCTTAAAGATGCTCTGACGTGGTGGCCCAGGGTGGTCACATCTGTCATCTGAAACTGGTCTCCTGGCCTGCATTTCAGCAAGTTGGAGTAGGAACGGGCTGGGTTGCGGTGGGGGCATTGTGAACATCTCTGCTGCTCGCTGACTTCTTGCATGTGCAAGGCACACCGCCTGCACCACAGAGTGATACAGCACCACTTCGTATTAAAAAATGAATAACAGCAATGTGTTCCATTTCAGCTTGGTTCCCTACTGTGCAGGGGATTACCAGTAGACAACTGCATGTCATTACTCCCTTCTTTATCTTCACAAGGGCGTTAAATGCTTATTTTCCTTGGTTGAGATGAGCACTGCTAATATATTATTAATATGAATTAAGGTTCTGTTTAACGATTAGTTCTTATTACCCAAAGGTTCCTCTTTTCTCTTGAAGCATGAAGTATTTCAGAACTCCTTAGTACGTCAGTTCTGTAAGAGTTCAGCAGAGTAGAGCTCCCTCCATTTCAACTACTTAGCTTGAGATGGTTTCAAGGAGGCACGACCTTTCTAATAGCGCTGTGTCCATTTTGCTGCATGGTCATATAGAAGTCTGTGCGATGTTTTGCATTTCATGGTATGTTTGCTCAGAGTGGCCATAGTCTCTGCTACAGAACCCACAGGGATTTTCTTTGTCTCTTTGCTTTTAAAAAATGGTTTAATCTGTAAAATGTTTTCCTAAATAAATACATAGAATCTTTTGCAAACTCTGAGCTTTGCGTTACAATGGATTGGTCGCTAATCAGTGCTACTGCAAAATTAGGAGCAATGATCTCTTTTCCAGTTCAGTATGAATTATCATCAGTAATGGTTTTTAACTGACTGCTTTTTTTGTGGGGAATATATCTAGCCCAAAACCTGGCCAAAATCAGTATCTGGGGGACTTCTGTCGTCCTGCTCTGTGCCTGGGAGAACTTCACCTGCAAATACTCCTGCTTTTGTTCCTTCATTCAGTTTATGCCGTGCTGATTAACTTTCTTCTCTTGCGTAATCAGGGCAGGGGTTGATTCCCTCCTCTGCTCCCACTTTCCGCTATTCATTTTCTGGAAGGATTACGTTTTAACTGCTAAATGTCAGTAAATGTCAATTTTCCCTTCTACCCCAAAACTTCTATTTCATTACTTTCCCTTCACGTAATTTCTAATAATCCGTGAGGCATCTCTCTGCAGTTTTTCCATTTTTCTTCTCTCAGATCCATTTAGCAGTCAGTAAATAGAAACTGCACTTGTGAATTGTGATTAAGCTTTTTCCAGACTGCTAAATCTGGGGGGTTTCAGGGTGTATTTTTCATTTAGTAAGACGTATATTGAAGAAAGAAGTGAAAATGCTTTCAAAATAAGTATTTCCAATTGAACTTTTGCTGAGGTAGAAGTGTATTAATGCTCTGTAGAATTGTATTTCTGTTCTGTTCTCTCTCTATAGTTGATACGTTCCCCAATCGGTTTTTAAAGGTTCTTTTTTTTTTAACTAGTTATATGTAAGCTGTGATGTAAGATTTGCGTGTCTTCTGAAATAAAAGGGCCAACATTTATATTCATAATAAAGAAGGGAGCAAATAAGCATTAATTACTAGGAACCGTAGGCCGCTGGAGGCTGGTTAGTAAGCACACATGTACAACAAAGTCCAGCTTGTTTGATAAGTTACTCAGAAATGCCTTTCTGCCTTTTTCCTGGAAAGTCTGACCGAGTTTGGCTTGAAGTAGGAATTCAGTTTTGACCTTATATTTGTTTTCCCACTGGCTGCAAAAATAGCAGTCAGTCAGCATTGCTGTTTCCAGGAGGTAGTCAGGCTTGTGCGTGTGATGTAAATCCTGGATATAGGAAAAGGTCCCGAAATAGATGGCGTGCTGCTGCTGCCATGCAGTGCAATTGTTCTGCACTTCTGCTGACCCTGCAGTAGCCCAGGTTTCTGCAATGTTACATTGGACCCTTGAGGTACGTGTTCCGATTCCAGCACTTACATTTTCCTGCATGTCTAGTTTATAATTTCTCTTAAATCTGCCATATGTGTGAGCAGAAAAAATTGGATGTGCAAGGCTTTGACTCAGCAGGACGTACCAATCGCAGAACCATTAAGGTTGAAAAAGACTGCTGAGATCACGTAGTCCAACCATCAACCCTGTCCTCCAACCCTGTCCTCCAACCCTGTCCCTCAGTGCCACCGTGGACCACGGCGACTTTGTTTGAGTTTCTACTCTGTTGAAGGAGGTGAGCAGTCAGAAAAATGAATCAAAGTTATTGATTGGTTTTAATTATTATCAACCAAAATCTGAGTGATAGAAAATTACGTTTTGTTTTTGGAAAGCAATGTAGTACCATAAACTTGTGTGATATAATGGTGAAAGACAGATTCTGCCTAGTTTTAGTCATTGAGTTGAGCAGGTGTCAACAGACCTAGAGATTTTTTTTGTTTACCATTTAGATCTTGAAGGGCGCTTTTCTATCTTGGAAGGCTACACCCAGTCTCACTAGAATAAGTGAGCATGAATTTGAACAAAAGCCATAGCAAATGATAAAAGAAAAGATGCTGGGGGTTGGGTCATCTCGATTCCTCCATCTTTGTAAATGATTTTCAAGTAGAAACAAAAGGGACAAGATAATAACAGAGGAAAGTAAAGGGTATGATGCCCTGAGCTGAGCAGGCAGGTGACAACAGGTAGCTCTCCGGAAGGTGGGAGGAGTAGGCAGAAACAAAATACTGAGGACAGTGCAGGCTAATACTTGAGTACAGGATTATTCCTTTTGGGATGAATTAATGGCAGCACAGCAGCATATCAGAACCTTCCATGCAGCTGCGCTTGGAGACCCTCAGCTACATCTAGTGCATCAGGATTCACTACAGGATAATGCTCATGTTGCAGCCACTTCATGCGTGGATGTAAGCACCACCTGCACCCTGTGGAATTCAGCATCGAGAGAGAGCGTGGATGGAGGGGAATGGGGAAACATCCACTATGAGTTGTTCCAAGAGGAGTTCAATCTGGATGATGGATGCTCACAGGGGCGAGCAGTGATGGAAGCTAAATATATATGGCTTGAAGACAGCATCAGGAAAAGGCATCTCAGTTAAAGTAGTGATTACTCTTCTGATGTCATCAGCTTCTCAGGCGCTAGCAGAGTTAATTGTAGAACAGAGCAAAAATAGCCAACAGTCATTGTCCTTGCTCACACAAACTGTCTGTTAAGAGAAGTGTTTATCGCAGGGAAGGCATCAAGACTGTGACTAATGCCCTAAGTCCTGTGCAAAAGGGAAAAATAGAACTGGGGAAGAATGATGATCTCGTCGGATCAGTGAGGAGCTCTCTTAGCAGGGACTGCTGCAGTGTCTCTGGAAGGAGGCAGAAGTGGGCTGTGACGGTACATGTACCTGCCCACAGGGTCCCAGCCCACGCGCTGGTGCTGTGGCCTTGGTCTACTTGCCTGCTCTCGTTTTGGTACTTGGCCAGACCTGAAGGTTGGTGTTTCCTGGGCAAGAGTTGTTCTGACAGAAATTGTTCAACTGTTTCCAGTGATAACACTAAAAGACAAAATAGTTTGCCTGCATAAAATACAAATGGAATGCCTAGAGAGTTGTTTGGATTTGAAGTGTATGGAGAGTTCAGTTTCACTCTAAGACTGAATTTCGTTCCAGGATGGGGCAGTGTCACCCTTAATCGTTCCAAGTTCAGCTGAATTCTGTGGAATTCTTTTATGGTCTGTGGAGATGTGTTCTGTTCTAACAGCTGGCTCCAGGATAGGCTGGGTCCAGAGATTGAAGCAATGAATGTGTGCAGAGCAGAGGGGTCAAGGCCGAGGAGCTGGAGTCCAACACAGAGTACTACATCTTTAACTGTGATTCTCCTGGACAGATGCAATTGTCACAAAACCATCACTTTTTCAACTGTATTTGTATCATTTGCATATGTTGACTTAAAATCATAGAATCTTTAAGGTTGGAAAAGACCACTGAGATCATCTAGTGCATCCATCAGCCCATCCACCCATGCCCTCTGAGCCATGTTCCTTACCCCTCTGGGGAGGACTGCATCCCAGAATCTCCCGGTCTCCTGGTTGTTCTCTAGCCATCAAGTAGCTGGGAGAGCCTTTAGTATAAAATGTTGTACGCTTTGTTTACCTGTGTTTTTAATAGTATGTGTACTCTCATTTGCTGCTCTTTGTGTAAGCGAGAGAGGTCTGTGCGGTAGGTAGCTTTAGCTCTGCAAGTAAATCATGGGGGGTTATCAGTATGAAGGTGCACAAATGGTTTTGGTCTTGTCAGGATTGGTTTGTTGTTGGAAAACAAACAAACCTGAGCCCCTGGACAATCAGTGTCTTTCACATATACCCAGACTGTTTCCTAAAGTGCCAGTTTAGGGTTGGGAAACAGAGCACCCAGGTGTCAACGTCAGCATCCGTGCTGTGTGTGCTCTGGCCCTCTTGTTCGTGGTGTTTTCTGCCCCATGTATCCTGTTTCAGTGCACAGGCAGAATGACTGGATTGCTGGATGCCTGTTTTCAATAGCTGCTTTCGTTGTCCTAGTTCAGTTACGTGGCCACAGCTTCTTTGTTTCAGGTTATTCAAGACCTACTCTGAAAACAGTTGTTTCATTTCCTCCTGGCTATGTACTGTGGTGCTTTCAGTGCAATGCCTGGGTCCGTGTTATTTTCAAGGTTGCTTTAAGATAAATGTATATTGTTCCTCTTTTGCATGTGAGTAGAGGGCTAGGATACACTTCTAGGAGTAAAAGCACCCACTGGTTTCTAGGAGCTCTGTTTGAACTATCTGAGTCGGGGTGGCTTAACGTTGGGTTTTTGTTTGTGTTTTGGCAGGGTAAACCAGGACTGCTGCTTGGCTCAGCTGGCTCCCTGGGCATTGCATGGGACATCAGAAAGGGTCAGGAGGAGAGTCTATATTTTGAGAGTAGCATTCAGCTGCGGTACCTGCAAGACCCTTCTTTGCCTTTACAAGCTCCTGCCTCTCCTATTGCACCTTCCATTTCCTATGTGAAGTGGAGAGGGGGTGGGAGAGGCTGCAGCAAGCAGATCCCATCGCTCTGCACTCCCGTCTACACTGCGGTTGGGTTCAGGTTGGATGGAGCTGAGGAGGGAGGAACAGCATGGGATAGCGCTGCGCTTAATGCATACCTGCAAAGGGAGCATTAAGCACAGGATTCAAGTTACTCAAGCAGCCTTAATCTTAGAATTCATTAATGTTAAAATACCTAAAATGACAAGTCAAATGGCATTTGGCTTTTAAGTATCACAGAGGTCTGTGGATAGCAAGAACGAGCTGGAAAAGATCCATTAGTCTATCCTCCACGTTTTATTTATTACATTTTTATTGATGGGGTGTTAAATGCTTCAGAGAGAAAGCAATGTAAAGAAACAATAGAATAATGAAATTACTGAGTTATGCTGTATGCACAGAACTAATGTTATCGCGATTTATTACAGCCTCTCTTGTCTGTGTTTGAGCTTCTCAAACAATTTGTGCTGAAGGCAGCGCGCTGTGATAAAGCACAAGGGAAGTGACATCCACGGAGGTTTTGTACCAGAAGATGTCTGTGACAGACATGGGAGAGGAGGGGGATCCCTGTGTCCAGTCTCTTGGTGGCAAGAGGAGCGTGCAAAGTGGAGAATTCAGCTTTCGTTCCTTTTCCTCACTTTGTTTTGCAGAGGTTGCCTTATTTCCTGGACCACATCGGACCCCCAGCCTGCGCACCGCCTGCACTTCGGTACCGGTGCTGCTGGGCATCTGTGGTGGTTACAACAAATGCTGCAAGTCATCCTGGGGGAAAATAAGCTGCGCAGGCTGCGTGCTCCCTTGTAATTCTTAGTGGCGTGGTTTTGACAGCTTAGCTATGTGGAAGAATATTAATGGGTCTGCAAAAAGCTTGAACTGGCAGAGCTCGTGTGCTGTGAGCCCATGTTAGGGAGTTGTGGGAGGGCTGCACAGCGTCAGCTCCACACAGGCTGGGTGGGGGGGGATGGGGCAGGGCTGGCCATGGCTCTGCTTTGTGTCGTGTGTGTACTGGTAGGGCTGCACCCTGCTGGTACTTAGACACAGGAAGTCTGAGCTGCGGGTGCAGTGTGAAACACACGCTGCATGCAATAGGTTCTGATCACAAGGGAATCTCTGATAACTGTATTTATTTACGGGCTGACAGTGTGGGGATTGGCGAAGGTGGGCAGAAGAATGTAGCTACAGGCTGTGTGCAGGTTGTTTGGTTGGTTTCATGGCTTTTTGGATGGTTTGCATAGTCAGAAGAGATGATATCTTGCATGGCCTAGGTGAAATCTGGGCTGAGCAGTGCTGCAAGAATGTACAATGCTGCAGAGTATTTATAATCGAGAAATCTGTGCCCTTTAGATAGGACAGTATCTCTACTGAGTGGAAGCTCAAAGTTCATCTCCAAAGTGCCAGGGAGCACAGCTGGCTCCTGGGATTTAGTTGTTTCTCTCCTTGGCTTCTGACAGATATTTGTTGCTTTTGATCCCTTCTGCAAGGTAGCTAAGACAAGTGGGTGGGTGTATCTACCAGGGAACAAAGCCACCGCATGCCTTGCAAAACAATGGGGATTCATGGCTCTGCTGTTTGTTACATTTTCTTTTGGTTTAGTTTAGCTTCTATAAATAAGTGCTTAGTTCAGATACGAACCTGTATGCTTCATAATGTTCAGTCGGTCTTGTAACACGTGAGTGAGCATGGATCTCTCTTTAACAATACTGAGCCCATCAATAAGGAATGGGAGGAAGAGGGGGTGCTCCATTGCGGTGTATTCTGTATTGGGGTCATGAAAAATATGCCTTTAGTAATGGGAGCAAACATCCAGACTTCAGCCCTGTTTCTGCAGCCTAATTCCATCTTTCTCACGAGGCAAGAGAATTTTTCATTCTGCTGCAGAGGCTGAAAACCCTTCATTAGAAGTTGCCTTGGTAAGCTTGTCGCAGTTATGGCAGAGCTCTGCTCCCATTCTCCAAGCCCCAGGTTCTTGTGTTCTTTCCACATAAAGCTCCCGGGGATGAACGCGCTGCACAGGAGCAGTGTTCACGTAGCATTCCTTTGGGAAGTGGGCAGTAGTCATTTTCTGGTGGTGCTTGCATGCTTTGGAAATGAAGTGCAGCTGTCGCACCCGCCGGCAGCCCTGCGAGTCCTGGTGTGCAGCTCCCAGTGCACACACAGCTTGTCTTATGACTGTGGGAGCTGTAAGGATCCAGGCGGTGAGGTGGGAGACCCTGACTGAATCCAGGCACTGCAAGGATCTGGCGCCCAGACATGATGGACAGATCCCCCGCTGGCTATCTGGTATGTGAGTGCAGGATTTCTTTGTGGTTTTGGAACAGAAGTTCTATCCAGGACCTAAGAAGGCATTTATAGCGATCAGTTGTGTATCTTCACGTGGAAACTTTTAATTTTGACTAAAACAGTTCTAGTTTTGCAGCCAGGGATGCAGCTAGTGATGGGTAATTACGAGCTCTGGCAGCACGAGCCCCTCTTCCTCCATGTTCAAAATATCACACTATGGGAATAGTCAGCTGCTGGGGGGAAATGGAGACTTCAGGAGCTGTAAGGTTTGGTGTGTTAAGGTTCAAATAATGGCACCCCTTCATCTTGTGACACATCATATGACAAAGACAAACCAAGCACTGATTTCTTAAGGTATTACAGGTGGTACGGTTTGGAAAGCGTCGTGTGGCCATATGTGAATAAACACCCGAGCACTTCTGGCGATAGGATTAACACAGGAAAGTTGAGATTAGCAGCACCTGACAGGTCTTGGACAAAATCCTGCATACATGACAGGTATCCTCCAGCTCTTCTGGAGTGCTGTATGATGTCCCAAATCTGCAGGTTTCCCATCCCTTCCTGTTTGCACCTGGAGATCTTGTCTCCATGATGGGAAGAGCATCGTGGCTGAGCGCCTTCCCCTGTGCTGCTGTCTCCAGCCAAGTGTTGGCCAGCCCTGCTGGGGGACCAGGCAGCCTGCTTCCCTGCTAGCACAGCCTTGGTGCAGATGTGTTTTCCTGATTCTCATTGCCTCGAAAGCCATTTGTGCTTTCCTGGGGTGGCTGCTTCCATATCCTGATGTTACTTAGAATCGAGCAGGTGACTTTAGGCCAGAAAGACCTGCCGAGTCCCTTCTCTCCATTGCCCCAGCTTTCTCCCTGCCCCTCCAGCCCTTCCTGAAGCCCAGACTTCTCTCTTTCAGGCACACCAGCTTGTGGAAATGAGCCAGCACTGCAGCATGCCCTGAGCAGGTACGCTGCAGATGATGCCTTAGGAGAAGGAAAAGGTTGCATCTTCCAGCTCAGAAAAGTGACAAGAGTGGAAATTCCTGGGGTGGTTTTTTTCAGCGATGTTTTTGCCAAATCTCAATTTTTCTGACCCCTGTGTGATACCACTTTAACTGAGGCATCAAAACCTTAGATTCCCAAATATTGGGATCCACCTTTTTCATGCGTGGTCATGAGGCAGCCAGCACAACCCAGAAGTGTAGAAGAAATCTATTCAGAAATATGAAGGAAATGCCCTTGAATTTGGGGAAAAACAAGCAAACAAAAAGAAAACCAACCCAAGCCCACTCGATTTAGTCTGTTCTGTTCTATCTTTGTGGTGTCTGACTGCTTTCCTGTATCTGAACACAGGGAATGTAGAGCAGTTTTCCTGTAACATCTGAAAAAGAAGTGGGTCATGGTTTCTTAGGGCCAGAGACCTCTGCTCCCGTCTGTCACACATCCTGATACAGGGAGGCAAGTTGGCTAAAGTCAGAAATAAAATGGGCAGCAAAACCAAGAGATGTTCACTGCCCTTTGGAGCTTGGGGACATGAACTGTGTGCCTGGGGAAGCTGGGAAGTGACCCGTGCAGGGCTGGGTGCAGAACTGCAACATCAGGAACAGCTTTACTGCACCAACACTTGCTTATGTTGAATCCGTCTGTTGAATCCCCCCGCCCCCCGGTTTATGTCCTTCCTGTGTAAAAGGTTGCTCAGCTTTAGAATATAGATTCAGGCAAAATAAGTGTAAGAAATCTTTGGAAGGAATTTACTTTCTTCTCTCTCTTAATGGCTTCCTTTGCATTTGTAGCCTCTGCTGAACAATGCTGGTTTTGTTTCCATTCAGCCACACATTCTGTTGTATCTGTGCTTGGCACAATAAGCAGTTCGAGGGATCTTCTCGCCTGATGCACATCTGAGCCATCAAGCACTGAGCTACCCACTGAGTTATGACTTAGAAAGATATAGATCTTTGCCTGAAAATGCCAGCAGCAAACGTGAGTACGAAAACATAAATGGCAACCATTGGAAGCAGCAGAGAGGTCTTACTGATGTCCTTGCTGAAGGTTCCAGAGCTTTATTTCTGAAGACAAGTCAAGTTCCTGCAGGTGACAGCTTTCAGGAGTGAGCATTTGGCTTTGCTCTGCCTGGAGTCACTCCAGTTGGATTCCCAAGAACTGAATAAAACCTCCATACCTCATCCGTGAGGGATATGAGATATGGATGCCGCCCACTGATGTCTGGGATTTAGCCTTGTGACCCTTTAAGGTAATGCTTAAAAGTAGGTGAATCCTATGGAATGGGAGATGGAAGACCTGAGAGCTCCTTGTTTATTTCTGGGTCCTTGGGTCCGTGTGTCTCAGAATCATAGAATGACTTGGGTTGGAAGAGACCCTGGGGATCATCTGATTTAAATACAGATGATTTCAGGCTGGATATTAGGAAATACTACTTCTCTGAAAGAGTGGTCAGGCACTGGAATGGGCTGCCCAGGGAGGTGGTGGAGTCACCGACCCTGGAGGTGTTCAAGGAACGTTTGGATGTTGTGTTGAGGGATATGGTTTAGCGTGTACTATTGATGATAGGTGGATGGTTGGACTGGATGATCTTATAGGTCTTTTCCAACCTTAGTGATTCTGTGATTCTGTGATTCTGTGATTTAGGAATACTTGAGGCAAATGGCTTGACAGAAGAGAGATGCTGCTTGGCCTGATAGGTGGTATGAGAGAAAGGGAATGTTAAAGGATGTTTATTAAATAAAAGAAGAGGGAGAATGGGGCTATATGTGAAGACCTGTCCTGGCATGGCGCACTGCCAGGCTTTGCATGCATGGGCGGCCCTTCTGAATTCACAGGAGGGGAGGGGAAGTCAGCCAAGAGGGCGTTTAGGCATTCCTCTTGGAGCTGCTGTTATCTGTGGTTAATGAGATTAAACACGTTGCTAATTCTTGCTTCTGCCTTCTTCAGTATCATCGCTTCTGTGTTAATTTCGATACCATTTATTATCAGGAAGACCAAGAAGGGAAGCATCAGGCCTAGATGGCAGCACTTTTCAGTTGGGTTGTCCCTCCTGCCATGTCCTGCTCCAGCTAACCCTGCTGCTGCTGTCCCGCTGTGCAGCAGCTCGCAGGTGGCTTTGGTGGTGGTTGGCACTGCGTGAGCAGGAAGCACTGCAAACAACACCAACAGTGTTTCCTCTTTTCCCTGATTCCCAGGGAAAGTGTGGGTAGTAGAGTGCAATGGTAATTACTGCCAGAGTGATTCGGCACACTGTGTGGTTAGGTCATTCTTCTCATATATGTAGTCCTATACCTTTTTAGAAAGTGAAAACAACAGCAGAATATGATTGGTGTATGTGTGTTAGGGTTGGTTACAGATGCTATTGCTGGCAGGAGGGAAGTGAAGCTCCTGGTGGGGGCACGAGGGTAGAACTGTAATTAAAAAGTGACATAATTTTCAGCTGGGACATTTTTCTTTAGCTAAGGTTGCAGTATTGAATAATATAGAAGCCACATGTTGCTGGTTTGTAGCCATCACAGCTGAGAGTAACTAAGAATAATGATGTCTCCATGTACTCTGCAGAGCAAGTGCAATATTAAAATGCAGAGTTGTCTTATGCATGGCATGCTTTTATTGAAACCTGTGTGCCTCATAGCACTGAATGTCCAGCCTGCTTTTGGCACCGTGGTTCAAATAGTTCAATCTGTCAGTATCAGAGTATTTATCAGAGCAGTTGATTTTCTTCATGGGCCTTGTTTTGCTCATTTTCCTAAGGAAGCAACTTTATCAGTGTGGTACTGTTGCTGTGTTTTGTGCCTGCCTTGTGTGTGCAAGAGGATACCTCTGGAATGTAAACTGGCCTTCTGCTTCGCCATTTGAGCTGTGTTTGCCGCATCCCCACTAACATTTATGAACAAAGACAGTTGACCTTTGCAGAATGAATGCCTAGATGCACGTGTAATTAGGGAATTAATAGTGGTATGTCTCATTTATTTACCTCAGGTCGCAGAGTCGTGTTACTAAGTGCCTGGTTGTGGTTTGGATACTACTGCCATAAATAAAATCCCAAACCACACCAGAGCTGGTGCTGGGGAGCCCTGGCTGATGCACTGCAGGAGAGAGGCTTGGAGCAGAACACTTACCCAGTGCGTGCTCTCTGGGGATGGGGAGCGGCAGCACTCAGAGCTTGATTCTTCAGCATGTCCAGCATGCAGACCCTTGCAAAGGAGCACATCTCTGCTGAGCGGTGCTTGTTGTCCTTGCACACCCTGCTCTTCCTGTCTTCCTCTTGAAATGCGTGTTTAAGAGCTTTTAGCCTTGCATGCCGACGGGAGGCTGGGCTCAGAGAGACTGGCACCATGCGAGCTGCCCTCTGTCCTCTTCATTCTCCCATGCTGGCAAGGCACCAAAGGCCTGCACTGACCTTCGCCATCACAGAGGGTACGCTGAGTTGGGCCTGGAAAATCAGAGAGGAGAGGTTGGTAGAGTAGCATCTCTCAGCACAGGAACAGCACTCTGTTCTGGAAATAAACCCTGATGCTCACTAGGCCAAGCAAAAAGCAGAGGTCCCACAGGCACGCGTGGTGCAGCTGGTGCTGCTGGGCTCAGCTGTCAGCATCGTGCAGCAGCCCACCCCTGGGGCTGGCCGTGGAGCTGAGTGCTGGTGGCGATGGCAGCCGCAGCCCAGACAGCTCTGCCGGAGTCACAGTGACAGGTTCAGCAAAGGCTCCAAGGAGATGCCACTTCTAGCAGCCTCAGCTGGATTTGACATAAAAGGAGGAAGGTTTGGTGATGACCTCGTGCTACCCTGATTTTATCCTTTTCCTATGGACTGATGCTCCGGCACTAAACAACTCTATCAGAAGTGTGTGGGTATTTATTATTTTAAGCAAACAATCAGTGCTTTCTTTGAGCTTTGCGCTTGTGCATTTCCCTGCTTGCTGGGCTGCCTCTGCAAACAGGCACGAGCTTCTTGCTGCCGTTTGACTGACGGGCAGTGCTGATGTGCAAAGAAGAAACCCTGGGTAATTTCAATTCCTTCTGCGTCCGGACACAAAGGGTGGCTTTATCCCTTATGGAGAGATCTGAAACAGATAAAGATTGTTAACGTTGAATTAATAGATGTGCAAACAATCGGTGTAAGAAAAGACAAAATGTCCCAGGCCATAGTGGTAGCTCTTTCTTGTTTTCTGGTAGCATATAGGAGGGTAGAGATGAAAGAAACGTTATCCAAGCCTCCTTTTGCCATCAGCTCCTCTTGAATAAAGAATGGCTGGAAGAGCTGCTCTGCAGCAAATGGTGTTAGTTTCTGCGCATCAGCGTGAATTTAAATTCACAGGCTTATTTGTAGGATTCAGCATTTTTTGTAACAGCTACATGGAAAAAAAGAGCAAAAGAAGTCAGGCGTTTACCCACATGTGCCTGAGCAGAGGCTTTCTTTACTCAGATAGAAAAAATACAGCTCTGCTTAAATACACATATATCTCTGCTGAGGACCCCAAGGACTGAAGGTTTGTTCCAGCTCCATTCCTGTTAATAATGGGAAACCTTCCTGTAAGCAAAATAGATTGTAGGGGCGATAAAAGCGATTGTCTACTGAAGGAGATGAGCGTTCAGGGTCTGGAATTGGTGCGGGCAAGAGAAAGATGCGTGCAGTACTGGGTGCTGCTCCAGCGTGGTGTGTGCAGCAGGTGATAGCTGAGCCTGTGACAGCTCTAATTCTGGCACCGCACCTGCTTGGAACCTGGGGGAATTGCTGTAATTTCAAATAAATGAAAAAGAATATGTGCAAGGGTCTGAATCCCCTGTGTGGGGAATGGAGGGTGGGTGTAATAGTAGCATCTCATCTGTGCTAGTGCATGTGAAGAGGGAAAGCCACAAAGCAGTCACTGCTTCCTGCCCTCAGCCTGTCCCATGCCTCTGCCTGTGTGTATCTCCTCTCTGCTCTTACGGTTTCAGAGCTCAGAAAATGCTGCTCTGGAGTCCTTAGGAGGCTGTTTCCTGTATAGATCGGTCTGTTGAGGTATGAGGATTCCTGCTCTCCTTCCTTGCTTACGCAACACCGAATCAATAGAAAAGCAATTAGAAGATACTGGGTCACTTTTTAGTCTCTCTTTTCTTTTTCCTTCCCCCGTCAAGAAATTCTGCACAGGCAGAAATGGCACAGCACTGGGCTGCAGTTGTGAAGTTTTGCATGGTGGGCACTCACTGACCTGAGTTAGAGCAGTACTCCAGAGCTTGGGGAGCTTGGGCTGTAAAATGCAGGCCCTGGGCTGGGGGGCGGTCGGGGGCACACATCTACCATTTCCTCACCAGCAGGCTTTGGGGCAGCTCCCTCTCTGCCCTGGTTTTTCTGGATGAGAGGTGTTGGGATTGGGGCTGTAGGGCTCTCTTAATCTGTTCAGATCTCTGAACAGATCTCTGTTCTGGAACAGTGAAGATCTGGGAGATGGGACAATGTTTTGGGGCTTCCTTGCTGTGAAGTTGGGTTGGCTCACGCTGCTGCCCGTGGGATCATACCACAACTCAGCTGTGCCACTTGGGAGCTTTGGGGGAGACCGGAGCTCCTCTTTCTTCAAACCTCGGCATGAACCACCAGTCTCAGAAGACTTTCTGAAGCTCTGGGTTTGTCGATTCCCTCAGCTCTGTTGCAGATTGTCAGAGACGTGGGCACAGTGGTACCACGGCTGGCACAGCCACAGGAGCAGGCTGAGGAGGCTCTTCAGCCTCGAGAAGATGGCAGTACTTACAGTTTTGCTACCACTGGGCTAGAATTTCAGGCTGTTTCTAAACCGTCACCTACATTTTGTAGAAATGTAACCTTTAGCCTTGCCTGGCTTTCATTGTACAGGTGTCTGCATCTGTGAGACTCTTTAAAAGATGTAGATTATAGCTTCCAGATCTAGATATAAGATTTAATTTATTTTTAAGGCTCAGATGGAGAAATTCAAAGGTTAGCGTTTGATTGATGCATCAGACATTGCTTGGCTTCTGGCACTCTTTGGTGTGTGTACTCTTCTTTTTGCATTTCCTTTCCTCTGCTTTCCAGGTGTCATTTTGACATGACTACATCCCAGCTTGGCGCTGAGGGGTACACGAAACCTGCTCGTAGGAATGGAGAACAGAAGCTGTGGATCCTCGTGTATCCAAATGCCTCATAAAAGCACTTTAGAGAGTGGGAATTGAATTCAGTGAAATAATTTTCGTTAGCACTCATTACAAACTTGAAAACCAATCTCTGCACACTGTGCAAGTGCCAGGTACACAGATTATAGTGCAATTAACGTTCGTGGAGATAATGGTTATGTCTAATTAACAGCACAGGAAAGGTGAAGAGGGTTGTGAAGTGTCCTGCTCAGAAGTGGCACCGATCCAGTCACATCCAAGCAGTAAATTGCCTCATGCTTTTCTGAGTGGCCTGGTTAGTCTTGAGGGTGTTGGAGCTATATTGTTGCACGTGTCATTGAGGGAACCTTTGGAGAGCCCTCCAGGCGCCAGCCCAAGCTCAGAAGGGCAGAGAGGAAAATGCTGATGGACAGCCCTATGAGCTGGAACACAGTGGATGGGAAGGGAAAGCTGCTGAATGGGCTGGGGGGTGAAAAGTATAGCGGGCGTGCTTGGGCTTGCTAATGGACTTTTTGTCCAAATTGGAGCCATCTCTTTTTTTAGGAAGTTATTTGTGTTGGAAATCAGGCCATCGCCGGGCTGGAGCAGGAAGGAAGAGGCGGATAGCGAGTGATCTCAAACGGGTGTGCTCTGGGTGCAGAGTGACAGCTGTGGAAGAAGTAGGCTGGCTGCAAGGACATTGCACTCAGCAAGAAAGCTCTTTCAGCCACCTGCACCACGGAGAAGCTGGTAGTATGCTAGGGCCTTGGAACCGATGGGGCAGAGCTGAGCAGCTCCAGGGCTGTCCTGGTGGGGAGTGCCTGCTCAGGCAGATCGTCCCCTCCTCTGTCACAGACACACAGCAATGTGTGCCCACAGCACTCATCACCCTTTCCCCATTCCCAGCCTGGAGGAGAGGAGAATCCCTTTGCATTCTGCCCAGGGGTCTGCAGCAATTTGTGCGGAGGCATGACGGTCCCTGCTGTGTTGCTGTGTCTGTTTTGCTGCAGGGATGTTGGAGCAGCAGAGAGGGATGAGCTCTTTATCCAAGTGATGCAAATTGCCTGCATTCGAGTCAGTACAGAAACTAGAATTTGTGGCTTCCTTCCTGTGACTTTTAAATCATGCTTCTGTATTCCAAGAGGTGCCCGAGACACCGTTTGAGCCTTGGGAAGCTCAGCAATTGGATGGAGAAGTGATCTCATTTTCCTGAGCTGATTCTTAGGTCCCTAATGACAGGTTACATGTTAATACATGTTTTCAGCAGTTATCATGCAGTTGTGTTTTGACTGGGACCTGATAGCAAACATGAGTAAGAAGAGCTCCAGGCTAATGCCAGGTAGTGCAGCAGTTTTTGTTTGTCTGTTTGAAAAGAGGCCCTGCACGGTTGTTTAATCTTTTTCTAAGGTTAGTAGATCAGAGGTATTTTTCTACTCTTCCAATGCACTGGATGATGCTTTATATAGCACCCGTTGTGTTGCTGCTCCATCATTACAATGATTATTTCCATGGGGTATGATGTACCAAACCCAAATCACAGCCGTATTGTGTAGGGAAGGGACTCGTTTCTCGTGTGCGAGGTTCCAGGATGGGAAAGATGAGCTCTTAGAGCTCCCTTCCAGAGATTAACACCTTTAAAATAAACCGGCCTTGCATGTGACAGGGGCAGACGTTCAGGCGTTTGATATTTGAAAGGCTATTCTGGCCCTGGTGCTGTGAGAAGTCTGTGTCGAGTTTAAGAAACGTATTCAGAGTCAGTATGAAAATTTGTAGTGTTTTCTATCTCTAAACTGTAAGGGTTTGCACTGCACCTGGAAGACTTTTCTCCCAGCATCTGGGGGCAGGTTGGAGGGTCATTGTCCTTAGCAGGGAGAACAGAATGAGAGGATCCAGGCTAACAGATGCTTTTACTTGGAAGAAAATCTTATGCAGCCTCTTGGTGCTGTTACCTGCTAAGGCTTTAACCCTTAGGTATGCACGAGTGTACTTAATTTTCCTTCTGTTGAAAGCAGATTGCCTTAAAGATGGCCCTCAGGACAAAGCTGGGAGGTGGCTGAGGGCAAAACTGGGCAGAAGAAAAGTGGTTATAAAATCAGTTTTGCTCCAGAGAGGAATTAATCCTAGACTGAAGGCAGAATTACTTTCCCTAGCTTAGGGCATTTTGTTCTTGATCTGAGTGGTTGTGTCCTGAGACTACACCTTCTCCCAACACTTTTTTTCCTCCAAGAGGAAGGTGAGATTTTTGCAGAATATTTAGCTGCGTGTTTATGGCCCTTGCAGTCTGTAAAATGAAGGTGTGGGAACGAGGCTTTGCCTCCCTCCTGAACTTTCCTTCCTCTTTTACGGTTACTTGCAGAACAAGTCTCTGCTCCATCCAGAAAGTGGGGGGCTCCAGCTCTGCTGGGCTCCATCCCACCTGGCTGCACGAGGTCTTGTTTCCTTGCAGGAGTTCCTTTACACAACTTGTTCTCTGTTTGACTGCAGTGCGAGCGCTGCAGAAAAAGTAGGATGAAGCCTACAGTTTCTCAGCTGGAGATGGATGAGGTGGCTCTGTATCCATCTCCTTCAAAATCTCTCCTTGCCGCCACTCCAGGCCCCTCAGCTCCAAAGAACCAGTTGTGGCTTCTGTGTTCTTCAGTCTTGAAAGTGGGACAGTTCAGAGGTGGTAGAAGTCCTGTGATGGCCTGGGCATCGTTTGGCTGGAGAAAGTGCCCCAGGTAGTCCTTGGCACCATCCTTAAACTCAAAAACTGGCTGTGTTTACGTACTAAATAAAAGCCAAATGATACAAACCGATGTCATTGCTTTCTTCTGTTTCTTTACAGCTCCTGTATGACAACCCAAAGGCTCGTCTGGAAGTAGAATATCACTGGCGGGCATCGGGTTGTCCCCACATTGTCCACATCCTGGATGTTTATGAGAACATGCACCATGGAAAGAGATGCCTCCTCATTGTCATGGAATGGTACGGACCAGCAGCATTGCTCTTTGAGGGGCTGAGGGGAGCAGGGAGAGAGAATGTTGGCTTAGAAAAGAATTAAGTGAGCTTTCTCAGCAGCACAAGTTTTGCTTAGGCAGCAAGCCTGCTGTTGTCTCTATAGAACTTGTAGGTAAATGTACGGCTGCTCCAGCCAACTTGTGCAATGGGAGGATGAGGAACCTTAAGCATAACATAAATTTTTCTTGTACTCTGACAATTATCCTTATGAAAGCTGACCAGTTAATATATCTCGAAAGATATGTCTGTACAAATGTGATGTACTTTGACTGATTGGACTTTCAGCTACAAGTCCTCTGATCTGACAGGATCTTTTTTATTCTATTTTGACTATAACTTTTCCTGCTCTCTCCGTGATCTGTAATACCACAATGGTGCCTTCACTGGAGACAAATTAATAACATTTTTCACTACCTTTGATTCCTATTTTCTTTTATCTTCGTCTCCTACCCTTACACAAAACAGCCTCCTCTTGCCAACGTCTCTGACTTCCCAGCGGTGCGTGTCGTGTTCCTTATGTCAGTGTGCATTAAACAGAAAGCATCAAAACTCCTTGGTTTTGCTTTGTTTTCTACTTATTCCATATCACAGTGGCTTTGTGCATTGGTTCAAAGGGGCGTGACGTTTAAGAAGCATTGGCATGGGAGGTGGGCTGTAATCTCTTCTAATCCATTCCTGCCGTGGTTCACAGGTGCACAGTCAGGTGTTAATTTGGTCTTTCCTGCTCACGTCAGGTATTTCTGTTGTTGTTTCTGTGTGTTCTTTGTTTCAGCATGGAGGGAGGAGAGCTGTTCAGCAGGATCCAGGAGAGAGGAGACCAAGCTTTCACTGAAAGAGGTGAAAAATCACAAGTTTCAAGTCTGTGACAAATTGCTTCTTTGCTTTGTCCCCCTCCTCAGGTCTCTTAGGGGATTTTTTTTCTTTGGTTTGATTTTTTTGGTAGGTTTCTGTTTATTTATTTATTTTCAGTTCCGTAGTAAACAGTTACTTCTAAAGTTTCTTGTGAATTGGAAGCTACCAGACTGCGCCAAGTTCAGGCACAATGTGGAAGGTTAGAGGAAAATTCCTTATACACATTTGCTCAGCTTTTTCAATTATGAGCCACCACAGCCTCTATTACTCTTGTCCCTGGTCTCCTGCCAGACCACCTCCAACATCAGCTCAGCTCCTGCTGTGATTTTTATTCTGGCTGTCCCTTAAACAACCACCCCGTGCACAGCTATACTGTGAGGTGGGGAATATAATAAGCAAATCACACTTGATGAAACATCTCTTATTTGAGGGTTTTAAAGTACTACTTAAAAGGAAGTGTTATTAGCCACGCTGTAAACAATCCTCCTCATCTGTAATAGGGATTTTGTGCATGCTTAAAGACCTGCTAGGAGCCAGTGACAGAGCTTGCAGTAGAATACTCTTGCCATTTTTACTGTCAGTGTTAATTATTATTTGCTGAGTACTACAGGTGTGCTTGAATGTGGTTCTCCTTGCCCATTGACAACAAACGAGGTTATTTCTAATCAGGAATGAAAATATTAGTGTTTGTAACTGGTATCCTGACAAAATGATTTGAAGAGGAACAATTTATACCTGAGCTTGTAAATTATACTTGAGCTTGTGTTTTGGAAGGCTGCTATAGAGGCTGGGCTATTCTTGATCCTGTGTTCCCATGTTTTCTGGCCTGGGATGAATCCTTGAGCTGATATGAGTGTTGTGTGGGAGAATGAGCATTTTCAGACGCTTTATTTGTTCCTCTCTAAAATACAGTATTCTGGGGAGGAAACTGTTCCGATGGTCCTTAGTGCTACAGACAGGATTTTTTCTATGTTAAATAGCGTTGTATAATATCCTGTGTGTTTCCTCAGAAACCATTTGGGAGTGCCATGATAAAAATACCCTTCCATTCATTGCTGAGATGAATAAGCCCTGTAGCGCTGGATTCCCCAGGTTCACTGGCCATTTGTTCATCAGCCTCAACTCTCCGTTAGAGCCAGACTTCTGTGCCAGGAAGGGGGAAGTTTTGCACAGCTTCCCCTGGAGGAGATGGGTGTGTTTGGCTTTTCTGGTTGTTCTTGCCTGAGATTGCATAATTTCAATCAAAAGTGATGTGAAAATGGCTTCCAGGTTACAGTACAATAATTTCTCTTTTCCCTCTCACTGCTGCAGCTGAGGTTCCTACCTATGCAGAAAAGAGCAGCAAACTGAAGTGGCTATTTCTGTTTCCCTGTTAATGAAGATGTAGTTTAATGCTCATTTGCTACAATGGGAACGTCACACCTCCCTGCTCTGAAACTCTCCGTGTGTAACTGAACTCACCCAGATCTTGAGTACTGCTCTTGCAAGGCAGCTCACCAGCCAGAGAATTTACCACTGGGATATATGTTCAATTTTAGCAACGTCTTGTTTGGTAGCAGGAGGTTTGGGCTCTGCAGGGTAGAACTGCTGACTTCATTTCTTCCAAGGAAAACTTCTAAAGACAGTGAGGAAAAAGATGTGACCTGTCCTCAAATTATTGTATTGTTATGTTGCTCTATTTTTAGAAAATCTATTAGATCCTCCCATTACCCCTGAACTAGAAGCTGAAAGTTAAACTTCTGTCTAGGATAAGCAAGGTCATGTCCTGAACTACCAGAGCTGTGTCCTGGCTGGGAGTTGCTCGTGTACCTTCTCTGCTTTTCCAATGAGCAAATGAAAGCACAAATTTCCAAGCTCATAAAAAGCAGAATTCTCCACTGTTCAGTTGCTGTGCCTGCTCGGGAGGAGCGCAGAGCAGCCGGGGAATTGGGGTATGGTTGCCTGCAAAACCAAAACACAGCTGTTAGGGCTAATTTTAGATTTTCTAGTCTTGACGCTAGCCATGTATTCCAGCAAGCTGTTTGCAAGTCATAAGCATTCCCAAGCATGTCCCTGTGTTACAGTGGGAATGTTAATGTGATCTTTCTCTAAAATTGTATTTATAGAGGCCTCTGAAATAATGAGAGACATCGGCACAGCCATCCAGTATCTGCATTCAATGAACATTGCCCATAGAGACGTCAAGGTGAGGTCTGAAGGTGTGTGGTCAGGTGAAAAGAGTGTAGGGTGGAAAAATAAATGGGTGGTGGTGGTTTAAATAGAACTAGGAGTACAAATAGATGATCCGAGTGTTCCTGTTCCTCTGCCAGTGTGAGAGGGGATTTGTTCACAACTGGATCACTTCTAGTCCAAGGTCAAAATGTTCATGTGTGCTAATGCTTTCCAATTGTGTAGAGAATGCAGGGGGATCTGGGTGACAGTCTGACGGTTAACTGAAGAGGTGCTAGCTACTTGGAATCCAGTTAATTAACAAGAAAATAACACTGCCGGAAGTAAACTTAGGCTAGGTGCTGTACCTTTATCTACAGTCTTTATCAGTTATTATTTGTTTTCTGAATTGTACTTTCCTCGTAATAAAGGGTGTATGAAGTTTCTATGGATGCTTCTGTGTGTTTAGTTGGCAGAAGTGACATTGTTTGGTGTCAGTGAGGGGTACGTGTACAGGGTGGAGATGGTCCATAGGTAGGAACTGGAGAATGGCTTAAGAGTTCAGATATGTGTATATATACACGCTTCTGTGGAGCTGTGTGCCATTGCCTATCACCAGCACAGAAACTGAAGTGCTTTGCCTCAGATGCTCCCTAAACACACTCAGTGATCTAACACCATGTTGCAAGGGATACTCAGCACCTCTGAGCAAAGGTGCTGGTGTGTTGGGAGGGAACTTTCTGTGTGATATGATGGGATGTGAGGTAAAGAGGGGATCCAAATATTGGTGGTAATCAAGGCAAGCAGGAGTGGTTTAACTGCACAGTTCATTGGAGGCCTCTCTTCACTGCCCTGCTTATGCTTTCTCTTGGTGGTCTTTCAGCCCGAAAACTTGCTTTACACTTCAAAAGAAAAGGATACTGTACTTAAACTCACAGACTTCGGCTTTGCCAAAGAAACCACTGTACAAAATGCACTGCAGACCCCCTGTTACACTCCTTATTATGTGGGTGAGTCATCCAAAATGCATTTGTTCTGTGTTTCTCATTCCTCCTGCTATAGTGGGTCTGTAGGCTGTAGGAATGGGTGGCAGATCTTCTCCTGTGGATGTAATGCAAAGAGGGAGCCTGCAGAATTTAAAATGGCATCCAGTCCATCCCAAAACTTAGTCTGAGTCCAGTCTAGTCCTCCTCCTTTTCTTCCTTGATAAGAAACAGCCTTAACAAGGGGTGCAAATAAGGATTAAGGAGAGAGAACGGTTTGCTTCTGATTACACTGAAGTAAACCTCATGTTTCCTCTGGATGATGCAATAATAGCCATAATTTGAACTCAGCTTCATAATTATTTGGGGTGTTTCCTTGCCAAACTTCCCATAGCTTAACTAATGCAATAAGAAATCAGGGAGAATACTCCATCAGCTGTAAGGCTTCTTAAACATGGCAAATGGAGAAACTAATAATGAAAGATCAAAGTGACTTAATCACAGCTGAATTTTTGCCTGTATTTTGTCCAAAGCACTGCGTAATGAATGCCACATCAGACTGTGCTCTGTGCACTCGTTTCAGAGTATGTCCTTTTTGGTCTCCGAGTTAATAGTCATTCACCATATGGTACGACTGAGGCAGTCTGTGCTTTCAATTTCTTTGAAAGAAAGGGCTTAATTTTTTTAGAAGAGCCAGTTCCCTTTTTCTATGTAGATGTTACCTCGTTGTTTTGTAATGGAAGATGTCGTTACTCATTTGTTAGCAGAAACCTACCATAGCAGTAGTTTTTGCCTGGCGCTTTCGTCTTTGTTTTCTTAAACTAGGATTAGTGATAAGAATTTTCACACCCATGTTTTTCTGCCTTGATATTTGTATATAAACAGGCTGACATTTCCCTTCTCAACACCTTCATTTTTATTTTTAAATAAACCAGCAGGATTGCTCATATGTTTAGAGAGTCATTTCTTACAACTCAGGCTCCCCGCCCGGTTCACCTGCCCAGGAGGCGTGTGGGGAAAACGTCCCCCTGAATGCGTCTCTGTAAAGTTATATTAGGGAAAGATGCAGTGCTCTGGAAGCCAAAGGAGAATACAGTGCTCTGTAGCTGGAAAAGCCAGACATTCGACCTAGGTACTGTTCAAAATTGTATCACAGCTAAGCAGGTCCTTTCTGTTCCGATTTCTGGAACATATGCTCAGGCCTCTTTCAATGCTATGTCTCCCTGTACACATTTAGCTTTAGCTCCTTCTGCTTTTCTGTAATCTTAGTACTCTCTTGAGCAGAGAGACAGTAAGGTGAAGAGTATAGGGCATTTTGCCAGCTCCGTTCCTCCTCTTTAAAGCTACAGAGTTGTGTTTGGGACCTTGTCAATAGAAAATACCACACTGTTCCTGCAGTGTGTTGTGGTGTACGGGGGTTTGGGGTTTGATTTTACGTTTATTTTTAATGCCTCCCATATTTATTGTTGAATTATGCTGCTACTTATAAGGTGGTGGAAACAAGAGGAATTGCCTGGTACTCTGTTAATTTATGGTTTTTTCTCAATTCTCCAGCCCCAGAAGTCCTTGGTCCTGAAAAGTATGACAAATCATGTGACATGTGGTCTCTGGGTGTCATCACGTACATCCTGTAAGTATTTGAAAAGAGTCGAGATGAACAGAAATAACGAATGTTATTAAATCTGCATTTACAAGTAGTTAGTCACTAGGATCACACAACCTTCAGAAGAACATAAGCTTGCACTGGAGTTTCTAAGAGCTTTCCATACTGTAAGGCTTCTTTCTTACAGCCTGTGTGGGTTCCCTCCGTTCTACTCGAACACTGGACAAGCTATTTCTCCTGGGATGAAGAGAAGAATTCGAATGGGGCAGTATGGGTTTCCCAATCCAGAATGGGCTGAAGTATCAGAAGAAGGTAAGAACGCTCCGTGCCTCTGATGTGTCTGGTGTTGTGCAGTGGAGAAGTGTTTACATAGCAATTTTTTTTAAGAACCTGATTTAATTTTTATTTCAATTTGTTTTAATATTAGTATTTTTATTGCAAGGTGATTGATAGAGAGGACTTCGAATTCAGACACTAGCCAGCAACCAAAGCACTACAGAAAGTAAATGACGACTGAAAACTTTCTTTCAAATCCAGCTAGTGCTAGTGAAAGCCTGAGTTAAACCCTCAGGGGACAAGAGTATATAATCCTGAGAAAGGGGATTGTCAGGGCAGCTGTAATGCAAGCTAAGTTGGAAGAAAGGCAAACTCTGTTAAGAACTCATTCAGTCTTTGCCCTCCTTGGTGATACAGCCAGCAAGGTTGGCAACTTTTTATGCTAGCTCTTTGTGATGTGGCAGCTTGCCAGCCACCACTTAAATCAAGGTCAGCAATTTATTTTGTATAAATTATTGACCAAACCCTGTTGCTGCCCAGCTGTGACCTGAATGGGCTCAAACCCGTCCTGAAAGTGGATGGTTTTGATTCTGTTATTCTGACAGTCTCGTAACCTGGAAGTCTCGACTGCCCATCTTAGAGAGAAGGGTCAACAATTTCTGAGCACATCTTCTTTCTAACAAGCCCTTTATTTTACTGCTGTTAACATCTTGTCACATCTGCTGCTATAGCACTAATAAGTTGTCCTGGAAGAATACTGTGATTGTGGCATTGTAACCCCTCATGACTGAGTGTGCAGTATGAACTACTGCACCTTGGTAGAGAAGATGTTTAATTTATGGGTTTCTGGCTGAATATTTTGTCAGTATTGGATTTTGTTCGTATTACAGTAGTTATTGTAATGCTAGCAAAGCTTGATCAGAAAACATTTGCTTGGAAAATGTGTAGAGTTTCCATATGCTTGCCTCGGTGAAGATAGATGTCCTCTACTTCTGAACCTATTAATGCCTGGCTAGCTTATAGGCATTCTTTTAGGCTGCTTCTTTTTGCCCTCCTTTGTATGGTTCTGTCATCATTTCCTTTGTTTTTGATCACTCCTGCAGTATGTTGTCTTTGGAGGCTACTTCTGAATTTCCCACCAGCTTCCTGTAATCACTGGGTTCTGTTCATGGTTTCCTCCTTTTTAGAACCTTGTAGATTTTAGTCTCCAGGTACTCTCTACTGTACATCATCTTTGTGGCCTCTGTCATTAAAGTCTCAAACTTCTATCTGTCACAGGCCCTTCAAAGCACTCAGTCATCTTTCATTTAATGCTGCTAAAAGAACATCTTCAGAAGTTTTTCTAGGCTCCCCCAAGGAAGTTATGATTCTTTCTGAATAACGTCCCTTGGATGCGGTGTTTCCTGTCTGTCCACATTACTGACTCTCTTGTTCAAACTCTTGTCATCTGATAGCTACAGAGTTAGTACCTCTTGCTTTGGCCAGTGCCGTGTTCACAGAAAGCTGATGTAAAGCCAGTTTATGTAACCCATTTCTTTGACTTTGTTGTCTTTTTAGTGGCCTCTCAGTTGTCAGAGCAGTTTATTGTCTTTGTTTTCACGGCTAGTTTTTGTCTTCTGTCACTTCTCAAAACGTCAGCTTATGCATTCATTCAGCCCATAATGCTAGGCTTGTTGCCATATTTTAAACCAGCAGCTTTATGCTCCTATAGTTCTCTCTTTCTCAAGTTCTTGCTCTCATGACTGTTGGTTTTGTGAAGTAGATAGCATGCATGGAATCTCCAATCTTTTGTCTTTCCTTCTTACCTTTTCAGTTTGGGATATTTTCACGTTCTGCCTCTTCAGGCATAATAACCTCCCACACTGTATATGGCTTCTTAACTCGGAAACAGTAATAGTGCTTTGAGTTCTGAAAAATTACTTTTCTTCATTCAGCAGGTCTTTGTGTTCTCAAGGTTTTTTTGGGACCACAGTAGTAGACTACAACACACTATGTTGGTCCTGTTTTTCAGCCAAACAACTGATTCGCCACTTACTGAAGACTGACCCAACAGAGAGGATGACAATTTCCCAATTTATGAATCACCCTTGGATTAACGTGAGTTTTGTGTAGCTTTTTACAAGAGAGCAAGATGAATTCTTGCATGCAGAGCTTACGGTGTAGCTCCACATAGCACAGCAAGAGAAGGACGATTATTGCTCATAACTTAATTAACCTACTATACCCTTCACAGAAGGGCACCTGCCTGTAGAACCACAATTCTTCTTCATGTTGCCAGAGGACACACAAAGAGAGACACCCACAGTAGCATCCTTGGAAGCAGAAGCAAAATGTAGCTCTATCTTCTGTGAGCAGGCAGTCGCTGTTGACTGCAGCACATACACGTGTTACTCCCTTTAGAAACATGTAAAAATAAACTGTACTTACCTCATCAGTGCAGGATTTAGAGAGAGCTATTATTAGTGGTCTTAGGCACCATTGTGCATAGCTGTGTTAGTGTGAACAGAGTCTTATGTTTAGTGGGAATTCTCATCCTTGGCAGAGCCTGGAAAGTGCCTGAGGGGAGGAGCAAGGTTTTCAGCTCGGTGCCCTGTAAGAGATTACCCGATAAGGTGCTACACGGAGCTACTAATGGTCTCGGTTCAGGTTTCATTCTGTGACCTGGTTGAGTTTATTTTTCTTTTTTTTTTTTTTTTTTATCTTTTTATCTTTTATTTTTTGGTGGTGGGAGATAGGTAGAAGTTCGTTTAATTAATGCAATGGTATTTCAAACAAGAGACAAGAATCCCATCTGTTAATCAGGCTGAGTTTCAGAATACCATCTCTGCTCCATAGGTATCGCTCAAGGTAATCAAAATAATAGCTTACAGTTCTCATATTTGTGCCTAAAAGGAGGACCAGACTTATTTCTTACTGCCCCAAAAGTCATCAGCTAGGAACAAAATGGCTTGCAATGTAAATGCTCTTTTCTCCTATAGTCCTTTCTCTGTCTTTGCTGTTTCTCAGGAGGGAGGGGCAGAAAAAAATCATGACTTACAGTCAGCATTTCTGTAATGCCTGTTTGAATATCTCAAAGCTCTTAGAATCATATGGTAATGTAGCCACATAACATCCTGATGAAGCAGTTAGATGTCTTCATTTAAAGTTGCAAGAGCTGAGAAATGGAGGTTACAAAGACTCTGTAAAACTGGAACAGAACCTAGGCAATCTTCTTACGTGTTTTTTTTAGCCAAATAAAAGTGTAATCACTGTTGAGAATAAGTACCTCCAGCTTAAGTGTTTGAAGGCTGAAGAAAAGGAGGTGTTCCAGAAGTCAGCAGGCGATGAATTTCACAGAATGAGTTGCCTAATAGCTAAGGAAGCTACCACCTACAGCAACACATGTTACTTGAAATGTTCCTCTAACCAGTTAATGAGGAGGAGATTGGAGACAAAGTCTATGACTGCTGCACCAAAGAGCTGTGCTCGAATACCATTCCTGGAAGAAGGCTCTAGGGACAGCAGATTCACATTTTTTCCACTGAACCTGTTGTTCCCATGCGGCAGAGGAAGGGAAAGACCAACACAACTAATGTCTATATTCTTCCTTTTCTGTTACTAAATCCTTATGTAGGAGCACGTATAGGGAGATGCCTCTCACAAGCAGCAGGAGAGTCTGTTTCTCCTCTTTTTTACATCTTTATTATTATTGCAACCTATGCAAAATACGTGGCCTTTATTGTGGATATTACTGTGGCTTATACAAAAAAAATGGCAGCTTAGATGGAGGATATAATCCTCTAGTTAGCTTCTGGGTGAGATTTATTCAACAAGAAGCAGTTGACAGCAGGTAGGAGGGTGCCTTCAGCACCTGTTCAGGGACACCACAAAAGCTGATCTGCTTCTTTTCCATTTCCCTCCGCCCACCTGTGCTTGATAAAACCATACCCTTGCCAGCTGAGGTCCTTTTCCAGAGGACACAGGAGTCCTGAGTTCTGCTTCCCCTTCTGTAACTGTTGGAGAACTCGGTACAGCGAAGCTGTTGGCTGGTAGAGTATAAGCACTGCTTCCAGTGTGAGGCTCATTTTGCAATGCAGTGCCATGCAGTGATCTCCTCAGACTTTGCTGACACGCAGCTACCTGTTGCATAGGATGCCACGGCAGTAGACAGCAAGTTTGCATGGGAAAACACGTGGAAGATAGACAATCAGAATGAAATTATGGTTTGGTTTATGGTCTGGCAAGGAATATTTCTTGCTGAATTTAGCTAGGAAACTGTGCTTTAGAAATTGTACCTCATTCTAATTTAAAATATCTACCAATCTGCCATGTCAGGTGAACATAGATCTCAGTTTTATGTGGAAGAGCATCGCAAGCAATGCACCCATTTTCTTCTCTGCTGTGCCAGAATAATGAATCAGTACTTACTCTGAAAAATAGTACAGTTTCTTCTTTTGGGCACATTTATGATCTGATGAACTGGTAATCTCTGTGAAGGTATTTTCAAGACAAAAAAATCTCCTACTACAAATCCTAGAAGATAAAGGTCAAGTTAAGCACTTCAAAACAATTAATGAACAATGAAATGACAGTTGTTAAAAATGGAAAATGTGCATAAAAAATTATCCAACACAGGATTATTGGCTGAGCTGGAAGAGAGCAGAGTGAAAGAAACTCAGCGTTGATTTCTCTCTCCCTGTGTTCTTTAATGATACTGTCGCATGGAGACCACCTCACACAGGCTAGCTTTTATGTACTGGCTTGTGGAGTGATGGAAAGGATGAATAATGGGGGCACCGAAGGATGTTAGATGAAGTTTTATGTCCTCCATACGCATAGAAGAGCAGTCACTTCCTAAAGTTGAGTTTGCAGAGCTCATTTCTTGTGCTTTTTGCTTTTCTCAGAGATCAATGGCAGTGCCACCAACGCCTCTCCACACCGCACGGGTCCTGCAAGAGGATAAGGACCACTGGGATGAAGTTAAAGTGAGTCAGAGATTTCCTGAGGCCATTCAGATAAGAGATTGGATGGGCTCTTTTCTCTGTGGATGCTTATTTCCGTGGAGGTTATGCTTATTTTGATACAACAACGCTAAGCAACAGAACCTTCAAAACAGTCCTAGTTGGAACAATAGTGTATATGATAACTGTTTAAAAAAGAAGAATGTTATTGGAGCTTTGCCTGACAGCCTTACAGCTGTGCAAAATATCAGCAAAGAAAATGCTCATGATCAAAGGTTTTAATGATGCTACCCGCTGAGCCGCTGTATGTAGCACAGAGGAGAAGGGACAGTTTGGAGTTCATTATGGTGAAGTGAAGGATATGATGAAAATGGAGGGGGACAGGGTGGGAGGCGGGGTTGGGCTGCGTTCTATTTTGCTACTCTGTTCTTGTGTTGTAAAACAACATTAAATAACCTCAGCCTTGTCTTGTTGTGACAGTTTTAGTAAGGAGGAGGAAAAAAAAGAAAAAAATGTATCTGTCTTTCCCTTAATCTAACCAGGTGCCTCACCTACTGTTTGTACTGATGGCAGTTGAATGCTTCCTGCAAAGTGCAAGGATAGGGCAGACTAAAAGTTGTTTGCAAGCCTTAACTCTTTCCTGCTGGCCTTTATCAGGTTGGCATATTTTTACAATTAATTCTGAACTTTCTGCACTTATAATACTTGGCATTTTGCTAATTGCATCGTTCCTTTGAGTTATTCTACTCACTGCTGGTTTTATTTAAATTACCAGTGTGTAGTCTCAGCTGTCCAACTACATTATGACAAAATTTCATAGGATCTAGGCAACACGCACCTCCCAAAACAAAGGGATACAGTAGATATTTCCTCTTAGACTTCTTCACTTCCCTGAGAACTTTTGTTTGTGCTTTGTATAGGTCCCAGAGGTTGCTAGCATTCCTATAATATTTAATCCTTTTTCCTTTTCTGAACTAAGTGCATAGACATTCACCGGCTTAGGCTGTGAGCAAAAATCTGTTTTATTAAAAAGTTTAAGATTTGCCAGCACTTAAATGCTATTTCAAGCTAAGACACGTGAATTTGAAGTGCATACTTTTAAGTAACTTTGTGTGGACTCTTTATTCTGGTTCCTGCTAACCTACTTTAGTAATGGAGCAAGGAGAGCAGCGCACTGACTGTTATAAGAAGCCTGGATTTAACAGCTGCTGAAGGCCTAGAGCCAGGCAGTAAGTAATGCTGGGCATAGGGATGTGGTGGAAATCAGGCCAGCTGAGCGTGGTCCTGTGTACCCACATATGAAACACTGAATAGTTCCTCCTGAATGAGTCCATGAGTAGAATGAAGCCTTTAGTCATAGCCCAGAGCAGCAGAAAGGGTTTGGTTATCCCTGGCTGTAGCATAACAGAGAGTTCTTTCTGTACATTCATTACCTAGCAATAGCATAGGGAGGCTGCGCTCCCTCTGCCTCAGGGTGTTCAAGAGATTTAATTCTTTGGTTTCCAGGAGGAGATGACCAGCGCTTTGGCTACCATGAGGGTGGACTACGATCAGGTGAAAATTAAAGACTTGAAAACATCCAACAACCGCCTCCTGAACAAACGCCGCAAGAAGCAGAAGCAGTCCGGCACCTCTTCTGCAGCCCCAGGGTGCAATAACCAATGAGAAGAGAAGCCAGGGACCTGTGGGTGGAGGGTAAATGTGTTAAAAGGAACAATTTAAAATGAATGAGCACGATCAGCTCAGTTGACTGAGTACCACGAACTCACAGAGACTGCAAAGAATCTGTCCTGCAAAGAGGGAGCAGGGGGAAAGATAAATTTTTTTTTATCTTGAATCAGGGCTTTGCTTATAAAGACTACTTTATATGATATGATTCTGTTTGCATATTGCTAGGGAAGGTATAACAATACCAGAAATATTACGGGGTTTTGTTTTGGCTTTAACTGTGTTGGATGAGTGGAGAGAACAGGAGACAGTCTCAGCATGCTAGTGTGCTGAGGCTTTAATAGCCATCTATAAGAGTAACTTCTGCTGCCATTTTAAAACTTGGGAATAGAAAAAGTGCCAAGTGTTCTGCTTGGAGTGTTGTAGGAGTTCAAACGTGAGTACTGAAAAAGGAGAAAAATGCCGATGCTTTTTGTATGAGTAGCACAGGTGCAGTTCTACTTTGGATGTATGTGGACAGCATTTCATGCTAGAAGAGATAAGAATAGTCAGTGTTTCCAAACGTATCTCCTATAGCTCCAGAATATCATCTAAGCAGTGAACAGTTATTCCTGTCATAGGAAAAAAAACACATCCATACATTTCCATTTTCACAAAGTCTTCATGTAGTCTTACGTAATGATTTGGGTTTGTTGTGGTTTCTACTCTAATTACGCGTTCATTTTGTAAATGTAACCATTATGTTGCATCTCTACCACTTGTAGATGTGGTACCACATCCCTCTCTTGTGATGTTTTTAATTTAAACAGTACTTCATGCCAAGAGTTTTAATTAGGATTTAATTAGTTGCAAGTATACAGCTGAGAATACTGTGGTTCCTCTTGGGTCCACAGTGTCCAGGGTGTGCAGCTGGACATGCAACTGTGTATGAGGGACTGGTCTAGAAGAGAGACTAATGAAATTCAGGAGGAAATGGCACCTTCTGTGAGTGGACTCCAGTGTCCGCCAGCATCCCTTCTAGCAATTACCTCCAGATCCTGTGCCTGAGATGTGCTGATCGCATCCAATTTTGGGGTGTTGGGATTGGTTTGTTTCTTGGGAGCAAAGAGGGAGAGGTTGCTGCTTTATTTGTGATGTTTTGACAGTGTTTCTGGATCCAAAGATTTCCATCACCTGTGGGAAACTACCTTTAAGGATATGCACTCATTTTTTTTTTTACTATTTTAATTCTTGTTTTATCGTATCCTAGCCTCGGTTTGCTAATTTGTTTTACTTCACGATCAAAATATTTTCTCTTGCTATATGATGTAGGGTTTTTTTAGTTGAGGTAAAGCAAATGTTTGTAAAAGTATTATCAGAGTCTAGAATGAAAATTATATGCTTCCAGTGATGCAGGCGAAAACTGCTTTGTGGTTGGCATACACAGTGCTGTTGTGTTAATAGCCTGAGAAGAAGGGTAAAAGAGTAGGGAAAACAGGGCTCCGGGGAGGGCCTGAGGTTCAGATCTGACTGCAACGTGGGTTTGTGACGCCCAACAAAGATCTGCTCAAGGCTTCCGACCCTTTCTGGAGAGTCCTGTTCCCATCTTACAGCATTGGATGAGGCCTCCGTTCTTCTATGTTGAACTAGGGTTTTATAAACTGATTTTAATAAACCACGTTCCAACGTTCTCTTGTCATCCCTGCTTTTGTTGATGTTCCCCTTCGTATTGCCTTGCGAGGTCTGTATGTAACCAACCCGCCTTCGCACAGGTGCGGCCTCCGGCTCCGCGGCGCCCCCTGCTGCCCTCAGCTGCGCCGCGCTCCGGCCTGCCCCGGCCTGCCTGGCGGCGCGGGGTCCCCTTCCCAGCTCCCTCACGCCCGCCCTTGGGCACCGGCGACGTTTCGGGCCCAGTGTCCCGTCTGCTCCCTTCCCTAAGGCCTTCTGGCTGCGTTCACACACGTTATAAAGAGCCCTGGTGTGCTCGAGGCGGTGGTTAGGTCTCTACCCTCGGCCATACATCATAATAGTCTTTAGGGCCTCCAGCGTGGGGTCTGAATTTATGGCCTGGTTTTAGAAAGGATGGGCTATTATCAAACCCATTGTGCATTTGCGTATTCATCAGCCATATAGAGGAGGTAAAGAGCTGGGAAGGGAGAGCAGAAATGAATGGTCAATAGAGAAGGCCTCCAGGAAAACAGATTAAAAGGTCTATTTATTTCCTTTAGAGCAGAAGCTGAAAAAGGGCCGTGCACGGTTCCCCACCCCCATTCCTTTCCATAGCAGTTGCCCATGGGCTGCGGCTGCCTCCTGTGTTTCTCCACACCGCGCTCCTCTCCTACACGTTCTCTCATGCACCAGCAGCTGCATACAGGAGCGCAGATGAAATCATTCCCGCTTCCACTTCCTGCACTGCACGCTCTCTGACCTCTTTGGCCGCATGTGCCATGTGATGGGCCTTTTTTGACACGGTGCAGTTATAAACTAACATTAGTGGTAAGCTCTTGGCCTACTTTTATGCTATCTATTTGCTCGAGCCCAGAATGCAGTCCTGGGATTGCTTTTCTCTCTTAACACTTCAGTGCCTAGAGTCTGGAGGCCCAATTATGTAACCGCTTCTGACTTGTCTGACGTGAGGAATAATGAGAGTGCCGCAGACTTGATTTGATCTAATTTCCTGTCCTCTTTTCAATTCAGGCTTTGGTCTGCGTTTAGACAAAGGCGCTTTTGAAAACAGGGGAGATTTGGTGAGGAGGATGGGATGACAAATATTTGAATGTAGCCATAAGTAGGTGGTAAAGCTTTAGACCTGTGTGAAAGGTAGGGGAGGATGCTGACCTGTGCCCTGCTGCTCTGAGGTATTTCCATACTCAGCCTGAGGATGAAGCCAGCCCCGGGAAGTTCAGTGTACTGAGCAGAGAACAGACCCTGCATCGCAGCTCCTTCACCCTCACTGAGAGACAGAATGAGGAGGTGAGCTTGGAAGGCAGGGAGTGCGTACTCTAAACCTCAAAGAAAAGAATACTCTTAAAAGTTCTTGGGGGCCGATGAGTGAGTTTACTTTAGGTGCATACTTAAACACTTCTCATATCTAGAAAATTGAGGCTGGAGCAATCCTAGGTAATAACATTTGCTGATGAAACATTTCCCTGAAGTCTTTGCAGTGGGTATGAAAAATCTTTTGAGTATTACATACAGCTTTAAAATAGGAATTATTTTGGTCTGTCTGGTTAGGTGAATTTAATGGGGTAAAGGGAGTAGAAAAGGGAATTTTGAGTAAGATGGGAAATGTCTACTGTAGCATTATATTACAACTGATTTTTTTGCTGCAGGTACTACCTCTATACTGACATAGCAGGATAGATGCAACTTCTTTATTAGAGCCTGTTTTTCCACTGGAGGAGGAGGATGTTTCTGCACTCTGGGGAAATGTGGAAGCTCAGCAAGGATAACCCCGTGACTGCAGATGAATACCCGTATTGATAAATCCGTAAGCAAGCCCTGGCATTAACATTATTTCAAAATTTCCTGCCTGGAGAGTCTGCCAGATGCCAAGATCTCGTAGGTCTGCTCTCGCTGCATGAAGGCACAGAGGCGTTGCTGTCAGTGGGTTTCTCCATATTGCTCTAGACTGCAGAGAAGCAATTGCTGAAGTGTGCTGCAGCATTTTTAGCTTCTTAGAGTCAAAAGAAAAAAAATATGCCTTTCAAATAGCTGGAAGTGGTGTGAAAGGCCAGACTGTCTTTTGTCTGAAGAGGGGTTATTCCTGATGGTACCAAATGGGTATCGTGACCATGCTTCAATTCAACTCCTATGTCTGGTAATAAATGTATTTTAGCTGTGTGAGTCTGCAGGCCCCAAATTAGTAGTGAAATCTCTGCTGCTTTGGCAGCATGCTGTTTTCTTCCGCATCCACTGGAATGTATTTGTTTGGTCCATGGTTGCGAGCCCTTTAGTGTTCTTGATCCCAGGACTGCACTGAAGCTGAATAATTCAAAGAAAGATTTTCATAATTTTCATAATTTTCTTTGATTTTAAGCTTCAAAACTTCTGAATTTTACTGCATTTGAGATAATCACTGGTATTGCTGGTGCTATGACTGCTTCTCGTCACACCTTCTGTTTATAGGGAGCGTGCTTCTTTTGGGGGATGTGTCTTTTTGCTTTCTTCGTCTTAGGAATTCCGTTGTGGTTTTGCAATGAACTGGCATGGATGTTTTGCCTAATATTGTTCTCTTGAAACTTCCAGGCTAATCTGTCTGGGAAACATGGAAGATATTCTCAAGAGACATTTCTTATTGCTTAGCTACTGAAACACCTGCTAAAGCTGAGCTGTTTAAAAAAACCTGAAAATTATTTAAATGCGAAAAAGTGTGGGTTGATCTGGAAAAGAAACTTCTCAAAAGACTAAAATTAGAATAGAATGTGTTAGAAGAGAAATACTGGTGGGGGAGGAGGACTAAGGTTTTTAGAATAAAAGTGCTACTGCTTGAGTAATGATCAAGGAAATTCTGATGAGGATACTAGCAGTTGCTCCAACCCAGAGCAATTACCGACTTCAGAAATAATTATGTTTCCCTAAAGATAGATATACAATAAAGACTCAGTTTTTTTTCTGAGATAGTCCAAAGCAAGACTCAGCTTGATGTTTATAAATGAGACTTCGGGGCAAATCCTGTTACTGTACCAAATAAATGGCTCTTTTTTTAGAGTAACTGATAACTGAAGAAATATGCTTCAGGTTTGAAATATGCTTTGCAGATGAAGTTCAGCTGTCCCAAAGTTGCATGAATGAGCATCCTTTCTGCTTGCAGAAGTCTTGTCAAGGTGAGGTAAGCTTTCTTCTTTTTGCTTTTAGAGATTTTATCTTCCTATCTTTCGGTTCATCGCCGTATGTTTGACTTTGGTCTTGAGTAAAAAATCTAAATAGTTGTCTCAAGGCTAACATGTTCCATGATGCAGTGCTTTTTATCTTTTTTTTTCTCTCAGTTACAGTTCTATCACCTCATTTCTTCTCAACTTTTTGTAGTACTGTTAAGTATTCGAAGATCTTCAAGGAATCCCACTTCCTGGCAGGAGATAAGGATCTCCATTGTGTGTAAAATGGCAAGGACCAAAGTCCCAAGCAAAATATAATAGGAGGAAAAATGTCCCTCTCTGTGGGGATAAAAGTAGACCTCAGCAAAGAAATGAACTCAACTAGAAGTGAATACTTTTTCTTCCAATTTGAGAAGGGGCCTTGGCTACACTCTCTAATATTTTTGGGTGCCTCGTTGAGAGGTAACCCAGAAGGATGCTGCTCTTCTTTCAGAATGATAGAGGTTTCCTCCTTGATGGTGTGGCGTGCAGCTCTGCCGCTCTCCCCTTGCTGAAAGTTCTTCAGAGGTTGCTGCATGTCCCCCATCACAGTGCTGTGATGAATGTGGGGCTGTAAGTAGTGCCATCAGCCTTTTCAGCTGCTGCCCAGGATGCTTTAACCTCAGCTTTATTCAGAATAAACATTTCAATTTCATAGGAAATTCTGTTCCCGTTTCCCATGGGATTTAAGCCTTTTTCAATCAACTCTGTTAAGTACCATTCTAGTGTCCCAAGTCACAGCACTGTTATTCTTAAATGTCTTGGAGTTGGTCGTACATTAGCTTGCTGAGAAGTAGCCACTTAAATACTTTCATTTCTTCCTCTTGACTTTTGCATCTTTGTGTGGAATACTTTACTTAACCACAAAGAGTAAAAGGGGATGGACTAGTTCTCTTCCTTTTAAATCCCTTGATTTTATTAGTCTTAATTTTGTTGGATATATTTTATACTGCTTTGAAGCAATGGGTACTTCCTTTAGAGAGACTTGACTGCAGTATTTCAGGTTCTTCTCTAAACATTAAAAAAAAAATAGTCCTATAGAGCATTTTGCCATAAGATATTTAAAATCTGAGGAGTAGGAAGGAATTGAATTTCCTGATTTAAAGTGACTCAGCTAGGGCTGCCTCCTTGTTTCATAATAGCTTCTCTGCATCTAGCTCTAACCTTGGCTGGCACTAGAGCTATCAGTTGTCATTCTCACACACAGCTAGTTTCTGAGCTTTTCCTCGGGGTCCTGGAGCCATTACCTGGTTAGCAATCATTAACTCCAAAACTGCACCGCTCGGTGTCATAAGGCATCCCGCGCTATCACTTGAGGCTTCCTTCACCTCAAATTATGGCAATTCTGTGCCTGACAGGACCTCGGTAATACGATAATAGTTTGTTGATATTGCTTGTTTTGATAGCATATCTACTCACACACGCAACAGACCAAACCTTCTTCCCATGACTTCATATAGAGAGTTGTCTCCTTTCTGTACGACTCCTAGGTGGTGGTGGTTTTCTGCACTACGTGAGTTAACACAGAAGCATTTTTTAAAGCCTGCAACTCTTCTTTGTAGGATTCCTGAACTGGTGTGCTTCCCCTTGGGGTAAATTTTGTTCTCAGTATCAGAAAGTTATTTCCATGGAAAATAAAAAAAAGAGGTGATATTTTGGAGGTAGGTGTTATTCAATAAGTTAAAGTCATAATGTGGAAGCCTCTAATTAGTCCTGTCCAGGCAACTGAAGACCTTGAGCTTTCTTGATTAGAATCAACAAGTGCATACATGAAAGAAGAAATTTCTGTTAATTTCTGTTAATCTCAAACAGTGATACTTTTCAAGACGTATTACTCTTCTGTTTGTGTGCTGATGATTTCTGTGTCAAGGCTGATTTTGTATGCTTACATATCTGAAGGGATATGTTAAATGCGCGTGACTGTATTTCAAGTATCGTGGCCCAAATGCTTTCAATTTAGAAGCAGAAATCAAATATATTTACATACGTAGAGAGATACTGTGGTGCAGAGCTCCCAAAAGTTCAGTCAGAAATTTCATTGTCGGGTTCACTTTTTGTTTATTTCCCACCATAATGAAGTAAGGTTCTCACTGCCAATGAATGTGGCATGGTTGCATATCTCTGTCATTTCTTTCCCAACTACCACTGGACGCTGCTTGGTCCAAAGCAAAGAATATCCTGTGGTATTCTACACAAGTAAATGAAACATGAGAGGGCAGTTTTGCTCAGTGCTTGTTCTTCAGCTCTGTAGGAAACTTCAGTTTTGTGAGAAGCTGTTAGGCAAATCACATCCCGTTGTCCTCTCTCTGGGAGCAGCCCTAGTCCTACACAAGGACAGGAGGAGTGTGTGTCCTGCCAGGCTTAGAGTCAGACTTGCCATCTTACAAAGTCCGGAGCAGCTCAGGTGGCATGGGCTGGCAACATCAGAGACCAATGATGTCCCATCATTCTGTCCATCCTGGACGGTGTGGATAACACGGTCTCATCTGAAAGGATTCAAGGATGTACACAGCAGCTTCTGCAAGTGTTTGAGCATGTTTTAGGCAGTTGTGTGACAACTGGAAGGGATAAAATGTCATATGTGACCAGAACTGTATATATACCACTTCTGTGATGGAGATTGTTACAAACTGCTTCCCATTATGCCATAGGAGCAGGAGAAATCACCAGGGAACGGCCAAATGTTGAATTCCGTTTTCTGCTGGACTGTATGTTCAGCTCAGGAATTGAATGTCAGCCCTTCTTGATATAGAAATTAATGGATTCTCTTTGAAAGGAGATCAGAGAAGAGTGTGTTCAACTGTGTGCTGAAGTGCAGAAATATAAATGTTAGACTAAATTTCAAAATCTCAGTGTATGTACCAGCAAAGAGGGAAGAGCACGTAAAGCTCACGTGCAGACTTGGCATCATGCTTTAACTTGGAAATTGTTCACAATAACCTGGATGTTATTTGAAATGCTTTCTGTAGGCACTAAATACTATTTTATGAAGAAATGGGGCAATATTTCTGCCCTTGAAAGTTGACAGGAGCTTATTAAACACCTTAAGGTGTTTCAAACAATAGTGCTACGGTACGACCTTCCTGTGCTTCCGTGGGAGGCAAGGAATGTGAATCTGGGAGCAGCAGGGATGAGGTAGGGGCTGTGCCAAGCATCAGTTCATCCATATCTGTTTCTGCAGCAGTGTCAGACTTAGCAGCTGTTGGGCTGCAAGGGAGAGTAAAACCCGGGCTTCCAGAATGGCAGAAGGTAGACCTTGAATTCCTATAGTTCCTGCACTGGAGGGCAAAACTGAGGCCATAGAAATTTGTTTCTCATTTAGTCCTTCGTCTTCTATCTTTATTCTTGTCACCAGAGATAGGATCACTCTGACAGCTGTAAAATTTATAAAGGGAGAGTAGGACGTTTCAGACACTTGCCTGCCTTTTGTGTGATAAATGAAGAGCCCTGCCCATGCAGGCAGTGAGCTGCACGACTCGGAGTCTGAGTTCCAGCACAGTGTGAGGAGGAGGCCTGACCTTGCGCTGCTGGAGACGGGCTCTGGTGTCTGCCATGGGAGATGCCTGGTGTTTCTCATATTGTTTTTTTAATCGTTTTTAATAGGGAAGGTGTGGTCATGTTAAAGACTCCTGGGCCGTCCTTTCTGATGTTGTGCCTGTGTTTCCCTTCCCACTGTTTTCCTGGACTTTCTCATCTTTAGGCTGTTATTGGGAGCAAACATTTTCAGCTTATCTTCTCACTATGTAGTGTAATTATGGCAGACCCAGGCAGGGCTACTGACAAAGAGGAGATAATGTCCCTTTGAACGTCCCCAATTAGGATAATTCTGTTTTTTTAGCTGTTCATTCATTAGCAGAGAAGTAAACAGTGCAGACAGAAGGCTGTGAAGCAGGGTGTTTATTCTCTTGTTTTCTAGCCCTCTCTCCGGATTAATGAAATGACTCACAGGCAGTAATAGCATGCTTGGGAAAAGAAAAAAACAACAAAACACAACTGGAGGTGGGACATGTGAGGCCACAGCTTGGTGAGGACACCCGCATCTCACCATACCTTCATACAAGACTTGATTCTCTTTATTAAATGTAAATGATGGATCACTTGTAAAGACAGCCAGCGCCCCCAGGGCAACAGAATCGAATTGGCATCTAATAAGTGCAGGTTGGTTCGGGTGTGTGTGAAAGGAAACTATGGCTGGTGAGAATGTAGGACCAAGCAATTGCTTATGAGTGACTCTGTGCAAAATTACTGGTAAGTGTTTTCCTGCCTTCCCTGGCTCTTTGGCAAAGAGAGCACAGGGTGCACCTCGCTCAGGTGAGTAACACCTGGGGTTGCTCAGCCTCTGCATGCTGCCCGGTGTACTCTGTGCAGTTTCAGATACGCCAACGACACGCATTGCCAGTCCCATGACAAGGTGAAGGTGGAATAGTGAGAGTGCTCTGATTTCAAAGGTGCTCGAGGGTTTGTTGACCTTTTAGACTTTGGAATGGAAATACTTGGAAAGATTACATGAATTTTGAGCAGAGAAGGAAACTGAGAACACTACGAGATATCACAGATGCACTTTCAATGCTGGACCATCATTCCTCTCTAGCAGATAAAGCACGGGTAAATTTTTGCTTAACAGCGGGATTTTTCAGCAAGGCTGAACAGACTGACAGCAGGGCAAGAGAGGAATAATAATCGTGGAAATTCTAGTAAGAACTAATTATAGCAAGCACCACCAGGCAGCTCTGCTGTAGAAAGAAATAAAGAGAAGCACCTCTGTGATACTTCCAGATACAGAAAATACAGCTCAGCCTTTGTATTAGATCCTGAAACAATGATTATTTAGTTGTATTACCTAAAGGGAAATAACACGTACAATGCAGTCTTAAAGACCTCTTTGATTATGGCTGTTTCTCCATGGGAGTACGTATCACAGGAAGCCATCAGCCAGCTCCGACTCTTTCAGCTGTTTAATTTATAAATTCTCCAAAAATGGGTTTATAGCCAAGATGTTGTACTATTTATTGTTACTTTATGTAATGCTGTTCATTGGTGGTGTCTGTGTTATGTTTCGTTTTGAGTGTCAGTATTGCTAGGGTGGAGATTCAAGCCACACAACAAAAGGGATGAAGCTGGAGAAGCCAGGGGAGCTTGTCAAAGCCTGTAGAGAAGAAGTGAGGATAATTAATCAGACAAATGGAGATAGAGAGCAGGTGTGCAGAGAGAATAGTCTGATGGGAGCAAAAAGCAGTGGAATGAAAATGAATGTCAGGAGAGGTAAGTGAGTTTTTCTTTATTTCAGAATTGGTAAACTCTGGCAATGGAAGTTTTCTTTGTCAGCCTGAATTTTTTTAAAGCCTTATGAACATTAATCAAAGCAGTAACATTTTAAATGTTTTGGAATAGCAAATTGTTTATTTAATAGAAATAAATTGGTTCAATGCTGGCCTTTTAAGTAACGGGATATGAAGCCCCCTCAACAAGCTTTTGAATTCTAGCAAGTGACTAAAGTATTGTACTTGAAAAGTAGTTTCTGTAATAAGGGGGAAAAGGGGAAAAATATTAAAGATGCTCAACTGGAAAAAATAAAGGGAAATGTAGGGCAAGGGCAAAACCAGTTTTCCCCTGACATGTTTGTAAAACAAACACTGCAGTATTTAGGTCAGTGCAGGAGGCAAAAAATACAGCTTGAAAACCAAAGTCAAACTGAGCAGTTAGGATCCATATTTAAGCAGCCAGACTAAGGTCAGTCCTCCCATTTCTCTGTGCAACAAAGTAGTGTCACCTACTTCGCCAAGGAGCAAGAGTGTGGCTGACAACCCCAAAGACCATCAGAAATGGAAATTCATTCACTGCTTTTGCAAAGAGAAGCAGCTGGTACAGCTTACTGTTTTGAGATAGGAGGGAAGTGCTCTTTGGTTCCCTGTTTACTTTGCAGTTCCTACACAGAGCTGTGAAGGAGCCTGTTGCTGCATTAAGGCTTTTCAAAAGTCTGTCTGCACTTGCTCTCTTCTCAGGGCAGTACTGAAGTATTTCCCTCAGCACACCATTGTGTTGTTCCCTGGAACTGGGAAGGGATGAGCAAACAATGTAGGACTGAAGAGCAATGATTAAAGGGCTGCCCTTCTTAATGATTGAAAGGAAAATTCTGGAGGAATAATTTGGAATGAATATGAGGAAACAAGAAGGCAGGAAGCTTGAGGGATCCAAAAAACAGGGTACCAGAGCCTTGCAAAGGGGATCATCTCAGACCATAATACTCCTGAGCTGAGCAGCTGTGGTTAGCCTGCTAAGACTGACACGAAGCCCACTTTCTTTCCTTGTAGCTCATCCTCCTTCTGACCAAGCTGACTAGGAAATGCTAACTGTAATGACGTGAGAATGATACAGCTGAAGGATCTCTAGTAATAACAGCCTGAAATATTACCCAAGCCTACTCAGAGAGTAAGAGCAAGAAGAAACACAAAGGTGCATGGATGGCCCTCTTGGGCCCGTGGGGTACATACGGTACCATGAGGTACAGCCCTCCGCTGATCACAGCCCTCTGAGCTTGGCCAGTCAGCCAGTTCTCCATCTGCCTCACTGACCACTCATCCATCCCACATGTGCTAAGCTTCTTTAGAAGGATGTTGTGAGAGGCTGTGTCATAAGCCTTGCTTGTGTCGAGGTACACAACATCCATTGCTCTCCCCTCATCTACCTGGACGGTGATGACATTGCAGAAGGCTGCCAGTTTGGTTGAGCATGGTTTCCCTTGGTGAATCCATGTTGACTACTCCTGATAACCTTCTTCTCTTCTGTTTGCTTGGAGATGGCATCCAAAATAAGCCGGTCCATCATTTTACATTGACCTTTGTATGCCGTGGTATCAGATATGCTTCCATCCAAAGGATTTAAGCAGTTCCCCATAATGTGAAAGTTGAAGAACATCCTTCCTGTATTAAAAATATTAAGAATTCAATCCATGAGAATTTACTACTTGTGAAAGAAACAACTTCTTCCATTTGCATCATCCCTACCTGAGACTTTTCAGCATCCTTAAACAACCATTCTTGGTATCAGATGACAACCTGAACTCCACACCCAACCTTGGCATCCGTGGTCATGAAATCAATGAGGTAGGAACTGCATCATGAGCTCCTTACAATGGCATTTAAACCTACCTTGCAACTGGGTCATAACTGTAGGAATAGTGGGTTTGGGGCACTTGCATTTTGCTCACGTACTCTAAATAATATGTTTCCCTTTTTCATAGGTAAACCTTTACAGTGAGTTTGCAGACCAGTTCCGTTTAAAAGTAAGTTGTATGAAAAGCCTTTAGATCAGCACTTTATGTTCACTTCATTATCTGGTATAGTGTTTGTTCTATCTCGTGTGTTAGTTAAAGATTGGTCTGATAGTTTTGCATGCTTTACCCACAGGAGGTGCCCTCTCTCCCTCTGCCTTCTTCTCCCGTGTTCCTCCCCCTCCCCAAGTTCCTCTTCCCCAACAAATTAATAACTAAATAAGTACAGAGCCCCCAAAGACTGTGAGTGTTGGTGCATCATTTTTGTTTCCCTTGGCTGAGGAGGAGTTGTGAATTTCTTCTTACCAATCCAGTAGAATAATAGTGCAAATGTTTAAAGCAGTTGTAAATCATTAATTTGACAGGAACCCACATAACAATCAAAATAAGTTCATGAAAAAAATGACTTTCGTAGAGAAATCTGTTGCCTGTCTCTCTTCATACATGGTGTTTACCCTAACCCAAGGTGAATTTCTTTTCATCCTGTAGAGATTCAAAAACTGAGTCATCTTTCATCTGCTTAGTAAGGATAAAAATGTGCCTAGAATACTCCAGGGCTGCTGTGTTCCACGGGGCCCCTTTGTGCTTTGTATAATATGCCCATAGTTCACTGTGGGGGTTCTTATGTGGTTTCATTTATTTGTGAAGCCTTCTTATTTTTAGAACGAGCTCATGCTCTGCTGCAGGGTCCAAGGTTTCGTGGCTATGTAGATGCAACTATAATGCTGCCATAAATCTATCTTAAAAGAAAGAGATTGCAGAAGTAGGACAAGGTAAAATCTTCAGATGTTAGAAGAAAAAGAAAATAATCAAGAAAGGGGATTTGAATTAATGTGAAAGTGGCTGGCTGGCTGTTTGCAGAGGTAGCATAGTGATTTTTGTTCAGAAGGCAGTGTTTGTTTGTAAAACATTTCCGTGGTGTGCGCCACAAACAAAATGAGTCAGAGTTCAGATGAGCGTAGATGCTGGGAGCATGACAGCAGCACGGGGCTGCTCTGTGGAGAGCTGTGCAGAGCAGCTGCTGGCAGGGAGACCATGGCATCAACATGGCAAAGCCAGCCGTCATCTGTGGCCCTTCAGAGCAGCACGCTCAGCACCAGAGAGTGAGTGTGTATGTATGATGTGTACATAAATGTATTTACACACACACACTTTTCCCCAGCTGATGGACTAGACATACACCTGTACGAGGTGGAGGGAGACCAGCAGCACTGGCATTGCTTTGGAATGATGCTGCCAGGCACGCTGTCAGCACTGAGGACTCGCTCTTATTTGCAAGGACAAAGTCCTGTGTTGTATGCTGTCCACTTGCTTTTCATTCATGCATAATGCATTGATGCTTTCTGGAGTGGGGTTGTATTCAAGCTCAAAGTTACTTTTGCATTATTTTATTTATTGTGCTTTTTCTTTTCGTTTTGCTTTTATGCTTCACTTGGTGTTGTGATAAATTACTGATGGAAGTTGTATTTCAAAGTGAGTTCTCACGGAACCCTTGGAAACATCTGAGTCTGCCATGCCTCTGTCACTGGTTCTGATGAGAATGGCTTTTCTTCCCTGGCCTGCAGACAGGCGGAGTTCTATTTTGCAGGCAGTGCAGGTGATCAGCTGAGTATAACACAGCGTCGGACCTCCGGGATGTCATGTGTGATGCTGGAGACATTTGTGTTGGACTGAGAGGTACAGTTTCTGTTGCCAACAGGTGCACCGGCTTGTACAATTGCCAAGTATATATTCTGCTTGTTTTTCATAGAATTTAGGCGTTTTCTTTCTTGTAATACGGGCAGTACTGTTCCTTTCAACACCTCTGAGATTTTAACTTCCTCTGGTGTTGTGAGGAAAAATATTCGCTGTTTTCCTTTTCGCTTTGATTTAAATTTGTGTTCCTTAGGGATTTAGGAGTATGGATTTTAGATTGCAGTGGCCTGGAACTTGAACACAGGGAATTCCATGCAGACATGTGGAAGAACCTCTTTACGGTCAGGGTGGTGGAGCGCTGGCACAGGCTGCCCGGAGAGGCGGTGGAGTCTCCTTCTGTGGAGATGTTCAAGACCCATCTGGACGCCGAGCTGTGCGACCTATTGCAGGGTACTGCTTTAGCAGGGGTTGGACTCCGTGATCCCTTCAGGTCCCTTCCTGGCAGGAGCTACATTAACAGCCCTGCAAGTGGCCCCATCGAGTGAGCGGTGAGTGTTCAGCATTAGGCAAAAGGAGGCAGATAGCTTCGTCTGAAGCCCCCGTTACTGAGAATTCAGTAGGCCTTGTTCTTTTAGCTTAATTCTCTCTCAAAGTGAATTCAATTCTCTCTAAATAAATGTGTGTAGGAACAGTTCTGCTTAAGATTTGCATGATATTTTCATCTGATTTAATTTGCTAGGTAGACAACCAATAATTTTACCCTTATCTTGAATAATTCTACATGCGAATAACACCGAAGGGTGGAAAAAATGACTGCTCTTATTTGTGGAGGGAAAGAATTGTCATGAAAATATAGCATTCCAGCACCTGTGTTAGCTTCCTATGTATTCCCCACCAATAGGGTTAAAAGCAAATGATGATGGTTCCTTCTCTGCTCTCCTTTCAGTGATTGTTTAGTGCTAGCAAAGATTATTGCCTGAAAGATTCAGCCTGATAGCGATCCCTTCTTGTTGATGTGCTCTCCTTGCAAATAAAGTAGGATTAGGAAAGTTCTGCTTTATCATGAATAATAAAGACCCAAATGTTGCGAATAGATTGCTTCCAAACCTCTTCTCATCCTTTCTTTTAAACACTTTTGGCTGGGAGGATTTTGCCTTTACATTTTTCTGAATCTATTATAGTTGGCTTTTCTTTTATTGCTGCGCCATAGCTCCTATCATCTGAAAATCTTTTCCACCTTATTCTAATTATTCTTTTAAATTTCTCTCCTCTTGCTCTTTTCCATCCTCCTTCAGTATATCTCAGCCTCATCTTTATTAATAAGCACTTTGGAGCTTCAAAGTAATTTGAGGAACAGTCAGTTGTTCACACGGTTTCTATTAGGCAAGTTGTACACCAACAAGGAAAACGAAATTAGAAGAATTAAGCAATTTGCCTCTGGGGAGGTTTGGTTTGTGATCCAGGATTAAAAACCTATTGCTAACCTTCCATTCTGTGGATCGAATGGCTTTGGTCTGCCTTCCCTGCCTTCTCATCTTTATGTTTCTGACCTGTATTCCTTCCCCTTTCCTGCCTACATAAATCCCCTCCACATTCATTCAGGCAGCACCTCTGCCCAGGGCTGCTGCCAGATGGCTCTACGCACCAAGCTCAAGCTGGTCCTGGAAGTGCTGATTCAGCACAGAAAGGGGAGGCTTTGTGGCAGTGACAATATTCTGTGAGAACCATTGGAAAATATACTGGAGCTGGACACAGCCACAGTTCTTTACCAGCTGACGAACCTTTCCAGAAGCTTCGCTTAATGAGAACATTACTCTGAGCTGGGGACGCTTCCTGCAGATGCAGTTGTGTGGTTATGATCAGCTCAGATCCTGCAGAACTGCTGGTTTTCCTGGCCCTACTGCTGAGGGACTCAGAATCAGGATCCTAAGGACAGCTGATTAGACTGCACTGTCATTAGAGTTCAGTCATGTCCCAGTGGCAAACCTCCGCCCCCTGTTCCACTCACTGTGCTCTACATGGACTTTACAATTGGCTTCTGGACTTCTTTTTCTGTTTCACTTCAGCAGGTAGCATTTTTACTTAAAAGTTAATGATTCTATTACCCATTGCAATCAGCTGGTGATGCTGGTATCTGCTCATCTTTTCATCCCCTTAAAAAATTGGGACTATGCTTAAGGAGTTCACCTCTGCTATCATTTCCTTTTGCAACTCAGAGCTTTTTGACTCATGGCAGGAGAAATAAGGTCTTAGGGTACTCAGAATGCCTTTTTTCTGGTTGGTTTTAATGCAGTTCCACAAATCTAAAATAGAGGTCCCTGATTAAATGCAGTTTCTCTCAAGTAATTCCTGGAAAATAGCATAAGCTGTGTAACAGTTAAGTAGCACAGAAGGAGAAGAAATGCAAGTATGGTTAACTTCATCTGTGTTTCTTCTACACAGAGGCAAACAGAGTTTCACTTCTGTAGATGACAAAGGAGAGAAAAAACTTTTTAATGCATCTTATGGTCCAAATTCTGTGTTTCATAAGCCAAGAAAAAACTATTAAGTGCCTTGTATTCTGTCTCTCTTACAGTAAGGCTGAAAAAATGAAAAATAGGGTGTGATTGCAGAATTAACTCAACTAGAACTGATGGCTCTCTGCTCATAGTCAACCAAGGGCAAAGGGATGATTTCAGGAATGGGTTGCCGTTGAGATGAGAAGTGTGGGGAATGGAAGGTCCAGGATCTGCTAATGTGGAGTGCCAGAACCACATCTGGTGGTGTTAACATGAGCCTGACATAGGGAATGCTACAGAGAGCTCTTCTCCAGCCTTCGCTGGCTCCAGCCCACTGGGTAGGTTTGTTAGCATCTCTTCTGTTGGTAGAGTAAAATCAGTAAGGTATTTCTGCAGGAGCTGCACTGTGACTGTGTTATACTCTGCACAAATGCCTGGAAGTACGCCAGCAGGGTTGCACAATTATCAAATAATGTATGTTATATATGTATATATCCACACATGTATAATATTTTACTGAAAAACTAATTTACAGTGAGGTATAAAAGACGTAGTTCTGTAAGCACTGATATTAATTAAAGTTATCTTCCTATGCATTCAAGTCTTACTTGAGTGACCACAGTGTCTAATATGGTGTGAGTCCAGAACGTACTTTTCCTTTCCGTGAGGTGTTTGGCTGTTGGTCGGGAGTCGCTGTGCTGCTGGTAAGACACAGTCAGTGTTCTCCCCTCAGAGTGTCATTTTTGTGAGGTTACAGGATCTAGATGTGCCCCCAGATCAACCAACAGCCTGCAGGCGGAACAAAAGGGAAAGAGAGAAAAATACTGTTTGAAGCAGTGATGTTTTCATGGCGCAGTGTCTGATGGGAAAATAGATGAAAGCCACCTATTGATTACACTTCCATAATCTATTATTTGAGTGGAATTTAGTTGTGTTTTTTTTCTGTGTGTATTTGTTTCTCTGTTTCAGTAAACACAGAGAGAGGCAATTTTATGTGCTTAATGCTCAGGAATCTCTGAACTTTGGAGAATAAACAGTGCCTAGTAGGAAATTACATTTGTTTTCTTCCCAAAACCTCTATTTGAAATGATGTTTTTCAAGCACAAAAGCATTCTTTTATCTTTGTAATGACAATGGTAATCAACTGCCTTCTTTATCTTCCCTGGAGATTGTTTTGTCAACTGAGTGCTTGTGAGTCCACAACACCAGAGAAGTTCCTACTCTACAGACACAGAGAGTGGCTCTGGGCTTTTGTTTTTAGCGTAGCCTGCTGAGAGCTGTGCAGCAGAATGGTTTGTTTACTCTCTGCAGCTTCTCTGAGAACAGACTTTACAACAGCTAGAGTTGAACAATGGTGATGTCCTTTCCTAAATGCATTTCAGAAGATGCACGTCATTTATTTTTCTTCCAATTACCATGAAAAGTCAACTTTAAATCAAACTGTGAGGACATGTGACCCTGTTGGTCCCTTGATGCTGAAATGCAGGAGGATCGTTTGATACGTAGGGAAAGTACAAGTGGATATAACTGTAACTTACTGTGTGTGCCCCATCGCAAGATGTGTCAGTGAGATGGCAGGTCACATTTTATTGCCCTTATCTGAAGAACCACACAGGGTTTGTGTATGGGAACTGTTGAATCACGGCCTGAACCTCTGATTGAGGCAAGCACTGAGTCAGCCATGGGAGCACAGGTGAAGGCAATTCAGCTGTGTGCCCAGAAGGGCTGGAGCCAGGCTGCACCTCTCCTAGACTCCATTTAAGGGCTGACTGCCACTGAGGAAGGATCTCTTCCTGGAGATCGCTCCTTGGGGAGTTCCTTTGCGAGCCTACAACACCAGTGAGCACCTTTCCTTTATATTTAACTATTCTTACCAGCCTAACTTCTCTGTATACCTGTTAACCTTACAACCTGTTAACCTTACAGTTTACCAAAGGAAATTTTAATTCCTGGTTCAAATGCAAATGCCTTTAAGGTGAACTGATGTTTATCAGCTCAGTGTCTTATATTAGAAGGATACCAATACTGTGTCTGAATAAAACTGCAAGTGGGTTTATTGAGATCAATTGTAACCTCGCTATCCATTGTTTAAGGAAGAATCAAAATGCCAGAGTATCTTTGCTTGACTTACCAACCAGTATTAAAAATATGACAAAATGCTGAGATTCTGAATACGGTTCTGAGTAGTCTGTTTTAAAAAGTATTTCACTTCTGAGAAACCTCTCTCAAATTTGTTTTTAAAAACTGCAGACTTGGTTTCCAAAGGCATTTAAGAGCCTTCTGAAGTCCCAGTGTATGATTAAAATTCCAGCCACGTGTCATCAGATTTGAAGCAGCACATTGTCTCCTGCCTGATAACATGCACTGATACTGCGCTAGCCCTGAGGAAATCCTCTCCATGGTGAATCTGGAAGGAAGCAGGGAACAGGGACCTCCTGGGTCAGAGTCCATGCCATTTCCATCAGAAGCAATCACATCAGTATAAGCCCCTTTGGCAAATGGATTAGGCTCAGTTTCAGAAATGTAAGCTGTTCCTGACACTCTTTATGGAAGACCATGGCAGAATTTTATTCCAGCATTCATTTTACTATAACTGCTTTTTGTCCACTGTTCTTGATGGCCTGGGTCATTATTTTCTCCTTTCCCTCTCATTTGAGTATTTGATCTCCTAAAGCACTTAAAATAATTGTTCTTCTCTTTGTTTAAGTATGTAATGTTTAGCTAAACAAGCCAACCTTTGTATTCTCCTTGCAAAATAGAGGGGTTCTGCTCCTAATGTTTTTACAGCAGTCCCTCAAACAGGTACTGGCGCAGGGAACCGTCAGTCACAGACATACACGGCCTAGGTGCCAAAGGAGGTAACGTACCCAGTGTACCAATACCTCTGCCTGCTTTTGACCTTTCTCTGTAAGCCCGGTGTTGCACTGCTGTCTGCGTGGCCATGTTACACAGATATCTTGGGATCGGCTTCAGATCCAGACATAAAGAGAACTGTGCTTTTTTCCTCTGTCACCTGCCATTAGCTAAGCCTAATACTTATGCTCGTTTTTTAATTATTACTAGTAGCTGTGTATTATTATTACATTTTCACCTATTTTGATTATTCACTTAAACGAGACCATCCAGGAGTAAAACTCCTGTGTAAAACTATTGCATGTGCTGACTGCACCTTATATCATCAGAAACTCCCACGGGCACTCTCCTATTTTGGTACCAGCATTATTAATTAAAAGACTAAATAAGAATGCTCCCAAATGCAAAGCTGAGGAACACCAGCAGTGATCATCTTCATGCACAGCATTTTCCCATTCGCTTCTGCCTACTGTCAGGTTCTTAGGTATGTTTTAACCCAGCACATGGTTCTTACGCTGATCTCTCTTCCATTGCCATTGTTTCTCAGTGCCACGTATAGATGGGGTCTTTCAGTGTCACATAATCATGTAAAATGACTGTTCTATGAAGATGCAGATTGTTGCACTGTTCTTCTTGTAGAACTCCTTTCTTTGTGTGTAAAATTAGCAGCAAAGCCAATTGCCTCAGAGATCTCATTTTTGAAGTTACCTAATCGAAGGCTCATCATAAAGTCCAGCAAACAGGATGTTTTCAGTTCTTCTAATGGATTTTGTTGAAAACGGAACAAGGAATCAAATTACTCAAAGATGAAAATGAGATAATTAAAGTGATTGAACTAAGACTGAAACAGTGAAATAATTTGGATGAGCCTATCTACAGTCAATGCCCTGGTAACGAGGGCAAAATATGTAGCAGACATTAGAGTTTTTCTAGTCTTATTGAATAAGTCTCATGCTGTCTAATGTGGAGAGAACATGAGGGGCCAGATTCTTTCCAGTCAGATACTCCATCCAGTGGAGGCCAGTGAAGTCTAATCACTTAGCTGTAGATGAATGCAGCGTCCGAGTCCCTCAGCTTCTGTATTTGTTCTGGTGTTAAACCTTCTCTAAGGGAAGTTGCTAACCCTGATCATTCGGAGCTGGCTTCAATCGCATTACTGCAGACTGATGTGATTTTGGTTTTGTTTTGTTTTGTTTTTTAATTTTATTTATTTGTTTATTGTTATATTGCCTTTCTTACCTGGAAGCAGGCAAACTTAGGTTAGGTGTAGTTAGGTATAGTAAAGCACGTATGTTCTCACGTCTGGTTCTATTAGTCTGCTGGGTCAGTGCCTCAGGTATTTCCCCTTTCCCTTCTGGGTGACCTATGAAGAGAAGAAGGGATCACACGCAGTTTCTGAAATGGTTGGGTCGTTCTGGATGTGTTTTGCCTCCATGCCACCCTTGTTTTTGTAGGTGTCATTTGCTTCAGGGCTCATGCTTGCAACATCAAGACCTGCTGCAGCCCATGTGTCCACCCAGTGCAGTGCTCAGGAGGAGAAGCCTGGAGGTGAATTGGGGTAGATTTTATTCCAGGTACATGAGGGCCTTTTGCTGACAGGGTTACAATAGCAGCCTTCTATCTAGGGAGCAGCTAGAATACTACAGGCAGTAACCATTATATGCTGATTAGGTTATTAGATAATTAAGATATTTTTCCATGCAGATGTTCTTGTTGTGGCAGTTACTTTAGTGTGCTTTCTCTCCCTTTCTTTCAAGCAATTCCCCAAGACTCTGCTAAGTACAAAATCTGGGAACTGATCTTAATGCACAAACTGCTTCTTACATTTTATGCATAGCTATGTACAAAACGCTGGGAGGCCGATGGTGTGATTTGAAGTTTCAGAGGGCTAACCTAAATCAGACCTTGTGGTTCTCGTCTGCTGAATCTTGTTCTACTGCTCGATTCCTGATCTTTGGATTTCTTCCTGCATGTACTAATTGGCCTGACGTTGCTTTCTTTGTGGGAACTGAGAGGAATGCAGGCAAGATAATAGGGCTCTCGGAGGTAATTACACATCTTTTCTGTGAATGTTCTGGTAGAGATTTAAGATTTGTTCTTACTATTGTGAAATAGATTAATTATCGTGGAATAATAAATTGATTGCTATCACTAAAGAATTACAGTGACTTCAAAGAATCTGGTAACTCCTGTGAGTAACGTGCACACTTGAAGGACTTACTTTGTCTTTGCAATCTGAATGAAATTCTTTTACCTGGGAGAAAAACAAGCCTGTGCTTCTCTGAGAATGTGTGCAGTTCCTGTCAGCATTAATTGGAGCACTGGGTGAAATTCATAAAGAAAATAGACCCTGAACTGTTGTTCTCAGGCAGCAGCAGAAGCAGCAGTTGTGTGTGTGTAATTGTGCCGGGATGGAACAGGCCCTGGAGCAAGCAGAGAGACTTGGAGATCTCCCACCTCCCTGGCAGCCTTTCTGACTAATTCAGCTGTGCTGGCAGCGCTGCCCGTCAGATACAGACTATTCTCAGAACGAAGCACATCCAGCACCAGGGAAGAGGCCACAGCAGTGAAGTTTCCCTTGGTTTCACAAGGTTGTATTTAACCTTCTGGAGTATGTAAAGGGTGTTACGTGGGTGTGATATGACATCAAAGATCCTCTTAAGTATTAATGAAACATTGGCACCATCAGTCTGTCCTTAAATTCTGACTCTAGGAGTCTAAAACACAAATAGCTCGAGGCCTTTCTGGTAGCAGTTCTTCCCTTCTTGCAGTATGCCTGAAGCCCTTGCTGGAACGATTTGAGTGACCAGTCTTCCACTTGTGTTGGATGCAATCTTTTTATGCTTCAAAAATTAGTACTGCTCAGATTTAGAGACATTTTGACTATGAGACCAATCCTTTACCTCTGCTCCTCAGCCTCCGGGTTCTTCTCAGGGTAACAGAGATTTTAGCTTGTTCCTGGGGAGCCAGCAAGGGCTGCTTCTCAGTTTTCTCCAGATTTCTTGAGATGTATGCCAAGGTGTGCGTCACCTGGGGGGGGGAGGGTCTTTTGAAAGCTTCCCAGATAAGATGAAGTTAGAAAGTGGCTGGACGTGGAACGTGAAATTCAGCAGTGGCACAGTCGTTGCCTAGCAGTGAAGGTTTGAATAAAACTGTGTCTGCTGCTTTTCAAAAGTTGCCAGCACTTTCTGCATGAACAAAATAATACGTTTTCCCTTCTCAAGCTTTGCGGTTACAGCCAGCCAAGCCATCTGCCCACAGGGGAGGAAAACAAGTGATACTTCGCAGGTGACATTCAGCATTAAAACACTCAGGTGAAATGAGTAAACCTTGGCAAAATTGGAACTAAGTGCAAACAGCCTCGACAAGTGCCAGGGCAGCCTTGGGGAATTGTGTAAGTTCTGCTTTTGCACCTTTACTGCAGAATCCTCAGTGAGTTCTAGAAAGAAATACTTTAAAGTCTGTTTAACGTCTGTGGAAGTGAGAACCAAAGGTTTTTTTGTTGTACTGTTTAAATATCTCCTTGTGCTGATATTGCACCACTCAGCATAAAAGTCTAAATGGATTTCCTCAGCTAGCAGAGTAAAGTAGTACACAATATCCCACCATTCCTGCAGTTCCCATTGCCAGGACGGCTGCTATTAGAAGGAACTTACAGGAATAACTGTAATTCAGTCACTCCTGAAATAAAAGCTGTGGGGAATATGTTGCTTTTTGGGATATGAAAATACCAGCAATATTGATCTTGGTGCAATGTGATTTTCTTGCTGAATCCAAAGCTCAGGACTAAGCACAGACTCAGCGTAGCCATGTTGACTGTACCAAAAAGTAAGGAAGTCTTAAGGGAAGCAATACTTGAAGATTCTTGTGTGCTAGGGAACAAATCATAGAACAGCCTATGATCAATTACTTGCTGACAACTGAATATATCTAAATTAAACAAACATATCCGTAAACTTTACTCTCAAGATTCCACTTACAAGTATGGGGCAGGATGTTATAACCAAAGCTGTCCATGCCTTCAGTTAAAGAGAAACTTAAAACTCACCGAGGGTGATGAAGCATGCTGTAATTTGTCATTTACAAGCCAACAGCAAAATACAAGGGCTGCTCTGAAAGTAGTGCCTCCTATTTTATTAACTGGCCCACAGTGTTGGAGGAGGATGTTGGTGGGATGGCAGTAAGGTTGAACCTTCTATCTATATTCCATGACATGTTGTTGCTGTACAAGAGATGGCAGCAGCGGGGCAGTCTGAGAAAATGGCGTCTGACACGGAAGTGCCTTTGAAGCAAAGGTGGGTCATTGAGTTCCTTCGTGCAGAAAAAATGGCACCTATTGGCATTCATTGACACTTGAGAACATTTGTGAAGACCGAGCAGTGGATGTGAGCTCAGTGAGGCAGTGGGTGGTGTGTTTCAGCAGTGGCAACAGCAACAGTGGGTCACTTAGGCCGATGCAGGTCGTTATGAGTGTGGCATGCAGACTGTTGGTTGTTGATGATGAAATGCACAACTAATGGTAGTCCTTATGTTGAAAAATTGTGTTTTGCAGCTGTAAATTTGCTCTATCAAGTAGTGTCATTGTGCACTCTGTAGCTGTAGTAGTTTCCGTGGAATTAAATAGGAAGCATTACTTTTGGAGCAGACGTATATATACATCTACAAATCCATATGGTGATACTGAACCATCTCTCTCCAGTATTACATATTTTGAAGGTATCTGTCTATCCCAGTGCTTTAAGCAGTTTCAGAGCCAGCCTTTCACGAGTGCCATAAAGCTCCTATGTTCTTCTCCATTAGAGAAGCTCTGAAAACAGCCACCAAGTGCACAGTGCTCTTAAGATCTTTTCTAGGGCACAGGCCCAGCTGTCTGGGTTTTGTTGTGCAGAAATTCTGGTGTTTCCTGAAGGTGTTAGCAGTAGAGTCCCATTTACTTTTTTATGGCACAAACACCGATACTTTCTCTGTAGCTTTTTTGCTGAATCTTTTGAGCTCTTGGTGCTGTTTTAGCAGTGGCTTCATTTGTTTATCTTCACATAGTTGCTCTATTTGTGATACACGAAACTGCATAGCATTTCCCTCATTATCGTTTTGTGTTTCCATTTGACTTTTGCATACAGAGCTTTTCTGTTGGAGAGGATTAGAAACCTGGAATGTATTTATTTATTTTCCTATTACCCGAGTAAGACTGTGTGTAATATAGTTCACAGCTCTGGCTACCAAGCTGTTGTCGTCTCCTGGAGTTGTGTTTGTGTCAGAAGACGTGTTGCTGGCACCATCTTGTTTTAGCTGTGTTAAAGGCTGCCTCTGCTCCTTCTGTTCTTGTGCTGATCGAAGCCTCAGATTTTCCCTTGACAGGAAGGTGCATGGTATGCTTCTGTCTTTGCAACATACATGCCTTTGGTGGGAGCATGGCTGCAGTGTAGTCTGTGTCTTCTTGTCTCCTGACAACACATGCAGCTATGTAAACCCGCTGGCTGCCTGCTTCACAGTGGGCAGTGGTTCTGCTTCCTCGTATCCTTACTCTTGGATGCTGGACCAGCAGTGCTGGCGGGTGATGCTGGTTGTGTTTACTTTTTGTTTTCACTTTTGTGTAAGACACTGAAGCTGGACAAACCGTGGGGGGTGGGGGTTGGTTTGTCACACAGGGTGGTGGCACTGCCAGCAGGTAGCTGTAATTAGAGATGGTGACAGCAGCTAATACAAAACTCACATTACACAAAAATGGGAAGAGAAGGAATATTCTTTTGATAAAAATTCAGTAATTACTGAAAGACATAAGCTTTGTTCGGTGTGGATTAGTTACATTCCATACATCATTTCCACATGGAAAAAAACTTCAACCAAGAAGTTTTTCCAGCAGATACTCTTGGGTAAATCAAAGCTGCACTTTTCTAACAACTCTGAAATTCGTCTTCCATTTCTGCTTTCTTTCAGTCATTTCAGTCCTGCAGTGTAGCAGAACATTGTCCCTCATGTCACACGAGGACACCAGTGAGCCTTCAGAAATTCTGCAGAACAAGAGAAGCTTGGAGGGGCTTGTAGTTTTTCTTTGGTGGGGATGCAAGTCTTTGATTAAAACAACAACCAAGAATTACCTTGGGCCTAAGAAGGCTTACTTTCAGTTCAGACTCAGTGTAACAAGACTATTATCTTGTACTGCAGAATATGCAGATAACTCACGGCTTTGAAGATACTGCAGTCTGATAGAAGGCAGTTTATCTACTGAATGTATTAGGCCAGATCCTTGGCTGGAAATTACTTGGGTGCTAAGTTAATTTACACCAAAAATACACATGTATTGGTGCTGTCTGAAGGAAACTGGTGAGCAGGAGATGTGCTGATGACTTGAAGACCTCGATAGAAAGAGAATTGGATATGCTGGAGAAATCTGGTTCAGAAATGCTGTTGTGATTTTTATATATTCCCACGTGAAAGGATCTCCTCCATGTTGAAGGATCTCTCATGGCAAGAGAATCAAGACACGTGAATAACAACTTCCTCGGTTAAAGAAAAGTATCCCATAGAACAGCATTAGCCATGCTCTGTATACAGTCCAAAAAAGCTCACGGGGAATGATCACAGATAATAGCATTTTGTTTCTCTAAAAGGAAGGGAATTATGTGGTTGTTTTTTTTTTCCATTTTCTTTATGCCTCTTTGAATGTTTTCTTGTTTCATCACAGTGAAAATACTAAAAATATGTTCATCTGAAGATCTGCACACCTGTCAGATGCACGCAAAAGGATGCTGGTTTGGGGATGTTTCTGTTCTTTCTCAAAAAGGTAATGGAGTAAAGAGAATAGAAAGAACCAGCAGGGCTCTGTCTTTGGCGTTTTCTAGGGCTGAAGTCCTCGGTCCTGGTTTCAAACCAAGGCCTTGTGAAATTTCTTGGATCAAACCTTTGTTCCATGTGCATCAAAGGCAGTCCCCTGGCACAGTGTGCTCTTGGAAATAGTGCTGTTCTGAAGTCTGTAGTAGAGAGCAGCCTCTCTTTGTAATGGAAAGTATCCGAGGGTTAATGCTGTTTCTGCCCCTCTTCAACGACTGGCTTTGGGTTCTGTATCCTAATTCTCTCTGACTTGATGCACCGGGAGACTCCCAGCTGCTTGTCCTGCACCCTCCTGCAGCACAGCTGCTGCTCCCGAGCCTGCGGATGAACGCTCTCAGAAGCTGCATTGCTTTTTGTCTGCTGCAGCTCTTAATATTTGCACATATGTAGGAGCGCAGGCCAGTGAGGAGCCATCTCTTAAGGCTTAGGCTGACTCATGTCAGGAGCAGTGCAATCCTAATGCAGTGCCTATGGCTTTTGAGGAGTTTGTAAACGTAGAGAAAAAGCCATACGTGATTTTTACTAAGTATTAATAAATAAACCTGCTGTGTGCTGAGGGTTGTTACCTAGGAAAAGGCAGGTGTTTTTAATCCTTGGTGTGGAAATCAAAGCACCAGTACATCACCAGGAGAAGACTTTTGTTCCAAGTGCTGTACACGGCTCAGGCTTTCTGGCAATGTCCCTGGGATCATATTCATTTCTTCTGAAGCTGCAAATTGATTAAATTAGATCAGTGAAAGGCCACTAATGACATGTTTTGCTTTTCCTTTTAGTGCAGCAGCCTGTTAATCTTACATTTGGAGTTGGAATCACATGGTAGCTGGCTATTCAAAAGAGCAATTGGTCAGGGTCTAAGCGTGCACAATACAGTGAGGCTTGTGACCACAGCTATTAAAAGAGAAAACAAAGAAGGGAAGTCCTGCAATACTGCCTCATGTTCATATTTATAGTGACTGAATAGGAGTGCTTTGTTGCAGTCATTTTTTTCCTAACTAGTTGTGTGAAATTTTAATGGTGTTTTTGAGTTCCAGTGCTGAAATATCTTTTCCAGAAGCATTGTTCTATCTGTTTCTGAAAGTTTGGAGAACACTTTGTGTGTGTGTATGTGTCTGTCTGGGCTCTGGACTTCTGCAAGGTGAAGTGTTTATGCCTGTTGATGAAGCCATAGATATGTTGATTGCTCTGAAAATAATGCATCCTATTTATTTCCATGGGAACTGCAACAGATGCAAAGAGCACAATAACACTATTTGATGGAGCAAATTCTCAGCTACAAAATACTGTTTTTCACCATAGGCAGCACCATTAGTTGTGCATTTCACCAGCGATGACCAACAGTCTGCATGCCATGCTTTTAACAACCTGCATCAGCAGAAGTGACCCACTGTTGCTATTGCCACTGCTGAAACACACCACCCACTGCCTCGCTGTGCTCACATCCACTGCATGGTCTCCATAAATGTTCATCAAGCATCACTGAATGTCAGTGGGTGCCCTTGTTTCAGCATGAAGAAATCAGTGACCCACCTTTGCTTCATATGCACTTCCATGTCAGACTGCCCCACTGCTGCCATCTGTGGCACAGCAACAACACGTCACAGGATGCTGGCAGGAAGGTTCAGCCTATACTGCCGTCCCACCAACATCCTCCTCCGCCATCTTGGGCTGTAGCAGAAGTGCTGTCATGGCCTGAAACAGTGATGGAGCATCTGGTGGAAGGCAAGGCCAGCCTCCAGGGGAGCTCAGGTGCAAGGAATGCAATTGAGTGACTGAAAGGGGTGGAGCCAGGATCCACTCCTTCGCAGACCTCATTCAAGGGTTGGCAGTGGAGCTGAAGGCATCTCTTGCTGGAGATCCCTGCCTACCTGAGACCTCCAAAGGTAAGCAGCTCTTTTCCTTCATTTCTGTATCTGTGGCTGCTGCATTTGGGCTTGTTCTCATTTGCTGTAGCTAAAGGCTTTGTTACTCTGCTATTATCATCCTGTTATAGCATTACATGGGCCAACTTAATAAAATAGGAGGCATTACTTTCAGAGCATCCCTCATGTTTTTTTTGCCTTACACCAATGCACGTTTACAGGGGAAATGGGTTGCTCTGGGGCACCGAGGCGACTCCCATCTCAAGCTTTCAGTGAAGTCTCATGGTTTTTATTCTTTCAATTCTTTTTGGCTCCAATTTACACTGTAACTTTTTTGCTCCCTTCTCACAGTCTCTGTTTCCTGAGCTGTAGTGAGGTTTTTTGACATCTTGAAGGAGCTCTCCATATCTTGCATCTTGTCCCTTCCTGGTGTCCCACTGTCATCATGCTGCTCCTGCTTACGGCTCTGGACCAGTATCCTCTCCTCCTGGGTGGTGGTATCAATGTATTTATTCCTTACAGTGCCCTTCATCCACTTCCATCGGTGTCCCAAGTCTCTTTCATTTTTCATTTCTTAAACGAACCTTTAAATACCATGGAATTGATCTGATACTCTCCACCACTAGCTTTTGATTACGTAGCACTGCTTCTGGTTTTACCATAGAATTTGTTTCAATTGTAATTTCTTCAGTGCAGAATCTGTTTTACATGTGTGTGTCCATTGTACCTACACATACAGCAGTTCATCTTCTGCCTGCTGAGAGCCAAAGGAAGCTGAGTTGTATATACACCATGCACTTAGTGTATTTTGAAGTACCTCAGGTAGCTACATTTATGCTTATTCAACAGCCATATTAATATATAAATATATAAATATCTGAATGTTGGTGCAATTCCCATGACTTTAAATGAGATTTAGGCATTACTTAAGGTTGCACCATAACAATTCTTTTCAATCTCTAAAACTTTTTAAATCAGCATCTACATTTGTATAACTTACATTTTCTCTCCATCTCCATACAAACCATAGTTATTTACATTCCCGTTTTGCTACGCCCCCAAACGCGATTCGCATCTCATTTATATACTGCCACAGCCCTGTAATTAAATTAATTTTTACAACAGCCTCAGGTAACAGAATGACTTTAATTCCGTATAGTCTTCATGGATTCAATCAGTTTTGTGTAGTCAGGCTGGGCTTTCTGAAAAGCTTGTTTTCTCTGCAAGCACTACAAACACTCATTTATGGAGGCACTCAGCGCGGTGGGTATTCAGCTGAGTATTTTGGAACACTTGGCCGTAGCTGCTGGTGCTGAGCCATACGGTCTGTCTCAGGGAATTCTCAGGTTTTATTTTCTCAAGTTCTCTCAAAGTTGGGGACGAGGAATCCCTTTTGAAATATGTAATTAGGCTCTAGATAGCTGAGAAATGGAGCGCAAATCTCAGCCGGGGTGTCTTGCCAACATGGATTGCAAGCAATGGTAAAGCTAGACTAGAAATAACAAGAGAAATGCAGAAAAGGCCTTTGAGTCTCCTTCTGTGGAGATATTCAAGACTTGGCTGGACGTTGACTTGTGAGACCTTGCAAGGTAAATAAGTATACAGATATTCTACAGATAAGTTAGGCTGGTAAGAATAGTTAAATATAAAGGAAAGGTGCTCACTGGTGTTGTAGGCTCGCAAAGGAACTCCTCAAGGAGCGATCTCCAGGAAGAGATCCTTCCTCAGTGGCAGTCAGCCCTTAAATGGGGTCTAGGAGAGGTGCAGCCTGGCTCCATCCCTTCCAGGCACACAGCTGAATTGCCTTCACCTGTGCTCCCATGGCTGACTCAGCGCTTGCCTCAGGTGGTCAATCAGAGGTTCGGGCCGTGATTCAACAGTTCCCATACAGACCTGTTGTAGGGTACTGCTTTGATGGGGGGTGGACTCGATGATCTCTTGATGTCCCTTCCAAACTCTGCAATTCTGTGAAACAAAAAGGCTGAGTTATGAAGCTGTAGCCTCTTTAAAGCTGTTGAGGCTAAATATTAGGTTATTTTGCTAGATAGCCACACAATTGTTTATCTGTTTTGAAGTGCAATATAAAAGTTCAATATCTGAAATTAAATATATACTTTCTAACGTCGACTTTCAGGGCAGGATTAAATTTGAGCGAGCAGAACCACAACTTCTGAAAACTTCCTTCTTTTAGGAGCTTCAGACAGGTGTCCTTAGATAAACCGCGCTCATCAGCCACGTGGAGGACTGTCACTGGTGTAGTAAAGCTGTGATTATTTTCCTTGAGGAATTCTTTTGTATCTCTTCCTCCCTATGAGGTTCTTGAAGGCTGTTTTTGCTATAAACCAGCTTTACTCTGCCAAGAAAACAATGGCTCCAGAGATCCTGTAGGATCCTCCTGCTTGATACTGCCTGGCAAGCCAATTAGCTTGATATTTTTATCTCTAACCTGATTTGGAACTAATTGTAAATTACTATTTTACCTTCTGTTTCCTGTGATAAATGCCCTACTCAATTATTATTAGATCTGCTCCTAGGGCAGCTGAACCTCCCGCTATCTATCTGTGCCATTGCTCTGATGCTGGCACCTGAGCAGTACGCAGAGCTGCCTCTTCATCGTGGCCCAGAGAAGGTGTGCTCTCTTCCCAGCAGCACAGGCTCTTCCAGCACACCCTCCACTGCAGCACGGGTACTCCTCTCTATTAAGGCTTTTGTCAGTGGTTTAATATCCACCCATTTGCCTTTTAAACAAAGCCTAATTCTGTATACTAAATTTAGAAAGTTGGAGCCCATATTTTTTAGTTCAACTCCTTGTTCTCTGCTTTTTATTTTTGATCTCCCTGTATTTATCTCAGAGCTTACCAAGAAATAATGTTTAAAGCTTGAGATGCACTGTTTTGGTTTTTTTTACCACAGAGTACATCTACCTTTGCAATTTGGAAGTAAATCTGTCCATCACTGAGTGCAGTTTGCCTCACATCGCTGCATGGTGTCAGAGCACATATACTGCACTGCTTCTGCTTAAAAGTAAACCAGAATATGCGCTCCAGGAACACCTATGAATGTCCATTAAGCAGCTGGAGAAGTCTTAAGAGCTGGAGATCCCTTGGTCCGCTCCAAAGCTTATCTAAAGTGGTGTATGTTATGGACACTGGGTTCTCAGTGTTCATTGTTGAGCTGTGCAGGTGTTTTTTCATCTTGTGTCATGGTGCAGAAACAAGGAGATGAAGGTGATATGTGATACGTGCAAAAGTAGCTCTCAGGTCGAGGATGGCTCTTGCTTGGCCCATTTTGGAGAAGTTCATTGGAGATGAAGAAATAGGATCAGAGAAGCAAATAGCCTTTCTCATACTCTCTTTTCTCAAGACCAAGGAACGTTTCTGTTCCTGCTCTGTGCTCAGTGACTGAAAATCTTGCTGGCTGTTTCTGTTTAGGCTGCTGAGCAGTGATGCTCCTCTTAGTGTGTGAGATAAATTACCTGCAGCCCAAGAGTGCAGCGCACAGACCGCTGACAGAAGAAGCAGAAAAGCAGTTTACAGCCTGACTTTGTAGTGTGTGCCTAAGTGTAACTGTGTCTGTCTAGCTTCAGCTAGTGGGGGACACTAGGCTCACAGTCAGCTACAGAGACCTCTGATGAATGGAGTGCATTGCCCATCAGAACTACTTTCCAAGCCTGATTCGTTCCTATGAAAGTTATCTACCTTATTCCATGTAAGTACTGAAAGACAATGCAAGATTCATCTATCCAGGTTTCATCATTTGCATCTGAGCTTGTCATCTAACTCCAGTGTGCTCATCCAAGCAGGCAGTTCTCTTCCACGCACAGCTGAGTTCAGTGGATCATGTATTGGGAAGTCTTGCACAGAAGTGAGCTTTGTGCTCTTAAATTACTGAGATGATCCCTTTTCCATAGCACTTTAATTGAGACTTTTGCTACAGCAGAAGTTTAACCCTGTAAGTAATTGGTAAAGACAGCTGACCTGTTAATACTGTATTAGATTCAGTCTAATCTGGAAGAAAAACCATAGAAGAGTTACTGCGTTAGCTAACCCAATGAATCACTGAAAAAGAGAAGCGTAATCTGAATGTTGTGCACAGCAAGTCAAAATATGCCTGGAATATTTCAGAAGGGCAACACTGAGATGAAACAAAAAAGGCTGCTCGTTTCCCATGCGTTGTCTTGTGGAATGGTAGCACGGAGCCCCTCAGTCTGCCTTTGAGTATCCCTTAGGCAACAGGAGCCAGTGTGCAGATAGGAAAATACTCTGACTGCTTTTAGAATCTCAAACATTTATTTTTTTTGTTGGAAAGCATGCACGCAGTCATGATTTTATTGGAAATTCATTGTCTGCCTTCTCAGGTGTGTATTCTGTCTGCCTGTCTGAGTCTTAACCACTTGAGAACTGATTCAAGGATTGTATGATTCAGAAGCAGTAAATGGTTAGAAAAGCTGTTGGAGATTATACAGTATTAAAACATCCTTTTCCTTTCCCTAAGCAAAAAGAGGAGCTTGGGGAGACTGCGAGGTGCTGGGCTTCTCAGTGAAGAACCCATGTGTGTGAAGGCTGGAGCAGAAGCCAGTGGGTCGTTTTGCAGTTTGTTCCATTGGTTTGGCAGTCTCAGACTGAGCACCTCTGTGTGCCACTCAGCACTCTGTTCCACCAGGGAGACACATCTGTGACAGCAAACTGTGCACCAAGGTGTGTGGGGCCCCACCAGCCTCCCTGCCAGCCCTAGCACCATTTCATCAGAACCCAGAACTAGAAAGCAGAGAGGCAGGGTCATACTGATCTTCACTTGGCTTGCATGAGTGAGATAGGAAAAGGAGGGACGAAATCCCTCATCTCATTCTCTGGAGGCAGAACCAGGTCTTCCGTTCCACTCCTGTGCTAAATCTGGAGCAGAGGAGTCACAACTGGGAAGTACATGGAGAAACCAAGACTGAGAGCTGATGACAGGCAGACAGGGAAGAGCAGGCATGTGAACGGCCTGATAAAATATAAATGCATGTGATGGTTAAGTAGGATATCATTACAGCTGTGAATTTTGACAACTGCTAGTACCTGTGAATTTCACTGGTCAGCATCTACCGTTTCACTGACACCCTGCTTGCTAAGCCTTCATCTCCAGGATTTGTTCAGCCATTCCAAATCTGTGAGCAGATTCAGACAGCTCTATTTCTTAAATGAACAGGTAAACCTGTAGTTCTGTCTTTAATACCAAACGTAGGTGGCGTTGCCCACTGAGACTGAGCGCAGTCTGTCAACGTGCCAGCGAGAGTTGTCGTGTCTGTAGCATCTTTTGGTTTATTAAGCCTGGAAGGAAGTTCTGAACTACAAAAGCAGGGAAAATCATGGGATCTGAACAGCTATAATATTTTTTCCTGGCTGTGAAAATTCCAAAAAAGTTTCAGGCAGTTTATAATTGAGGCTTCTCTTCCTTGGCTCATGCACAGATTATTTTTTTTTTATGGCACAGGAGACAAAAATATTTTTAATTTTAATTTTTGTTTCTGCAAAGGATAAAGAGAAAATACAGCATCCAGCAGTATAGTTTTATAATAAGACCTTGACCTCTGTCATTTACTATGAACAGGTCTACGGCTCCTCCCAGGGAGCAGCAGGGCAGCGCTGAGCTCTGCTCTCTGATGGCAGCAACAGGACCTGAAGGAATGGCATGGAACTGTCAGGGGAGTCAGATGGGGGTCAGGGAAAGGCTCTGCCGGATGCTGGAGCTCAGGGAGCATTGGGACACTGCTCTCAGCCATAGGGTTTGGGTTGTCCTGTGTGAAGCTGGAGGTTGGACTACAGGAACCTGCTTGGAAGAATCTCATGGGATCAGACCCTAGAAGGAAGAGAAGACCGAGAGAGAAGGTCGGTATTCAAGCATCTCATCTTCCAGGCTCAGAGTCAGTGCATTTGTACTAGAAGAAGTCTAGCAAGGCAGGAGGCCTGCATGGATGAGCAAGGAGACCATGAGAAAAAATCAGACAGAAGAAAGAAGTGTACAGAATGTGGAAAAGGGGACAGGCCACCTGGGAGAAAGATAGGGATGTTGTTAGAGTATGCAGGGACGTGATGAGAAAGGCTAAGGCCAGTTTGGAATTTAATCTGACAAGGAGCGTAAAGGACAACAGGAAGGGCTTCTTCACATGTATCAGGTGCAAAAGAAAAACTAGCAAAAATGTGGACCTGTTGCTGAGTGAGGCATGTGCTCTGGTGACAAAGGATTCGGAGTAGGCAGTTACTGAATGCCTTCTTTGCTTCAGCCTTCACTTCTGACACTGGCTGTCTGGAACAGTGGACCCTGGAGACCAGGGAGGAAGTCCAGAAAAAGACTTTCCCATGGTGGTTAGAAATAATTTGGGCAAACTGAACAACCACAAGTCCATGGGACCAAATGGGATGCACCCACAAGTACTGAGGGAACTGGTGGATGGTATTGGATGGATGGTGGGCGCTAGGCCGCTCTCCACAATCTTTGAGAGGTCATGGAGAACAAGAGAGGTGCCTCAGGACTAGAAAAAGGCCAGTGTCCCCCAGGGGTCTGCACTGGGTACTCTAGGATGGTTAAGGGGCTGGAGCATCTCTCCTATGAGAAAAGGCTGAGAGAACTGGGCCTGTTTAGCTGGGAGAAGACTTAAAGAGGATCTTATTAATGCGGAAAAATATCTTAAGGGAGGGTATCAACACTATGAGGCCAGGCTGTTTTCTGTGGTGCCTGGCAACAGGAGTAAGAGAGAACAGCCTCAAACTGAAACACTCAAAGTTCCATTTGCACATGAGAAAAAACTTCTTTACTTTGAGAGTTACCAAGCACTGGAACAAGCCGCCTAGAGAGATTGCGGACTCTCCTTTTCTGGAGATATTCAAAACCCACCTGGATGTGATCCTGGGCAATGTGATCTAGATGATCCTGCTTGAAGCAGGGCTTTGCACTAAATGAATTCAAGTGGTCCTTTCCAACCTCGACCATTCTGTAATCCTTGTAGGTCCCTTCCATTGGGATATTCTATGATTCTGTGATAATTCTATGGTGTTACAGTATATTTGCATTCATGTGTTTTCACTTTCAATAACAAATATAGAATTGAGATAAGGTCACCTACTCAATACTTTGTTCTGTAGAGAATGGCACTGATAACCTACTACCAAAAAGCATGAGTTTAAGTATTTCACCAAGATATCCCACCAATCTGTGCCAACGCTGTCCTTCCTGTTTGCATTTATTGAATGTTTCTTTCTTTCAACTTATAGCCACCCTAGAGTTAAAAACTAAAGCAATGAAGAGTCTTTTACATCCTCTGTTAAATTGTACCAATTTTCTCACCTGATTAAAAATCTGCACCTATTCCAATCTTAACGGGTCATCTGCGTTGAGCCTTTTGATCTTGTGATGCCTTTGTCTGTTACATTTTCAAGAGCTATCAGAAATTTCCTTGTGTATATGCTTATAGACTCTGATCATATCATGTCTTACCCTTCTCTTTGATAAAGCTAACGAGATGGGTCTCTTTAAACCTCTATGCCAGGAAGATTTCTTTTTCAGAACTTGGATTATTCTTTTAGCTTTTTTTTCTTGAACATTTCTGGTTTCTTTTTGGGGGGAGGGTTGGCTCAGTGTGTTTTATTATGAAAGGGATGCAAAACTAGGTGGTAAGAATAGATTTAAGTAAGTTAGTTAGAAATAATTATTTCCCCTTTCATCTAAATCCATCCGAGCTCCATGTTGCTCTCACTGAGACTTGTTAACAGGATAAGGATTGTTATGATTAGTTAGATAGCTGCTTGTGGTCTGATTGCTTCGTTCTAGTTGTCTGGACTGGGCTACTGCTTGCAGCAGTAATAAAATCTGCACAGTGTTGTATTAATCTTTAATAGATCTGTAACGCCGAGAACGCACAATAATGGTATTTTAGGGATGACAGTTACCATTATATTTTTCAATATTATAATACTTCTGTCCCTAAGGCACTTTAGCTAGCACATTTACATGACTTTAAGAGGGAAACCTCCCATGATTCATATTCATTGTAAATCGAAAACTTTTTAAGTATTTCAACAAATAATCCTAGGGAATTAGGCATCTGTGGACTGTAAAAAATCTGAGTTAGTGAAAGCCATCTCCGAAGTGTGTCAGACACCTTAGAGCTTCAGAATAAAGTTCCTCTGCGTAGGATTCATCTCAAGTTTATAGCTTGCTTGAGCAAATCATGTGGCCGTGGTTGGCTTTCAAATAAAGTATTTCCTATGCTGCAGTTCCCATAAATGTGTATTTAGAATAAAACATTAAAATGCGACTTCTTAAATTCAAGGAGCTCAACCAAATCCTGCTTGGCTCACTTTGTTGTAAGCAGGCTAACTTTATATGGACGTATTTATAGCAGTTCACCGTCACTTTATAGGATCGTTTCTAGTATTACATTTGTATTGTTATGAAGAGTTCACAGCTGCTTTTGGCCGCCGTCAGTAGATGTTATATTGGCTGCAGATTTTTTTATGGCATTGCACGACATTCCTGCTGAACTGTCAGTACAAGGATATTCGCATCAGTCATGTTCTCTGTTTGGGAAGAACAAGTAGACTTGCATGCAAACTGCTGAATGTACGTTTTGGTCACGTTTTGGCTCCATGTATGGCTGGTTACAGCAGGAAAAAGCCAGTAGGTTGAAACCTCTTCTTGTATGTTTCTGTCATGTGTACCTTTCCCTCCCTTTAAAAGAAAACTGTGATAATGTGTCTAATCAAAAAACAAGAGGAAAGGCTCTGAGGAGAATATTTTATTAAGATAGCAATCTGAAAATGGAAGTTTGCAGCATAACAATGTCTTTGTAACGAGCGCTGGACTGGTGTTGTTCTCCTAACAGTGACTCCATCTTCCTTCTGTTTATTCTTAATCAAGGTAAGGCAAGTTTCCTCTGTTCATGTCTTCTCCTGTCGTAGATGTTCAGCTTCCCTGTGTTCTAATAACCCTTCTTTCACTTGAATCTTAGCGGAACATGGGGGTATCATTACACAAACTACTCCAACGTTCCTGCGCGTAGGTTTTACCAACGCTTTTGTTAAGCAGTCTGTTTTCAATGAAAGTACTTCGTCCTGCCTCACCCCAGTATCATGCTTAATCTTTTTCCCGTGGTTGCTTTACAGGTCAGGCCATTAGCCATCCTGTACTCAGCCACACGCAGGCCTTTTCCTTCCTCACTCATTTTCAACCAGTGAATTTGAGCTTACAACAGATTTGAAATTTCTGAGAGCGTGGCTTTCTACTCTGAGCATTCATTGCATACTCGGCCATTAAAATTATCTATTTCCTCCCAGGATACGCCGATCCTCCACTGTGACATTGTATCCCAGTTTATATTAATATGGTTTATAGTGTTGGTTTGTTTGCTTGTTTTTGTATTTGAGAATGCTGTGAAATAAATACTGCATGAAAATACTGTCTCAGAAAGAACCCTGGAAGACTCAGGACCCATCGGCATCTCTGACGTGCTCAGTTCCCCCCACTAAGATCCTTATTCTCTACTTTGTGTACCGTTTAGTCTCATTGAAAATAGGGTAGGTTACCTGCAGATTATCCTATATGTACAGCTTTATCTAGAGTTGTAATTTTTTTTTTAAATAAAACTTACGCTTTGTCGTACTGTATATTTTTCTTTAGCATTCCATTCAAAAGCATTTGAAAACTTTGCTGATGTCTGACTCATAGTGAAATAGTTGCTGAATCTCTGGTTGTACCTTCTTGAGTGAACCGGTCTCACTTTAGGACTGGAATTAAAAGATGAAATCTATTAAAAATGCATTTCAGAACAGAACACTGAGATGTCAAAATATTCTAGAATTTGGAGATCTGTTCACAGGTTCTCAGCCTGTGTTGAACTCTGTGACCTTTGCCTTCCGCACTGGTTTCTTTTCATAAGTACACCAAAGGGCTGGTGCTGATTTGCCATTCAGTACACAAAAGCGCCCCTCCATTACTAAAAATTAAGAGTGATTTTATTCTAGTTACTATTTATCTCTGTTTCATTTCCATTGCAATGTAGTCCCACTTTTTGCCTTTAAAAAGAATTATTTTTCCATCGGACTTCCCATGACTTATTTCAGATCCGTTTCTGGAAGCTCTTCTTTCCTTCTTGCCCACTTTATACTCTTAAGTTGTACTTCTCTCCTCTGACTTCATTCCTTCTAAAATCCTGGTTTGTCTTCTTATTTCTTTGGGTTGGTCATTCATTTGGAGCCCATTTTTTTACTGGTGTGTCTTTGCTTGCTGTTCATATTTCAGTAACACTTACCTATTGCTTTCAAATTGAGCATGAAGGTGTAGAGTTTAAGTTCCTAAGTTTTTCAGCCAAATTATTTTCAGTAAATAGTTACCATAGTTACCGAAAGATTCTTCTGTTAAAATCAAAATTGAGTCCAATGTTTGCTTACCATTTCATTTAATTTGAACCATCTTAGTTCCTTCACTCCAAGGTGATTTGATCAACTCTTTTATAGTGCCCTTGTTGCAAATCAAAGCCACGTTCACAACAGTGTCACCTCATGTGAATTCATAAAACATTTGGAAAAGAAGTCTGGCAGCTCTCACACTAACAAGGACACGAACGCCACTGCTGACAGAACGTGGATTTTCCTGCCTCTGTCTGGAGATTAGATCCCATAGTGATACAATTTCTAGAAGACATAACATTACTTTTTTAATCAAATCCAATTCTGGAACGCTCTTGAAAATTTTGAGCAATCTCACTGATGGCTTCTCATTCCCCCGCATTATTTTGACTCAGAAATTCTGTTTTGTCTGTGCTACCTTCATTTCTCTAACCTGTCGTGTCCTTGTCTCATAAGGGTCGTATGTTAGCATTAGTGCAGTTTATTTCTGAAATTTGTTTTTATCCCTTTCCATCATCATCATTCTTCTTAGTTGTTTCCATTAGATTCTTTTAAACGTTACAACAGACATACAGTTAGTCATTTAGACTGCAGTCTTACCCACAGCAGTAAAATACTTTCCTTGAATCATATAATGTTTCTTTTCGTTTTTTCTTTTATTAGTCAAATTTGTTATTTTCAGGGATATGCAGCATTTCATAACTCCGATCATAACATGTTATCTTTGGGTAATAAATTCTTCTTGCCTCTTCACAGGCACTGATAGAAATTCTAAGAACATGATTTCTTCAGCAGCTTTTGCACCCAATAATGTGCTGTTCCATCCCTCAGAGCGAGTTGGTCTAATAAAAAATACTGCAGCAACTGATATGAATTCCAAACTAGCTGGTAAGGAATAGTCATTTTATTTTGTTTTGTTTTATTTTATTGAACCTGTTGAAATACAGGTTTTACCAGCTTGCAATAGAATTGGTATTAGTGGAAGATTACCTGTCCTCTGGAAATCCTGCCATTAGCTCCTCCTGACAGTGGCTTTGAAATGCTAAATCTCTGCTGAATGCATCTTGTCTAAAGGGTGACAAGGAACAGCTGTCACAGTTCAACTCAAGCTAATACAGTCAAGCATTGTGAGAACAAAATAATATCCTGAACTTGCAGTGGGGACTGAGTGGTAAGCAGACACCAAAAGAAGAAAACGTATCTGAACAGGAAAATGCCAAAGTTCTATCAACGTTTGCAGTTGTGTAATTGTGAACAGTAAGTCATTTGTAACAGAGCATGTTGAGTCTGAATTCCTGGAGATCCTTATCCATTGCCAGTAGGGAGGAAAAAAGGAATCATTAAGAATTGCCTGAATCTTAACTTCACATTGCTAACAGGTTCAATTAGACAAGCAGTCTGTTTGCAGTGCATGTTTCTGCTCTGGTTGACAGGGATGCTGGATTTTTATATTTGTTGCTGGGCTTAGTGCTACTAAACAAATGTGTTTGTTTATCTTGTGCAGAAAGGTAGCAGTGACCATAGCCCACCCAAAACTCAGCGGTGATGTGCCGTTATCGTGGATAATTTATAAATCATAAATGAGTTTGTGAATGAAAAACAAATCTTCTGAGTCTGTCCTCTGTTGCGTGTCACGATTTGTAAGAAAAAAGATGATTGAAAGAGTAACTTTTGCAAATTCTTCTCTTGAGATTTACATCTTCCGTTCCTTTGAGGGAATTAATGGGTTTGATAAGGATGCTGCCTTTATACTTAACAAAAGAAGTGACTGATGCACTACCTGGGTTACGGCTGGTTTCTGAATGATCATGCTGTTTTCTGCCTCTTCTGGTGTTTGAGATTTTTGTGCCTTTCATTGAGAACTACAATACGAGTATACCTTCCTCTTTGGATGGCCTGCCTTCAGGTGGAACAAGTTGCTGAGAGCTTTCTTGGAGAACTGTGAACTTCTGTTTCCAACAAACAATTATGCTAATGGATGGCATGATGCTATTTATTTAGTATGTTGATGGCTACATAAAGAATTAAAATTTTATAGCACAGGTTTCCAGGAGAAGAACATATTCTTTGTTTTTAATTAGCACCTGCACAGTACTTATGTTTTTTCCTCCATGTGGAAACAGTCTGTTTAGCCAAGGCTTTTTTCTCCTGTTGACTGATTCAGACGCTGCAATATATGAGGAAGTTTCTTGCTGTTTTTCAGGAAAGTGCCTCTCCTACAGACTGAGCTGCTGTTTGCATGTCTGTAACAGCTAGACAGCATCTTGAGGAGCTCTAGGCTAAGTCTTTACTGCTTGAGTTTACACCAGGATTGTTCATTGAGCTTAAAAGTATTTGAGGTGAGGCTGGGAGGACTCGAATCTATGTCCTTTTTGCTCAGTCAGCAGCTATCAGAAACTTCATGATTCCATTGCAAGAGTGTCAAGAACACCATTAAGAAAAAGTGGATATTCAACACTCCTGAGGGGGTATATGGATGTTGTTCTGAGAAGAGATTGTTGGGCATATTAGGAGTTCCTTGCCAATTTTAACACGCTAAATTAAGGCATGAGAGCGTATTTATGAGAGTATTGATTACTTCGTTGTAGTGATAGCTCACGAGGTTTCCATGCCTTTGTTATTTAGATAAATCAGCTGCTGGTCACTTCATTGATTCTGTTTCAGAGCTTGATGTAAGTAGATCAGGTGGATGAACAGTAACTTCATCCTTTTCTCAGAGTCATGTCAGTTTATGTAATTCTTACTCTTGACTAATTGTTTTGCCATGTCAGGTAATGTTCCTACTTCCTTTTATTCTGCTCAAGATTATCTTGATTTCATTACACAGGTCAAAGCTTCTAAAACACATTTCTTTCATTTTTTGTTTTGTTTTGCTTTTTTTTTTTCTTGTTTCAATGTTGTTCTTTTCTGTTGTTTTTGTTGTTTTCCAGTTAACATAAGTGACACAGCCAAATGTCTTTGGATGCAGTTATGACTTAGGCATACACTGAGACAAGCTTCCAAAGGCTTGATCTATAAAAGACTGAAATGTTTTTGGCATGCTGGCAACACAAGCAGGAGATCTCTCTCTCTCAAACATTAGAATATTGTCAAGTCTTTCACAGGAATTACATTTCAAATTCATTTTGGAATCTGAAGTTTGCACGAAGACTTAACTATTAGTCTGTTCAGTGGATGATCTTCCTCTTGGCACATGACATTAGCAGTTAGAAGCTTGATTTAGCTATCCATTGAACTTTTCACATTTTAACTGTTTCAGATTAACAACAACAACAACAGAAAAAAACAAGAGCCACAAACTTTCTAATATTTATCTATTATCAAAATGTACTCTATTTATTTTGAACATGCATATAAACAATACTGTACTTAGTTAAAAAGTAAAAATAATTTTAAGGTTTCGTTTATAGGACAGTTATATTTTAAAATATAAATATGTAAATAATATGTACAAGAGAGTAATAGGAAATGATAATCTCTGTATTCCAGCAATCATGCTTCTCAGTAGTTGAACTGGAATAGTATGCCCCCACTAAACTGTGTGCACCAGCATTCCACAGTGAAAAAATGAGAAGAAGAAATGAATTAAGTCCATCAGGACTTCAAATTAGTCATGTAAGTACTTCTAAACTCCATTTTTTTCCTATCATTTGTGTTGACGCTAGCTTAATTTCCAGATAAGAACATATTCTTTGTACAGGTCAAAGGGTGACGGCCAGGTACAAAGCAGTCTGCTAGTCCTTCAGCACGTGGGTTAACGTGAGCTTTCTTCATAAAAACACGGAGGCGTGGAAGCAGGGCTCTGTGCCCTTGCCAGAAGGAAGGGAAGTGGAGCAGAGCTGCGGTCCGAGGGGGAGGACTTGCGAGCGCCGATGGCGGCAGGGCCGTGCCGGGCTGCGAGTGCCTCCCGCCCGCGACAGCACCATGGAGAGCGCCCGGGGCGCCGCGCCGCACCGCGACAGCGCCGAACGGCAAAATGGCCGCTGCTCCGCGTCGCGCCGTGCGAGTGGGCTCACCCGAGCTGCGGACTGCGAGCTGGTAGGAGCGTGTTCCTGCCCGCACCTTCCAGCCGGCTCAGAGGGAAGTCAGTCTGCTTCCTTTCCACAGGCCAGCAGTGTGTGTGAAGGGTATAGAGCAAGCTGCTAAGTGTCCAGTCGCTATTCTCTATGAACCAAGGTTTGGTTGCCCCTAAACAAAGCAACACCATTTGAGAGAGCACTTAAATAAATACATGCACAAATAAATTCGGCTCTGCATTCATCTGTAGATACTCGGGTAGGCACTTTGGTTAAATTCAGCCTCCGAGACAGCAATCCTGATGCACTTCCAGGAGAGATGAAACCGTTGCTCGAATGGTTTCACTCAATTTCTTATAATCAAAGATATCTTTCAAGGCAATAAATAAATATAAGATATATCTAATATCAGAAATGAAAGTCCAACAAACAAAAAGACCAAAAAAAAAAAAAAACCCAAAAAACCACGCTCACAAGAAGAGTTTGCAAATGTTTCTGAGCTCTCATTTCAAAACTGACAGGAGCTAATTGTTGCCTTGGTCGTGCTGCTTGTATCCTGGACATTAACAGAAATCAACAGAAAAAGGTATCCATTTGTCACAACAGTGCTAATTGGTGTTTTACATTTTCTCTCTCTTTTAACAGATTATTTGCTGCACTGAGTATATCGGGGTGAGCGAGAATGGGGCCGCAAAAGTGTTTTTCTCAAATTTCTTAGGTATTTAACCTACTCTAAGCATTAACCTACTGCAGGGACCCTGCTTTAGCTGGGGAGTCGGACTCCAACTCCTGCTACCATTTTGTGGTTCTGTGATTCATGATGCTTGAAGATTCGAATGAAAAATGCCCCTTTTTACAAACTGAAGAACAAGGTATTCTGTTTCTTTAGTATCAGGAAAAGGTTTATTCAGCACGATCTGCGGTGCATTATAAATAAAGGTCCAGCTGACTAAAAAATTACCACCTGCACTGAATTTTTCATAATTATACTTGGTGCATGCTATTGGTATTGAAGCATCAGTCAATCCGTTCTCTACTTCTGTGCTTAAAGCAGTATAAAATAAAATGTTTGTCTGACTTAATTCAGACACCTTCTAGGCAAGCAACGTAGAAGCTTACAAACTGTTTCATACTGGCATAAAAACATTGATCTGCCTTTGTTCTTATGCAAGTCCCGCTCTTTCCTGCTTTTATAATTTGTTCTCAAGCAATATTTCAACTGGAGCAAAAGTAAGTTAACATCACATTTGTAACTGTGAGAGGTGGTTTTTCGTGGCTTGGGGTTGTTGTCCTAAGCGATAATTGTCCTGATGAAAGGAGATTCAGGAGGATGAGGCTGTGGGGCACAAACACCACAATGTGTAGTGCCTAAAAAATAAATTGCTCTCACTTGCAACATTTTAGATTTGCAGTGTGGTGATTTAGTTCACAAGAGGGCTTTATGCTGTAGGAAAAATAATGTAATTGGGATCCGTACATCAAGATCCGAGACCCCCTGCTTAAAAATTTCAGGAGATTATTTCATCAAAGGAAGAACAACTCAGTTCCTGGGACATGTGAATCCCCGCTTTGAAGGCCAAAGGAGAAAAGCTTTGTGTTTCAAAAGGACCTGCAAGCTGTGGGAAATGGTGGTGGACTGTATTTGCTTCAGATAATTTTGTGTCTCCCTGCAAGGTAAGGAATTTATAATTTAATGGGAAGCCAAGTTGTTTAATGGCTTAAGCCATCTTACCAACAGCAGGAGAATATGAACTGTATAAGGAACAAACGTGCAAAGTTGGAACCTCAAGTGAAGAAAAGAAAGTAGTGTAAGCAAACAATTTGACTGTCAGAGGGGGTTAAAATTCATCTCTGATTTTCTCTGATATCAGGGATTCCGGGGTAGGAGTGTAGAGCAGGGGTTTGCAGTCATAATCTAAGTAGAAGTAACAGCATCTATAGCCCAGAGAACCGGGAGAAAGAGGAAAGTATGGGGATGCTCTTACCTGAAAGGGAGGGCAGGAGGTCATACGTTCCATGATACAGTAAGGCTGGGATAACTGAGAAGAATTTGCTTGCAGGGAGGCATGAGAGCCCCTGCTCTTTGCACTCTGACCTTCCATTGTCCCTTGCACAGCATTCAAAAAGATTGTGCAGTTCCCTTGATCTATTTAAGAGAAAGAAACTGTGTCAAATCTCTCCATTCCCTAGCCAGCTGTCTTTCAGATCACATCTATATTATATTATAGCAAGATAGTATGGTATCAGATGCACATTAATTAATCCTGTGTTGAACGTTAATCTGCATGGATAAGGACAATTGCATCTGCTATAACATAACCGTAAGCAACTCACAACACTTCCGACATAACAGCTCCTGTACACAGTCGTTGTTAAGCAACTTTTAACACAGTTATTCAGAATGATTAATGCTTCTTTTTCCTGAGGTGTCTTTTTCAATAAATAAGGCCTTAGAGTGTGTGTTTGTCACTGTTTCCATACAGTACAATACGGATGGCTGCTCAGATGATTTCTGTAAGAGGTGGTTGCTGTGCTCTGAAAAGCATTTACGTTTGGTCCTCTGATGTCCACTGACATGAGTTCTTGTAAGAGCTGATATTTAGAGAAAATATAAAATGTACTTTGATTGCTGAAGTTAATTTTAACAAAACCTTTGAACCATCTGAACAGTCTGATGAAGTAGGCATTGGATTCCAGTTCTGTTGTTATGGTTTTGAATTGCGCATAAGAAAAACTAAAAACAGCTCAAGAAAGGCAAAATTTGAGCATATAAAACCTCCATGTTTCTTGCTTCTCTTTGCACAATATTATTATGCTTTTCCTGTGCTTTACAGAACAGTATGGATATTGAGGTTGCAGAAGTCAGCTATGTTGAGAGGTAGAAGATGGAAGCAATAGCTGTTTTGCAGCCCAGCACAATACTGCTGTTCACTTGGATCTGTCTTTCGGCATGTGGAGATCCTGGGTACCCACTTGCTGCATGGGAGATTAGTGCCTCTGCCTCCGTACAGGATGAGATGTTTGTTCTGCACTACACTTAGGCTAAGAATATTTACCAAAGCAGTCAGTCTGTATGTAGATGTGATAGGAGACTCATTAAACTGGTGAACGCATTTATCAGAGGAACAGGTGTAAATACATTTGGTAACTTTAAGTTATGCAAACTTGCATTCTACTGACTCTACAGTCAAATGTACTGATTATTTTTCTTAAGCAGGTCATGCACCATGCCAGTGACTGCTCAGAAGTAAATACTGCCAACAGCAGTGTAGAAAAAAGCGTTGGACAGACATGAGTAGTATGTGCTGTATTTCAAATACAAGTCATCAGTCATCAACAGGACTCTAAGTGTTCATGCTAGCATTTATGTGTCCATGATGAGGAAATGAAAATCACAGTTGCCTGTAAGCAAAATGTTTGTGTGGTTTTAGTTCCTTGCAGGTCCTGTTCTTTCAGCTGTTTCACAGACCTCTGTGTATTTCTCAAGTTTATTGAACTCCACAAGGTTCTCTCCTAGTATTCCCAAGTCCACCTTTATTTCGTATTTACTGTAATGGAAAGAGTGAACTTGGACATGGATGCATTTTGAAGAAAATTCTGTTGTTGGTTTTTTTTTTTTCTTTTTTTCTTTCCTTAAGCCAGAAAGAGATCTGCTTCACTGCTCGTCAGCTGGCAGAGAGGAGAATCCAGGAACTGCTGTAGAATGAGGAAACTGGGAAGAACTGACTGATTCCTGTCACTGCAGAGGTTTTCTGCTCTCAGTACTAGCAAGAGATAAACAGGTATTTATTAGTGGGAAAAAAAAAATCTAAAATTATAAATACCAGCAGCAGCCTGTCTCCAACAGATGCAACTCAGTGCCAGTTTTTTGTCCCTTTGGAAAGTTATTTCTGCATGCTGTGGGAGTGCCTCATGAAGTAAAGTAATGGAGCTATTGTAAATATATATGCCTAAATATGGATGTGAATTAAGATGTGATTGAATAAGTTGTTTTTCCTACATCAATAATGTAAAACATACTCACTTATTGCCTGCTTTCTGTTTGTTCTCTGTATAGGAAAAGAAAAGCCAACATCCCAAGAGCAAACAAAAACCTATAGAGAAAGCTAGCCATGTTCACTGCTGAAAAGTAAGTTGCGAGCACTAAAAAGAAATAAATAATGAAGGTTTCCACAGCAACCTAAGTTCTGTAGTGCAAATTGATGACTTTCATTCTGTTTTATTACATAATGATAGAACAGATACTCTATAAAAAGTGCTGGATGTATTCGAAGTTAGATTATTAAAAGGTTTGGTGCGCTCCTGAGACCTGACATCAAGCAATTTAGTTCCAAAGGTTTCTGAAAACGCTGTGTGGAGAGTGTTGTTTTCTTCCTGTGGCCAACCTTGCCCACTGAAGCTGTGTGGTTGGGTTAAAGATCTTACTAATAACTGCTCAGGAGGTGTAAGTATGCCTGGTTTGATTTCTGCTCCTCAGAGTAATCTGGGAGACGTTCCAGAAGAGCAGTGGGAGCACAGCACACCTTGCTGCCCTTCAGTCAGCAGGGCCTGGGGTGAACACGGCCCCTGCGGGAGGACATCCACTCCTACTCTGTAACAACAGTGAGAGAACCTCTGTCCCTTCACCAGAGCAGAATGTGGATTTTGTGGTGTTTAAACTGGTTCCTTGTGAGCAGCCCTGAGATCCAGGTGGTGACCATTCGGCTGCCCTCAGCTCCCACCCCCCTAGGGTAGTGATTGGCTTTCTGTGCTTTTTAAAAGAATTTTAGCTTGTAGGTTGATTTTAATACTGGTTTTCACTGGAGAACGGCCCAGCGCGATGCAGGCCCCGTCAGGCCTAGCGCTGAGGAGG